>CM031589.1:5526896-6126896 GCA_018467065.1 Ephestia elutella
CACTGAAGCTATAGTACATTCTTCTAATTCACCAGATTCTAGCACAATTCATGGTGCTAAAGAAATTGAAACAGTGCTAGATACGTGCATTGAAAATCCTGCAAAAATTACCGAAATATCAAAAGAAATAAAAGAATCCGGTTCAGATAAAAAAAACCCCAACCCTATACTCCCGATGAAGCGCTGGCTTTTATTTATTGACTCAAATATAAGTGTGGATACATATAGATTAATGCGACAAGATCTTCTTAGAAGGGGATATCCTGCGTATCCACCAGCACAATTGGTTCATGATTCTACAATCTTTGTGCCTACCCCTAAAGATGAAATCCTAATGAAGTGAGTTCGAGGGCTTCTGTTTCGCTACAAGAGACTTATAGATCACACTTTTGAAAGCATCATTCAAACAATTGACCCAAAAGTGACCCAATAATTGTAAAAAAAAAGGTCTTAAACCCAAATTGAATGTTCTTTTGAAGCGTCATGGGGTTTTGATGGGAGTACCGGGCAATCCTTATATAAACAAAAGCATTCATGCAGAATTTGATGAAAATTGTCTTTTTGCCACCACATTTTGTACCCCAACGGATCACTTATAATACCCAAATAATTTGGCTGAACCCGTGTCCACGAGTCCTATCGCTCTTGCCTGACACTGCATATTCCAATATCGTAAAGAAACAAAAGAGTTAATACTTTCAGAAAAAAATATATTGAGAATCAAATCCAGAATTTAAATTTATCATTAACATGCTCATCAAAAAAATCCAACTGATTACCAGCGAAAACCCGATTTAACACTAAGTTTGACAAAAATCGCCATAAATTTGCGCATATCTTATTGCAACTAGAATGTAGTACAGGCTATCTACTTACCACGAACCTAGTTCTAAGATATGCGCAAATTTATAACGATTTGTCGCATTCAGCGCTTCATTCTTGCGATATTGCCGTCGTTAGTCGTCCCTGCTGTCGGTTTGACTACATCTACTAGCAAACCGAGTTGATCTTTTTTAGTGCGTTTCCGATTTTTTTATTTTCTCTCTTTAACTATTTGGCTTTTCTGGTGAATTCATGTCGAACTCTCCATATTTTGACAGCTGAGATCATTTTTATAGAAAGGTTAAAGTAAAAATTCCAATACCCTTGCCTCACGCATGTAGAGGCGAAATTTCATATTAACGTGCTTGGTTCAGATGGCCTTTTTCACTTAGAGGCTACCTCTAGTTTATTAAAATTTGCCGCAGTCAACTTACAGATTGGACATTTTGATTGTGTATTAGTGTCTCTGATAATATTCAAAACTTTATCGTCTATCAAACTTAGTGTTAAATCGGGTTTCGCTGTAATCAGTTGATTTTTTGACGAGCATGTTAATGATAAATTTAAATTCCGGATTTGATTCTCAATATATTTTTTTTTCTGAAAGTATTAACTTTTTTGTGTCTTTACGATATTGAATGTGCAGTGGCCGGAAAAAGCGATAGGACTGTGGACACGGGTTCAGCCAAATTATTTGGGTATTATAAGTGATCCGTTGGGGTACAAATGTGGTGGCAAAAAGACAATTTTCATCAAATTCTGCAGAATGCTTTTGTTTATATAAGGATTACCTAGTACTCCCATCAAAACCCCATGACGCTTCAAAAGAACATTTCCAATTTGTTTAAGACCTTTTTACAATATTGGGTCACTTTTGGGTCAATTGTTTGAATGATGCTTTCAAAAAGTGTGATCTATAAGTCCTTGTAGCGAAGAACAGAAGCCTCGAACTCACCATCATTAGGATTTTCATCTTTAGGGCTTAGCACAAAGATTTAGAATCATGAACAAATTATAAGGTGGATACGCAGGATATCCTCCTTCTGAGAAGATCTTGGCGCATTAATCTATATGTGTATCCACACTTATATTCGAGTCAATAATAAAAGCCAGCGCTTCATCAGGGAGTATAAGGGTTGTGGTTTTTTTATGCTGAACTGGATTCTGTTTAATTCTTTCGATATTTCGGTAATTTTTTGCAGGATTTTCAATGTCAACGTATCTATAATTGTTTCAATTTCTTTAGCATTGTGAATTAAAGTAGAATCTGGTGAATTAGAAGAATGTACTATAGCTTCAGTGAATGCTTTTACTAATTTCGCAGGTGAGTCTCTTCACTGAGTCTTACTGCCAATAATTTAGTTTGTCTGCGTTGTTGACGGCAACTAAGAGACTATTAACTATTTTTGCACTTCTCCGGACTAGGAAATGAAGCCAGGACTCCTAATTTTTATTATATCAGGAAGGTCATCAAAAAAATCTTTACTTAGCCACATTTTATTCCTTGTTTCAAATAAATAAGTTATTTCTTTTAGACTCCTTATTATATTTTGTTTCCGCTTTGTTAATAAATCCTACTGCATCAAGCAGAGCTTTTTTGTCTTTTTCATCGATTGCCTCAATGGGCTTTAAGTTTGTTGGCCAAGTAACGCAAATACACTGTCAATTCCATCAGAGTTATTCAAGTCAGGGTGGCCGACGTTTTTTGATAAATATGACGGCTTTTAGCTTAACAAACTCCCGATAAATTGCCAATCGCCAATTACAAGATAGTACTTCCCACTACTCATTCCCGCAAGAAGTACCGGCTTCTATTTGTCCAAGACTAGTTTCTCCTCGTCTACTTGCGAACACCTTCGGAGAGGGAAAGGTGCCGGCTGTGGCGCTATCCACAACATCACATTCTCCTAACATTCTTGCGGTCACCTCCGGAGAGGGAAAGCGTGCCGGCTGTGGCGCTATCCATGGCATCACATTTCTCACTAATATATTTGCGCTCACCTCCGGGGAAGAGGGAAAGGTGCCGGCCTGCAGGCGCTATCCATAGCATCACTGGCGGCGGCATGGAGTGCTGGAAAACGGCTCCATGTCGCCCTCACCCCCACGTTTTTTCTCCAGGCTAGATGTATTGACGATGGGAGTTTTAGCTAACGCTTAACGAGGGTGTGACCCCTTCCCACGCCACACCTAACCCTTCATCGAATAAATTAAAATGGTATAACCTAATAAAGGTACTAGAAGACATAACAATCCAAATATCAATTTTAATCTGACGTTACTATAATAAAATTATTATATAATGTATAATTGTGCAAGAAAAAGATAAATACTAAAATGACCAACAATAGCTTTATAACTCATTACCACTTAACTCCATTTTTAAAACAGATATCTGTTTAGGTTTGGATGACAATGCATTATTATGATAAGCATAACCTTTGAAGGTGCACCAAATATCAGCTCCTCCAGGGTTAACTGCACCAAGACATAAAATTTTTGTCATGGCGTACACTCAATCCCCAAGATCTACCTGGTGACACGATAAAAGCTTGTTGTGCCAAAAAATGCTTGAAATTTTTGTAAAAAAAAAACTTATTTTACTTTCTGCTCCACTGTACTTTTTGCCGCGGACGAAAGCCGCGAGCAGCAACAGCCAGTAATACAATAAAATCGTCCAATCCATTGTATTTTTAATTTTAGACCTTACTAAAATTTCATAGCAAATATTATATGAAAATATTTGCTATTACAAAATTTCAGGGGTTTCTCTTAGGAAATATTTGGAATCGAATTTCTCCGAAATCCCACGGAAGAATTAGCAGCTGGTTTTTTTGGGAAGATAGACAGCCTAATGTTCTACCTTTTAAATAGATTTTTGGATGCTAATAGCTTGAATTATTAAAGATATTAAAATAAAACCATTTTAATGAAATAAAATTATTATTTCGCCTTACGCTTACATTTAAGACTAGGGGTGGCGATAAAAAAAATAGGGTTTTAAACTCTTTCAATAAATTACGTAAAAAGTTTGGCAAATAAAGTAATTCTTCCGGTAGAAAAAAAAATATTTTACTTTCTGAAAGTAAAAAACATTGACCAACTTAGGTTTGAGTTTTCTCCAAAACTATAAGAAATTTCCGCACGGGGTTTTTGCTTATCATTTAGAACAACATAATGCGTCACATTTTGAGCTTAGTGATCGAAATGTCAGGTCGAAGGGTTCTTGGAGATACTGTGCGGCGGAGTAGTAGTATTGGTTACAATGTATCAGTTAGTGCTAAAGAGTACTTTCATTTAGAAACTAATTGCACCTAGGATGCTCAAAAATCCAAAAATAAATATCAGTAAGTACCTAGTTATAAAATTGTCGTTAACATAATCAGTTTAAACGGAAACCTTTGATTTATTAGTGTTAAATTAATCTCTGCTTCCAGTGTGCCGCTATCCTAAAAATATTTGAGTAAACCATTAGCATAATCTATACGAGCAAATATAGCAAGCGTAACATGTAACGTGGCGTAACAATTAGCAAAACAAATGTTATTTAACTAGGTAACATAACCTTGTTACAAAATTTTTACCGTTAACTCATTTGTGACGTTTTACGATATTCGCGAATGATATGAAGAATGTATGCAAGTAACGTCATACTATATTACACAGAACTAGGTACATATATTCTTTCTTATCGATCGTGTTATTACTAACACTGGTAGTCAGAATTTGTTCAAGTTTCACTAAAGTCATCTGACATAATTTTTAAGGCGACTATGCCATCTAGGAGCCGTAGTAAACTAAACAGTCAGCCAATGTGCAGAGTTTCCTCACGATGTTTTCCTTCACCGGAAGCAAGTGGTGGTCTATGAAAACTACCATCTCTCTCTTTCTCTGGTCGGTCCTTCATGACTGAAGATCGCTGGTCATAGTGGGATGAAATTCTGACCACCATACATGAGTCAGATTGGTCTACAAACCTCATATGCCCTTGTGGTACAGGTAGATTTGAACCCGGATCCGAACCCCCAGGCGGGTGTCATTACCACTCGACCACCACCGCTTCAATCCTAATCCTAATTAATATTATAAATGCGAAAGTGAGTTTGTTTGTTGGTTTGTTTGTTGGTTTGTTTGTTTGTTACCTCTTCACGCTTTATCTACTGAACCAATCTTCCTGAAATTTCTTCGCATACACATAGCTGGAAGTACGGAGGACATAGGGTACCTTTCATCCCGAAAGCACAGTTCCCGTGGGAAACTCACGCGGGCGATGCCGCGGCAAAAGCTAGTATACAATATTTACAACTAGTTTTTGCCCACTTCATCTAAAGCCCCACTATTCAGCTAAGCGTGGCCTTCGGAGTCTAATGACTCTTGGCTCTGTCTACCCCGTTAGGGATAAAGACGTGATTCTATGTGTACATGTAGTTTTTTTTTGCCCGCGACTTCGACCAGTGATCTTAGATTCTAAGCGGCGAATGAAGATGGAAACCTGCGCCAGTTTTCAACCGATTTCCCAAAAGAGGAAGTTAGGTTATATGTTTCTGATGTATGTATGCTATTTTATAAGCTCTATGTTCGCGGATTTTCTCCGCCGATCATGGACGAGTTTTCCATAATATTGTTTTTTTTTATTTGAATAATTTTCTCATTAAATTAGATCTTCAACAATACAACTTTGGAAAGCAGCAAATTTCATTCAGTATTTGCTTGCGTGATTACGCATTACATAAAAAAAGAAAAATAAAACAGGTTGTATTTACATAATTCATCAACTTCAATCATGGCGTTTTACGATAACAATTTGCTTTAACAATAGAAGCAATACCTCATTGTGATTTTATTTAAAAAGCGGCCATGCGACCACTTCGTCGTTGAAGGGAGTTAAAAATCAGATTTGAAGTAAATCACTACCAAAAATATAAGAAAATACCTATGTACTAAAATAATATCGTAAAGCGGACTGGTAAAAGTAGGTACTTGCAAGTACATGATTAAGAAAGTTAGTAAGATAAATACAAGCGAAGACTCTGAATAAATAAAATAAACAAACATTACTTACGTGTATTTTTGTATTACAGTTGTCAAAGAGCTGACTCGCCAAACCCACCGTCATATTTATCAATTATTGTCGTACGTCCACCTCAAGTCATTGTATAGATCTTCACTTTCCTCCCATCGAGAAGAGTCATTGTTAGGGTTCCGTTCTAACAAGTGCCAAGTAATATGATTAAGGCACAAAATGCCCATACCGGGCAACACTCAGAATACTCAGGACAGAAGACAGGTCCAGGCACCGCCGACGTACGTAAAGGGCCGACTCCAAATAAAGGGATAAGGCATGGAAGAAGAAGGTTTTTTTTAAAAAGCTTTTATCTTTGCAATGAATGTAGGAAAAAGTATGTTCGTTCGGTGGAATCTTAGAACTCAATTTTTGGAAGTAGATATCTTCAACCGATTGAGCGCAGTGAAATTTTGTACACACTCCTAGTTTGGATGACAATGCATAATAATGGTATGTGACGTCATTCTAAATCCAATATGGCGGACCATCCAAGATGGCGAGAATAGTTATTTCTGTAATGCATTTTCTTTTCTTTCAGTTTGTTGAGGAGTAACTCGAAAAATAATGAGGCGATAAAAGCTTTTTTTTTTTAAGTTTTTTTACTATTCATTTATTTATTGAAGTAAGCAAACGAGCATGCGGGTTGCCGCTGATAGTAAGCAATCACCGCAGTCCATAGACACCAACGACCCTAAAGGTCACTGATATGTCAATGATGCGTTTTGAGAAAGCGATAGGTTTTTTTAGAACCTCCATATTATACATTAAGTTACACAAAATAGAGTCATAAACCGGAAAATATGCCCTAATACCACCTTCAATCCGCTACTGCTTTCAATAATCTTGTAATATATTTGATCGATGCTCATACTCTATTGAGGACCATCGTGTAAAAAAGCTTTAGTATATGTACTTACTTAGTAAATACCTTTATTATACATCCACCTAAAATTTTCTGCATAACCCAAAGGTTGGCTGGTAGATAATGCTTTAGCATTAAGCCCTCCTATTGTACGTTTACTTTGTATTTTTGTATAGTAAAGGTTAAATAAATAAGCTGTTATTTCTGTAAATGGTGCAAAAAAGTGTTGATCTATCTATCTATAAGCTTTTATTTGGGCGAAGTGACCCACTCTGTCCAACCGCAGTCTAAAAATCTTTTAAACTTGATCTACAATGAAACAAATTCGTTCGTTCTGGGAGAGATGATGTTTGCGGTCCCATGTTTTTTCACAGTTATTGGTGTTTTGGAGCATATCAAATAGGTTCTCCATAGAGCCGTGAAAGAGTTGAAGTTATGAACAATATTTTCCAGATATCTTGCTGGAAAATATCGCTAAAAGTTACGACATCTGTTCTTATTAAGATATTAAAAACCTATTTTTGGTTATCTATAAATTGCAAAAGTTGCTATTATTTTTTTCTAAATTTCACTCAGTATAATTACTACAAAATTTAATGTGAATTTTAAATTGATACGTAAAAATATTATTTTATTTAAAAAACAGCAAAATAATAAAGGACAATGCAACCAATTGGCCAAAAAAATGAAACTCGTTGTTCATAAATGAGACCTATGCCAAACGCTAGTCCTAATCATTCATAACAATTTTTACTATGAGGCCAAACAATTATACCCTGGGAAAAAAACTTTGATACAGGGTAACAAAGTTTTTAAAATGTGGAATTTTATATTATCTTTATTTTTTTCCAAGGTAGATTTATTTGGCCCCATTATGTAAAACATTATTAACGATTAGCATTAATTGGCATACATAACAACATTCATACAATAACAAGTTTCATTTTTTTGGGCCAAGAGTCAAAGGAAGAGTTACATTGTCTTTTATTAATTAACTTTAAAATTACTTTTTTGTATTACGTTGCATGTTCTACGATTTGTTCTCTAGATAATTTTTAGTTCTAGAAAAATTTAACAATAGGTACCTATGTAATCTAATTACATACTACATGTGCTAATTTAAAATCCCGTTTTTACGATAAAGCCGAAAAATATATCATAAAAAAATACTTTAAAATAATCTCATACTGAACCTCGACATATTATGAACTTGAATCTTCTCCTATACATATTTATCATAGCATTCATAGTATCGAGTATAATCACGAGGTGTGAGGAGTCATTGACCTCTCAGTAAAAAGTGAAAGGTGATTGTAGGGGATCATCAAAAGCTCAGAGTAAAATTGTGTCTTCGAACTTGGAGTTGTATAATACTTAGCAGTAGTTGAAACACCGGTTTTTCATATTTCATGTAATATCTGACTCCATGGTTATATGGTTAATCTTTGGGGTTCCGTGCCTCAAAGGGCAAAAATGGAACCCTTATAAGACTTGACCGTCTGTCTGTCAATTTTTTTTTCTCAGAAACACTTTAAAGGTCTCAAGTTGAAATTAATATCGAATACTCGGATCCACGGTCTCTTTCAGCAAAAAATAATCAAAAAATTTTGGGATTTCAGGCAGCAATCAAAACCTAAGGGGTACTTCCCGTTGACCTACAATTATGAAATTTGGCAAAAAGCAAGGTCTAATAGTACTTGTACAGGAATAAATTTGAAAATTGTAAATATGTTGTTGGGAGTCTATAAAAAGTGTTGCAAACATATTTTTGCGTTGGATTCAGTATGAATCTTAGGGATGGAACTGCAAAGTTAAGTTTGTTTTTGAAACTAGTTGGCCTTTTAGTCAGAGCTATAATGTGAGATGCTTTGCGTGTACAGAATCCCCTCGGTGCGCGAGTTTGACTGGCTCTTGGCCGGTTTTTTTTTTATTTTGGTGCTATAAAGTGTTGTTTCTATAATCTATCTGTTTTGATTTACAAGATAAATTTCCATTTGTATTAATTAAATTGGACGCAGACAGACTTATTGGTATACTAGCTTTTGCCCGCGGCTTCGCCCGTGTGAATTTCCCACGGGAACAGTGCTTTTTCCCGGGATAAAAAGTAGCCTATGTGCTATTCCAGGTCATTATCTACCTCTGTACCAAATTTCATCGAAATCCGTCCAGTAGATTTTGCGTGATTGAGTAACAAACATCCTCACAAACTCACAAACTCACAAATTCACAAAGTCACAAACTCACATCCAAACTTTCGCATTTATAATATTAGTATGGATTATTATAAGGTATTGGTATATATTTACAGTTTTCAGATTTATTCCTGTATGAGTACTGTTAGACCTTGTTTTTTGCCAAATTTCATAATTATAGGCTTCAACGGGAAGTACCCCATAAGTTTTGATCGCTGGCCAAAATCGCCAAATATGCGAAAAATTCGCCACATTTACGGTAAATATCTTCTCTTGATCGCGCTGACGTATAATTTAGATTATTTTTTTGCTGAAAGAGACCGTGGATCCGAGTATTCGATATTAATTTAAACATTCAGGCGTTATGAGAAAAAGTTTGACGGACAGACGGATAGACGGCCACCAAAAGGTTCCGTTTTTACCGGAAAAATAGCCCTTTTCTTACTTGACACAGGAAATAACTCGGACGAGTCCATAAAATCGAAAACGAGTCGAATACAAACATCTAAGAGTTTCCTCGTGTAATGCATTATAATGAGCGGCAGATCCGCGAATGACTAACCTCATTGAATTGGTATTTACTTTCCAAATTTATATATTTTGAGTCATTCAGCGGTCAGCAATACTCAGGTAATCTATTTTATTTTTACACGACTGACCAAAAAAGGAGTGTTATGTTTTCAGGATTCATGTATGTAAGAATGTAAGTTTCTTTAGTCCTGAACGGCTTAACAGATTTTGATGTGAGAGGTGTTGTTAGATTCCTTGCATTCCTCCGAGTGACATAGGCTATGTAAGTTGTCAGTCGTGTTTTTTTATTTTTAAATAATTAGCTTGTTCAAAATAAGTTGATGCTACATTATAGGATTTCTAAAAGACTGGGGAATACAAAATAATCACAGAAATATTTTTTTAAATATACAAAATAATATAATGATAAAATGTACGCCTTGTGTATTTTTTTCCATGGAAGTATTAAGTAGGCGCTTTGTACAAAGTACAAGATTTTTTCTTTGAATGAATGAATGAATTTTTATTGCTGAAAACATGCTAATAAAATAGTTGTTACAATGAATTTCCAGACTTAATTTATGGACGTAGCGGAAAAGGCGGGAAAGTTAAAATGGGACTCGGCGGGGCACGTCATCAGAATGTCTCCAGACCAATGGGCCTCAACAAGTGATAGACTGTAATTCTCCTCATGGCAGGAGGCGGCCAAGTCGACTACGCATGCAGCTGGTGCGACGAATTGAACAAATTTGATAAAGGGTGGCGCGAGAGTCTTAGTTCGGAGAGTCTTGGAAGAAGAAGAAGAGAGGCCTTTGCCCAGTACTGGGACATTGATGGCTAGTGAAATAATAAATAATAATGCATAAATTTTCAGGAAACACATGTTTAGTCAGTTCTACGCTCTTGAGGGGCCTTACAACTTTTAATTATTATTTTTATTTTGGAATTCCTTAGTTTTTAATTTTAGTAGGTATTCTAATTTTATTCCTTTATGCATTAGTAATTAATTAAAATGGATTAGCTGGACAGAAAGAATAACAAATGAGGTGGTCTTAAATAGAATAGGAGAAAAAAGAAGCATTAATAAAACTATTGAAAAATTTATATTTTTTAAAATTAAATTAGATTAGAAACATTATAGAAGGAAAAGTAAAAGGAAGAAGGGGACCAGGAAGACCAAGACAAGGCTACATGAGGCAAATAGTTGGCAATGGAGAGAGAAAAATGAAAGGAACTCCACCGCAACAAGAGCCTCCGCTCTTAAATTTGATAATAATGATGATGATTTTAAATTAGCTTTGCATTTTAGTTTTTTAATTTGTAATTACTTAAGGGCCCGCACTAGGCCAACGAAAACTAAGATTTGACCCCGCTACCCAGTTCGCCCGCAGGCATCCAATCCGCGTTATAAATAAATGCTCGCGATGATGATGGTTAAAGCATGCGGGCAATTATACCTATTATTTTTTTTAAAGCTTTATAAAAAGATATTTAAAAAAGTAAGTAACATAATCCCTGCCTTATCTATAGAGTAATTTATACAAAAATTTTCAATCTTTATTTTAATGTATTGCTTGAATAATAGCAGTTTAAAGTGTTAATTATAGGTGATTTGGAGGCAACTTCGCATTTTTTTTTTCTATCGAGAAAATTTTATGCAATCGTGTTTTTGAGTAACATAATCCCTCGTGCTAGTCCTTGAAGTTTGCTATATCTTTAATTTTACATTCAGTTTTACATTAATATATATATTACAGACGATCATGAAGCAATCTGGCCTAGTACGGGCTCCTTCAAATGAAATATAACAAATAAATAATTGCGTCAGTATTGACACGCAACATTTTGCTTTGGACTAAACATAGAAGTAATAAGTATTTCATACAATCGTAGAGAGAAACAGCCATTTAGCTCATGTCATGACCTATACGAGAGTACTTATCTTAACTAAGGCGAGAGATGAGAGATTCATAACTTTTTACTCGGACAATGTTACTGCGTTCCAATTATATCCGTTTTTATACAATAGGCGGTTTATGAACTAACAATCTGACATGTAATTGTAAGGTTTTATTTAACTGAATTTTAGTTAGGGAAGAACTCTGACTCGTAGTTTTAGAAATTTTCGTGTCACTTGACATTTTTACACGCTTTTATTTAACTTGTGTTGTATGTATGTGTGTTTGGGTTAATAAAAAATTCCTTTTTCTGTTTAAGTGGATTTTTTTATATTTTTATATAAAAAAGGAAAAAGTTCTCCTCGAGTGGCGACCACGAACCGGAAAACGTAGTGTTGGCAGGCCTCCCACTCTGGTGGACCGACGACCTGGTGAAGGTCGCGGGATGCGCATGGATGCGGGCAGCGCAGGACCGGTCGTTATTGTGGAAACCTTGGGGAGGCCTTTGTCCAGCAGTGGACGTCTTTCGGCTGAGAGAAGATAAGACATAAAAAATATTTTAGCAAAAAAAATCAAAAGTTTTAACTTATGATTTTTTGCTAAACTAAAGTCGTTACGGAAACATAACCTGCCATATTACGTTTACCTGTTATTAGCTATTCCTATTATATTATAAATTCGAATGTTTACATAATTTTTATTCCGTAAGTAATATATATAACTCATCTCTATGGTTTGGATGCGAGTTTGTTTTTACTTTGATAGAATTTGGTACACGATTACTAAAACTAGAAGAACTATGCAATAAAAGGTTCTTTTATTCCGAAATTCTTACGGGATCGAAGCCCCGCCCTAGATGGCTCGTACTTCATATTTCTTATTCAAATTCAAATTCAATTTAAAAATTCAAAAATTCTGTATTTCTTCTCCACAATCTACATATAAAAGAGACAAAGTAACAGAGTAATACAATTTTAAGATTGCAGAGACTGGTGCCTGAACTTAGCAGAGCTTGTATCTCAGTTTTACACCAGCCTCTCCCCACAAGATGTGACAGCATCGTAAGAAATTAGGAGGTATTTCACTTGTCTACAAAATTAATTATACAATTTGACTCGGAGTGATTTCCCATGAACAGAAGTAGCAAACTTCCCCTCAGCGGTGTTCCCGAATAGGTTCGGATATTGGGGCCTTCAAAGAAAAGAGCCTATCTGTGCAGAACAACTACGCTCTGCTACCAGAAAATGTGCAGAGCAACTACGCTCTGCTGCCAGAAAATGTGGCAGAGAGAATCCGGACAAACGAAGCGGCGGGAAGAATTCTGTACCGGAACTTCACCGGGAAAAAACCACCGGTAAAAATAAGTACCGGGAAAAAATCTCCACGCGACACCACGCTTGTCCGACTAGAATCTAACCCTAACCTATACATGCAGTCTGCACTACCACCGTAGCTTATATAGGGAGCTACGGGGCCCTATATACTAACCTAATTTAATAACTACAATTCAAACCACTTACCAAACTGAATCTTCTTAATCTTCGGATCCAACTTCGAGTGTCTTCAGAAGAGGAGGGGGTTGTTCCCTAAATCACCCAACCTACCCCATGAGATCTCAATCCCCAGAAAAAATACCTGATCCGTCTAGCAGTTCCACTCGGCAACAGATTTCGGCGTCCCCAGGCAGCCACGTTTCTCATCTCACAAGAAACAGTCAAAGTAAAAGGTTTCACAAACACAAATGTTCAATAGTTATTTAACAAACAGGAAATTCACAAATATAACTCAAACTAGTTAACAAGCAAAAGACGCGAGACCTCTCCGCGTATTAAAATCAAACCGATATGTCAGGACAAATGGCGGCCGTCCGCCATGCCATTCACGCGAGCAATTTCATGCGGCGCGGCGCCTCCCGCCGCGATGTCCAAACAATACTGAATTCAAAATGGTCGCTCGCGACTGCCGACGCCGGCCGAGCGGGCGACGACGCTACTAATATGAAACTACCGCACGCGCTAGAATATTACGGCGGCGAACGGACAAAACAACATAGATTTTATTACAAACATCCCCCCGTCCCGGTCTGAGAAGCAGACCGCTAGCTTACTCTACGGGAAGGCGGGCGAGAGAGGTCACAGCTCTCCTCAAAATCGAACCGTCGACCAACACCTCAGCCACACGCGGAGTGCCATCTCCGCCAAGAATCAAACGTAATATGCGAGCTCGTCGCCAAAACAATGAGGGCAAATTTGCCTCTTTTAACAATACTAAATCACCCTCCCTGGGAGGCTCAGTCCTGTCTGTCCACTTCACTCTTTGCTGCAGCAAATGCAAATATTCAAGCGACCAGCGACGCCAACAGTCCTGGCTCATTTGCTGCAACATTTGAAAACGCGACAACCGATATACGCGTTCATCCTTCCACGGGTATTCGGGCAGGGCATGCAACGGCCCTCCCACCAAAAAATGACCAGGGGTGAGAGCTTCCAAGTCATTTGGATCTGGAGATAGCGGACAGAGAGGACGAGAGTTGAGGACCGCATAACTTTACAAAACACTGTGGCCAGCTCTTCAAAAGTTAGAGCCGTTTCTCCGATAATGCGGCGGAGGTGGGTCTTTACTTGCGGATTTCACAGCCGCTTCAAAAATCCCTCCCCAATGGGGGCAACTTCAGGGACTAAACTTCCAGGTTATTCCCCTTTGGGCAACAATTTGACTTAAACTAGTACAATTTTTATCAATAAACACAGAAACATCCTTAAAGATAATTTACAGTTCCTTTATAGTTTGTGCCATTGTCAGACCTAATAAGGGAAGGTAGACCTCGACGCGAAACAAAGCGATCCAACGCGGCGACGAAGGCCTCCGTAGTCAGAGCCGATACCACCTCCAAATGGACAGCCTTGGTGGCCAAACAAACAAATACCACACAAATAGCCCTTCACAATACGGGCATTACGAAAGGAGAAGCCTTGATCGAAAAGGGACCGGCAAAATCGGTTCCAACGCCGTCAAACGGTCTCGAAGAAGGTCGGATTCGATCAGCGGAGCAAATCACCCATCTGTGGTTGCATCGTGGATGCCGCTTCAACCTATAACATGCAATACATCGAAACAGGACACTACGGATTGCTCTTCCGGGCAGACAAAATCCAAAACTCGCGTTGCAAAATAGCCAACAAAGCATTGCACCCAGCATGGGTCGTTACGAATGTGTCGATCAGACACCAAAGCTGCACCAAGGGTCCGCCCTTGGGCAACAACAGAGGATGGCGAGTCTCATATGGAAGATCCGCCTTCCGGAGCCTGCCTCCAACCCGAAGAAGCCCATCCGAGTCGATGTACGGGTTCAAACGAGCGACCGCGCCCTTCAACTTAGCGCGTCCGTCGCGCAAAATACGAAGCTCTGACTCAAACCGTCCGGTCTGCACGACACGGACCCAATGCAACAATGCGCTCCGGCGCTCTTCTGCACCTGCAATCGGCTCCAACCGCTTTGCCTGTGGGTTTCTACAATTATGTATGAAACGCTTAATCCAACTGGTAACACCCAGAAGCTTATCCAAACTGCTATACCGAGCAAGTAGCCAATCCGGCTCCGACGTCGTCTCAGCGACTACAGCATGTACACGAAGCCCAGTCAAACTCAAAGAAGTAACATCTGTCTGACAGACAGGCCAAGAAGTTTCTGATCCCATCAGCCACTCTGGACCCCACCAGAGCGGGTGTGACACCAATTCTGGTGCCGTACAACCTCGGGAAGCACAGTCCGCTGGGTTAAGCTCTCCCGGCACATGTCTCCATGTTATATCAATTCCGATATTCTGGATTTGGGAAACCCGATTTCCCACAAAAACCTCCAAGGTATGTGGGGCCGCGCGCAACCATGCAAGCGCGACCTGGCCTATCCGACCAGGCGAAGATGTCCCGTATCTCGACCGTGGCCGCCAGCTCACATGCAACGTGATGCAACAATTTAGAGAGAAGGTGAGCTCCACTCAACTCAAGCTTGGGAATAGTCAGCCTAGTCCTGATGGGGGCGACCTTGCTCTTCCCTAGCAAAAGCGAGACATTGACCCGGCCATCGGCGTCAACTGTCCGCATATAGACTGACGCGGCGTAGCCTCGCTCCGACGCGTCACAAAAGCCATGCAGGCTGGCTCGATATTTCCCGGGGGCAATATTCGACGAGGCAAGGCAATCCGATTGACTTCCTTAATCGATGAAAACAACTCGAGCCAATCATCCAATGGAGGACCAAACAGCGGCTCGTCCCACGAGACGCCCAAAGTCCAAAGTCTCTGAAGAAGACACTTCGCAGAGAATATCACTGGACTGATCCAACCGCTTGGATCAAACATACGGGCTATTACGGACAACACCGTTCTCTTAGTCCAGACCTTTGATATTTCCAAGTCCACTTGGAATGTGAAAATATCGGTTAGCGGCTGGTACTGCATGCCCAGCACCGCTATCCTGTTGGGATCATCCACATCCTCAAACAGGTGAGGGTTCTGTTGGTGATCCTCCGGGATCCCTTCTAGAACTCTAGGCTCATTGGACAACCACTTACGTAGCTCGTAGCCACCTGTCTTCAATATTTCGATCAATTCATCCCGCAGTAGGAGGGCCTCCTCAATACTTTGGGCTCCGGTGCACACGTCATCAACATACAAGTCACGTGACAGCACGGAAGCCCCACGGGGAAAGCGGATCCGTTCCCGCTCTGCCAATTCAAGCAATGATCTGATGGCGATATAGGGACTAGATTTCAAACCATACGTGTTTGTGTTGAGTTCATACACCGTCACAGGATCCTCAGGGCGCTCACGCCAGAGTATCAACTGGAATCGCCTGTCCTCAGGATGTATGACTGTCTGGCGGAACATCATCCGGATGTCCGCACCAAAAACCACTTGATGTCTTCTAAAGTTCAAGATGATGTCAATTATGTCCCTATGCAATTTGGGACCCGAATGCAAACACAGATTCAACGAAACCCCGTTCGAAGTGGGTGCGGACCCATCGAAGACGGTCCTCAATTTGCCTGTTGAGGCCTTCACCACCGCGTGGTGGGGCAAAAAATAATGCTCAGTTGAGCTCCAATCAACTCGAGCCGGAGACATGTGACCCAAATCCTCGTACTCGCGCATAAATTCAATATATTTATCGCGAAGTACGTGGTCACGCTGCATGCGTCGCTCCATGGACAGCAGTCGTTTCTCCGCAAGCGCCCTACTTTGCCCTAGGCTAGGACGAGAGGCAACAAAGGGTAACCTAGTTACAAACCGACCGGAGGGCAACCTCTCCGTGGTCGATCGAAAAAGGGCTTCGCACTCAGCGTGTTCCGGATCCATCCTGGAACTCATAGGTGGCTCCTCCACCTCCCAAAACCTTTGCATGGTCTTGGCCAAGGACGCAGATGCGACAACCGGTGGCTCCTCCGCGGTGCCATTATCAAACACAGAGCCCATCAGGGCAAAACCAAAAATCGTAGACACTGCCATCAGTGAAGACGAACCCAGAGCCTTCTGTGTACCCAACAAAATCCAACCCAATACGTCCGAGCCCAGGAGCAAGTCCACTGGGCCGGGATGAAAGACAAAGGGGTCGGCCAAATCCAGACCCGAAACCAAAGACAACACACCCGGCGGTATGTCTGTCGAGGGGTGCCAACCCGCAATGGTATCCATTACCATAGCCGAAGTCGTGATCCTCATTGTGGAGGACTTCAGCGAAGAAAAGGTGACAAGTGT
Organism: Ephestia elutella; assembly: GCA_018467065.1. Classification (NCBI taxonomy): domain Eukaryota; kingdom Metazoa; phylum Arthropoda; class Insecta; order Lepidoptera; family Pyralidae; genus Ephestia; species Ephestia elutella. The sequence goes on from CM031589.1 coordinate 5,543,999, forward strand.
CTGGCCCGTCAGACACTTCACTTGTATGCCACCAACTCCAAGAAGTGGCACAGGCGAGTCTTCCACGACTAAACCTAACTGGCGTGCCACTCGAGTGGTAACCAAACTGCTTTGAGCCCCTGAGTCCAACAGAGCTCTCAAATTAATGGCTTCTCCCCAACGACCCCATACGCGGACCACTGCGGTAGGGAGCAGAACCGTCCGCGGCTCTGTCCCAGCAAGGGAGCAAGCTAGTTACGGGCTCCCCACTCTCTCCAAACCAGGGGCGCGCCACTGACCCGGATAATATGGCGGGCGAGTGCACATCCCCATCTGAGGGGGGGCATAACCCACGGCCCGGCCATACATATGGTACGGCGGGTGGTACTCCAGCCGTGGGTACTCGTGCAGCGGCGGAGAAAAAGGCTGCGGCTGCATGTGTTGGGTATTGGTAACCCGCGTGGAGGGGGGGGTCCCCACTCTCACGTCCGATCTAGGGCCCCCGCCCATGGGGGCCCTATCCGGGGCCCGGGCTGGCCAGCTACATACTGGCCATGACCTTGGGGCGCGTGGTCCCGGTCCGCCAAGACCCGCGCAGGTACGCGACCCCCCTCCCGAGGGGGGGTGCGACGAGCGAAGCCGCGTCCTTCTTCCAAAGGTGTGAGGGCCTTCTGCGCCAGGAGCGCCCCCGCCCATAGGGGACCCCTGCCTCAACAACCGGGGGCCATCCCCGTTCCGGTTCATGCAGAGCATCACGTGGTGCAGCCCACGGCATGCACTGCATGGTATGGCTCTGGGACAGTCACGTGCATAGTGACTGCCCAAACAGTACAAGCAAAGTTCATGCCGCCTTGCCATGCGGCGCCGATCTTGTACTGGCAGTCTCTGCCAGTCCCTGCATTGCAGCAGGCTGTGGCCCATCCGGCCACATTGCAGGCAGTCCGCGTCCCCCGCGACTGCTGCCGTGTGTGCAACCCGCACACGAGCTCCACGCGGTGGCGGTTGCCGTCCCTGTTGGGGCCTACGTTCAGGCGCTCTGGATGGCGCTGAGTCCGTCATGGTATTCTCAGCAGCCCGTGCCTCAAACTCCAAAAACTTCACCAAGTCAGTGAATGTTGGTAGGGTGGTGCTATCCCGCTCCGCATTTTCGCGCTCAAACCGCGAGCGGATGTCATTGGGCAATTTGCCCAATACAATGTGCACCAACAAAAAAGACCATTGGTCCACCGGCAGCCCCAGTGTGCGGAGCGCGTTACAGGCCACTGTAACGGGCGTGAGCAACTGCAGGCGCAACTGTGCCCTGTTGGCCACCTTGGGCAGGGCCATCAACTGTGCGGCGTGCGCATCCGCTAACAAACGTAAGTTTTGATAGCGGGAGTTCAATAACTCCCAAGCCGTGTCGTACTGGTCGTCCTCCACCCGGAGGTGCTGGATGAGCGACCGCGCTTCATCCTCAAGAGTGGAGAGGAGGTAGGCCATCTTCTGGGCCTTCGACAAAGCCTGTCGTGCTACGACCAGGGACTCAAACATATTTTTATATGCTACCCACTCCTCCATCCTACCCCCAAAGTGGGACAGCTGAAGGGTGGGGAGCCGACCAGTAACCGCTGGTCCTTCCTGTCTAACAGGTGTGCGAGGGCTGGTCCGCCAGCCTGTCTCGCCCTTATTGCGGTCGCGCGCCGCCCTCCGCGATATCATCGTGCAGACTCAGGATCTCTTGGTCCATGTCCGCCATGTGACCTGCGTAGACCTCCGGGGCAAGTTCGGCTTCGGTAAGCACCACCATGGCCGCTTCCGCGCTAATCAATCGTGAGTGGAGGTGATCCGCTCTTAACAGTATGGCGCCCTCCCTGTCCTTCCGGGACAGGAGTCCTCCGGCCGTCACAAACCATCTCAATTCGTTGGCGAGTGTCGCCCTAGCATTGGAGACCTTTCGCCATCGCGTCAAGTCACAAACAAAAAATAACAAAAGGTAAATAAAAAACAACAAAATCAAACAACTACACGAAGAACCGCGGTAGGTATGAGAATGGCACAAACCCGGAACGCACGGTACAAACCGCAAACAAATACAAAAAAGGTTACAAATATTCTTATCCAAACAAACTAAGAAAAATCTAATAATTTTTACAAACAATTAATTATTTTTTACAAACGAACAAATAGAGGGTAGATAAACTACGCTCTGCTACCAGAGAATGTGCAGAGAATCAACTACGCTCTGCTACCAGAAAATGTGCGCAGAGAATCCGGACAAACGAAGCGGCGGGAAGAATTCTGTACCGGAACTTCACCGGGAAAACCACCGGTAAAAATAAGTACCGGGAAAAAATCTCCACGCGGCACCACGCTTGTCCGACTAGAACCTAACTTAAGCTATACGCAGACTGCTACCACCGTAGCTTATATAGGGAGCTACGGGGCCCTATATACCCTAAACCTAATTTTAATAACTACAATTCCAAACCACTTACCAAACTGAGTCTTCTAACTTAATCTTCGGATCCAACTTCGAGTGTCTTCGGAAGAGGAGGGGGTTGTTCCCTAAATCACCCAACCTACCCCATGAGATCTCAATCCCCAGACAAAATACCTGATCCGTCTAGCAGTTCCACTCGGCAAACAGATTTCGGCGTCCCCAGGGCAGCCACGTTTCCGCATCTCACAAGAAACAGTCAAAGTAAAAGGTTTCCAGCATAAACACAAATGTTCAATAGTTATTTAACAAACAGTGAAATTCAAGCAAATATAACTCAAACTAGTTAACAAGCAAAAGACGCGAGACCTCTCCGCGTATTAAAATCGAACCGATATGTCAGGACAAATGGCGGCCGTCCGCCATGCCATTCACGCGAGCAATTTCATGCGGCGCGGCCTCCCCGCGCGATGTCCAAACAATACTGAATTCAAAATGGTCGCTCGCGACTGCCGACGCCGGCAGAGCGGGCGACGACGCTACTAATATGAAACGACCGCACGCGCTAGAATATTACGGCGGCGAACGGACAAAACAACATAGATTTTATTACAAACACTATCGCTTTCTCAAAAACACGCATCGGCAACGCATCAGTGACCTTCTTAAATGGGTCATTGGTGTCTATGGACTGCGGTGATTGCTTACCATCAGGCAACCCGCATGCTCGTTTTACCCACAATTCTATAAAAAAAAAGGATAAAAACAAAAATATTTAATTTTGAATGGGAAAAACCACTCCATATAAGGAGAAGTCTTAAGTGCATAGGGATCTACCTAATGATAAATTAAATTGTGCTTTTAATGTTATCTTTATTTTTTATACATACCTTAGTACAAATATATAATGGACTAGCTGTCGCCTGCAACTTCGCCTGCGTGAGTTCGCTTAGATGAAAAAATCTCTCTTGGAGCTTTTCATCAATGTTCCAGATCTTCAATTTTATACGTCAACAGATGAAATGCTCATCAGGTTGAACGATTTTTGCTAAGGCGCCATTTCCATATATGTTATAGTGTAGCTGGTCTCTTGGAGCTTTTCATCAGATGTTCCAGATCTTCAATTTTAATACGTCGGCAGAAAATGCTCATCAGGTTGAACGATTTTTGTTAAGGCACCATTTCCATATTACTTATAGGTTTAGCTGTTCCGTTATGGTTCTTCATCAGGTGTTCCAGTTTTCAAAATGAATTATTGCCCTATATGTTGCCCAGGCTTAATAGCTATACAACAAAAAAAGTTTCATTCAAATCCGTCCAGTAGTTTTTGCGTGAAACGCGTACATACATACAGACAGACAGACAGACAGACAGACAGACAGACAGACAAGAAATTCCAAAAAAAAATTTTTTGCTTTCTATTGTTCTTTTTAGGTCTCCGCCAAAATATTTTTAAATGTTTTATTATAATATGTATAGATAAAGATAGTTCAAATATAAATAATTAAGTATGTTCTCTTGTTGTTTTTGTTCCATATATATATGTGTAAAATCAGATTATATTATGTAGCAAAATACTTACTTTTACTTTACTTTACACGATTGGCTCTTTGTATAGTAAAAGAAGTACAAAAAAAATTGCTCATTATTTTATTTATTATGGCAGCATACAGTTGTATAATAAAAACTATGTACACCTTATATATAACATTTGCACTTACAAAAATAAACGTGTAGGTGCAAAAATGGGTAGGATTACATATATTACTAATTATAAAATATCAATAAAAAATTTTACTTTTACTCTATTATATAAAAACAATAAAAAAATGTATTCATTTTATCTACTACTTTTTTATTTTATTTTTATTAAATTTGGTTTGTTTCTGACTTGACCACAATCTTGCCCGAGGACAGAGATGAGAGGTCTACGATGAAACTTACTATCATGTCACTAGACAATTGCTACACAAAATGTCAACAGTATCAGGTGGTACGTTGGGAATCAAACCCTATGACTCCGGTGCCCTCTCTGCCATCTAAACAACAGATGTGAGTACAATCCATCTTTTTATCTTACGGGAATATAAAGCTTCGAACTAAACTCAAAAAATAGATATACTAGCTATGCCCTGGGCATTGCTTCCAGGTGGATTTCGGTGATATAAAGTGCCCTGTATGTGCTATTCCCGGTATTTTTCTACCTGATTACCAAATTTCATCGATATCTGTCACCTGTAGATTTATGCGTAATTGAAACAAAACATTCTTACAAACTTTTGCATAATATTAGAAGGATAAAAATTCGTATATAAGCCTGATTTTGAAATTATTATATTTAAATTATACTTACTTACTTACTTCGATGGCTCGACGACCCAAAGAGGATCTTGGCCTACAAAGGTGTTGGGAAATTTGGGCTGCACGATAACAGACACCAACCAAAGACGAGATTGATATTTATATTATATATATAACTTTTTTTTTTTTTAATTCTCTCATCTCTCAACGCGTCGCTGTTTCCTGACACTTATAAGTTAGAGGTTTCAAGGCAAGAGTGAATTGGCATGTTTTGAATTTGCGTGTACCACCCTCGATCTCGTCTTTGCTTCCCATCAGGTAAGTTACAGGTCAAACGCAACCAAATTTTTAATAATAAAAAAATTAGCTACTGAAAGTATATTGTATATTTCTACATACATATAAATTAATACGGAGAGCACCTAAGTTTTACTTGAGTTTAAAATTTTGCCATCTACGATCTAGCTAGATTTAATATTTGCACCCTGGTTTGAGTATAGTTTTTGAAACAAAATTACAAATATTGCTAAGAAGCTGCGCCCCGGGGCTTCGCTCCCATGAGAGTTTTAGGATAAAATGTACCCTATGTGTTATTTCCGGTATGTTTCTACCCGTATTCCAAATTGCATCGAAATCCGTCCAGTAGATTTTGCGATTGAGTAACAAACATCCTCACAAACTCACATTCAAACTTTTGCATTTATAATATTAGCATGCATTAGGATTAGGATAACATCTGGTGAAATATTTATTTATATAATTTAAAATTTATTATTAGTTAAATAGTAAATAATAAATATAAATTTGAAATACTTAGCTAAGTAAAGCTGTCAATATTAATTTATTGTTAAAACTATTAAATCTATTTTGTGGATAGATTTGATATTAGGTACTGATATTGATATACGCGAATTTTAAAACTAAAATCTTAAAAATACGTATGATCGATAATCCTAATCCTATCCTAATAAATGCGAAAGTGAGTTTTTTGTTTGTTTCTCTTCACGCTTTATCTTCAGAACCAATCTTCCTGAAATTTTTCATACGCATAGAAGTACTGAGAAGGACAAAGGGTACCTTTCATCCCGGGAAAAAGCACTGTTCCCGTTGGAAATTCACGCAGGCGAAGCCGCGGGCAAAAGCTAGTACTTTATAAGAAGCCATAATAAAAACAAGTTTACTTTATCGAGCTTCCGGGCCGCGAATACTAACGTAATACTGATGAAAAACAAGTCTTGAAATGCGACCAACAGTCCACTTGGTCAAGTTCAAGCGTAAATATATTAAGTCGCTCGCTTATGTAATTTAATGTAGGTGATATACTTTATACTTTTCTCACAATAATTATGAGCTTCATTTCTCTTTCTTTATTTGTTTTCTCAAAAATCGTTGTTACAATTATTTGTTTTTAGAAATTATGTATGGTAGACAACAAGATTTTTTTATATATTCTAAAATTCTTATCAAATTATATTTGGTTTTTGATTCGTTACTACATATGTATCTATCTCCTATCTATATTTATATAACTCAAAGAAAGGTGACTGACTGACTGACTGACTGACATAGTGATCTATCAACGCACAGCCCAAACCACTGGACGGATCGGGTTGAAATTTGGCATGCAGGTAGATGTTATGACGTAGGCATCCGGTAAGAAAGGATTAACGCGAGCAAAGCCGCGGGCCAAAGTTAGTCTAATATGAAAATGTAGTACCTATCGTATGAGCTAGTATCCCATCGTAGTACATGGATACTTGGTTTGAGACTAGCTCAATTTGTTGTATTTATCCATATTCATTAATATAGGATTTTACTAGATCTAACGAATACTTTGGCCAACGATTAAGTTTGGCCATTCAAAAAGGCCTACCCCATGACGGCAACGATTTAGGCTCAATTTTTTATTAATGTAAATTATTAGTTATTATTATTATTTTTAAGTAGGTACATAGTTTTAAAATTAGATTTTAGTTTTCTTATTTAATTTAGTGTTTTAATGATATTATATGTAAATTGTAATTTGTTATTGATTAAAAATGTACATATATTCATTAATGTATTTATTTTTTGTTAGTTCTTTCTCAATTACGGAAAATCGACTATTTCAATGGAATTTGATACACCACTAGTAGAATAAAATTTAAAAATAGTATATGGAGTTTTTTATCCCAAATTTCCCACTGGAGCGGAATTCCGGGATACAGCTAGTTAGAAAGTAGTTTTAACAGACTTATTTCTACTGAAGATTAAATTATGTTGTCATAATTTTATTTCTACGTCTTATAGTCATTACTACGTCTTGAGTAATCATGTATACTATTAATTCAATTACATGTGCATTTGTAGACATACAGATCCCCTATTTTAGAGCTTTCTAACTTTCAATTGCAAACCAGTTCTGCTATCCCATAATCAAGGTAACCTGTTTGTTTTGCGGGATTTTACTTCAATCTGGCTTGACTCAACAGATATAAAAATTAGAAGAATTGATTTGGTGTTGTAAATTTTACTAAAACAGCAAAATTGACTTGCTTTTAAACAAAACGTTACTAGACTAAGATTAACCGCAAAAGCTCTAAGACGTAAACAATAAGTAACCTTACTTAAACTGACCTTTGCAATGACCGCATAGGCCGAAGCTTTCGCAAGCACTCGCATATTATGAAACCCTTACTTTTACTCATTGAGAAAGTCCGCGAGTATTTTGGTGCGTTTTTCAAGCTCCGAGGGGTGCGGAGACGCTATTTAACTGACAGACAGACCGACCGGCTCACAGTCTATGCTCGATCTTTGCACAATGTGGAGGACTTTTGCGTTTCTCGCGGTCGTGGCCGCATGCGTCAGGTGCCCGCGCAAGATACGTCATACACCGAAAATGATCTGGACGGACTTGGGGACTGCCTCAAGAAGGACTCGACGTCATGCCTCAAGTACAAATTCTTCTCCTACGTCGACAAGATGCTCGGACAGAAGGATTCCTTCGCGCTAACGGACGGAGTCACAGTCGTGAAAGCGAACGACGTTCCTGCGGAAACTGGTGCACCGAGGTCCTTAGATCCTGTTTCAAGATTGAAGAGGTACTTCGAGACGCACTCTCTGAGAGTTGAAGTGAAAGGTTCGGATGTGATCGATGCCGTGTCAAGTGCTGGTCGTGCTTTGGAAGATACAGTGTCGTCGATTACTGATGATGGAACGGATGAAGGGAGAGGGAAGAAGAAGAAGGCAGCGAAGATGTTAGGACCCCTAATTGCAGCGTTGGCTTTGAAGATGATGGCTTTGACCCCGTTGGCGATTGGTGCCATCGCGTTGATTGCAGGAAGGCGTTGCTGATTGGTAAATTGGCGTTAGTGTTGTCAGCAATAATTGGATTGAAGAAGTTGCTGTCGCAGCAGAAACATGTGACGTACGAGGTTGTAGCCCATCCGCATCATACATCGAGTCATACGTCGAGTCATGATTACGGTGGCACCAGTGGATACGGCGGTGACGCTGGTGGCTACAGCAGTGGCGGCAGCAGTAGTGGGCACGGCGGCGGTACCTGGGGTAGATCGCTTGAAGCACAAAGCTTAGCGTATAGCGCCCAGAAACCTCAATGAGCTCTGACCTAGTTTTATGTCCTCTTTACGACGATTTCTCTACGCCCAACGACTGCCTCCGTATTTATGTGTGAGTGAGTGAGTGAATGTATTTATTTGACTGAATATATGTTAAGTACTATGCCTTTTCAGCTCAATTTCATAGTCATTGATTGTTCTCTAGTACACATTGGAAGAGGTCCCGAGTAACTATTGTTATAGTGTATGTAGTATATTTTATGACTGACTATTTATTTACCTAAGATACTATGTATATACTCGTAAAATTGTTTGTAAGTAATTATTACTCTAGACATAAAATATCTATGGTTTACGACCAGTACTTGGCTTTAATATTTTTAAGTATTATGTAAGATATATAAGTAATCCTATATTGTATATATTTTTGGTATAACTTTGTATATATACTTATTATTATATTTGTTATCATGAAAGTCCAAGAGATTAATACTTGTATTTGTTACATATTATAACAATATTGTTATGGTTTTCATTTCGTATTGTAATTATTATTTTATGAAATTATTTTTTAAAATAAATACAAAAGAACTAAAAGTATTAAAAAATAATGACATGATTTGCGTTTTATTTCTAACAGTTTCTGAGGAAAAACAATAAATGCGGTATCCATTTATTGTTTTTCCTCTGAAATTGTAAATATTGAAATAGTAAAATTCAACAAAATCATATAGATAATATTTATGTTACAACGAATTAAATATAGTTTCCAAAATTTTCAATAAAGCTTATCATCGTATAACATGACAGTCATAATACCTAACACATTTTAAAGTGCGGTTAAAGTAAAAAGAGGAAAGCGGACCTAAAGAGTAGGTCATTACTATTAAGCCGAACGTCCACCGCGAACTCTAACATAGCTCGTATCGCTGAGCCAGTTTTTCTCTATTTCCTAGCTTGGTTAGCATAGTTTGCGATAGACGCACATGTGTTGAATACTGAGATATAAGAGCTTAATTTTCTTCGCGTTGGACGATCACCTTTAGAGTAGAAAGATACTGCGTAGTCCAGTTTTCCTTAATGTGAAAACATGTTACCATACATGACACATTCTATGTCCATACTGACCACATATATCCCGTAAAAAACGAACAACATACCACAACGAACCGGTAGGAAAACCTGAACTTTCTTATAGCTTCAATCACAAATGACCAAAGCGTTTATAGGCTATTTTCGCCATGTTTTTCCATTAAAACGTGTCGAGTTAAAACCGTCTTATATTTTGTATATTCGTATATTTAAAGATTCGCAAATTCATGCGTAAAAGTGTATTTCAATCTGAAAATCATACAATTTTAAAACACCTTACTAAAAAGCAAGATTTTAAAGTCAGCTATGAAAAATATCGTTCTATATAGATCTAATAAAATCCATGTAGTGTTAATGTTCTGTTCATTTAATAGTAAGGACAGGTGAAAATGCATTATTAAGTCATGAAAACTTTCTATTGTTAAATTATTTCAAATATGATACAGCTTGAAGGTAATAATGTAGATACTTAAGACTTACGAGCTCAGATTGAGATACTAAGTTACAAGCGGAAGCGGGTTTAATTTTAATTTTGTACTCATACAATTTTTGAACTACGACCGATGGGCCTTAGTAGCCACCAAGTAGCATATCAAGATAGCTATCGAAAGAGAGGAAGACCGCGGATACGTTCGGACAAATTGGAAGATGGGGAGACTTTTACTTTATTTGATTGGTCTTCGGTAACCACCTTGAGGATGCAATAATAATAAAAAATCCGATGTAAATAATTCCCTAAGCATTTTCGCAGTTTTTAATCATCATTTTAAAAGTACTGATAATTATACTTGATTACAAAACATAAAACTATTAATTATGCTTCCATACTGGTCTGAGAGCGAAGAAGTTACATGAATGTGCCAGCTGCTTCTCTTCCCGCGCAGATTATAAAAGTCAATCAAGGAAAAGGGCTTTAAACTGGGGCTTCCTCCACTCATAAGCGATGGGCTAGCAACCTGTCACTATACCTGAATCTCCATTCCATCAGATTCAGCTAAGCATGGCCTTTGAGTATCACGACTTTTGGCTCTGTCTACCCCGTAAGGGATAAAGACGTGATTCTATGTATTTATGTAGGTATATATGTAAAAACAAATTATTACATACTTCATTTGTACGCTATCTCCTATGATTTGCACAGTATCCCGGCTTTCCTTAGATCCAGGTCGGACATTTGCCCTCTAGAGAAAGGTAAGGCGGGAGAAATCACCGAATCCGTCACGTTTTTAACATCGCATCAAAGTAAAATCTGTGGTAATGTTTTTGGCAACATGTGACAGATAAAAGTACTACATGTGCATCTGTATGTCTATGTAATAAGGACTGTTTTTCAATGAATGTGTTTAGATTTATGTGGTTGCATGTACTTTTATTGTTCGGGCTTCGCTGGGCACATGTTTATTAACAATTTTAGTGTCTGATGTACATCTTTATGACTACAAACCGACAAACTAATCACAATTAATTATAAAGAATATTATATATTTTTTCCCGGTCAGTCAATTCTTATCTTCTTCTTCTTCCTCAGCATATAACTGCCCTCCATTGAGCATACACAATACTTATAAAAAAGTTTAATTTTGTGGTGTCTATGATTGTGACAGAAATCCATCAAATTATCTTATTATTTCTGATGTATGTTTTTAGGTGATTAAAGCCAAATATTAATGTTGTTGATAAGTTTATTAATTACAAATTTTAAGGTTTTTCTATTTTTATAAAATTCCCGTGTTAAAAATTACCATATCTGTAACTTCTTTAACCCTGCAAAAAAAATCTTCTCTAAATAAGAAAATTTGTTTCGAAGACGATATTTTTTTTTATTTCACGAAAAAACCTCTATATTTATATCATTGAGCGAATTCCGGTGAAATTTCATACATAAATAGACCATGACGAGAAAATGATTATTCTGTCATCTTCTCAAATTATTGTCAGAAAAATCAAGTCAATCTGCAAGTGAATGATAGAGTAGCAGTCAGCTCTGTACAGAAATTTATCAGTCAGATATTGTGTCAGATGATAGATAAACTGACACGATATCTGACAGATAAATTAATTACAGATTCCTGATAATCAAGCTATAAAACAAGTGAATATTACCACGCTCCACTGTCGCGGTGACCGTGTTTTTGAAGTTAATTCTCAATACAAGAAACAATAGCTTCTTGGGAATGTGAACAGAACTTTAAGCTGGTAAAAGCTGGCAATTTAGCTTAAAGCCCCACGGGCAGAAACTGAAAATTGCAACGTATCTCGGTCAAGTAACAATCTTAGAAATATAAAGTAGAGTTTTAGGGATTTAAGTAAAAGAAAAATTATTTCAACGCTCAACCGATTTTGATGAAATGTTATATTTAATGGTCCATGAATTGAACAAACTCCTGGCAACTTTGTTTTTTATTTCTAATCATGATTAGTACGACGACAGTAACAATGAAGTAGACGATTGCAAATACTAAATAAACTATTGATAAATAGGTAATAAACATTTAAAAATCACTGAGAATATAAACCAATTTGAAGTCCAATGTCAGTTAGATGTAAATTATTTACAATTCAAGTTCAATAAAAATGTAAACGAAACCAAACTGGATAAGTTAGTTACAAAATAAATTCGTAATCGACCAAAAATGTTACCTTAGTTGCATCAGGTATTTTTCTTTGCCTCAGTTGCGCCATCTTGTCGTCGACATTTGCAATAAAACGAGTTGAGTCTGAGGTTCAGTGACTCGTGAGTTGTAAACGTAACCTTGGCAAAGAAAAGCCTCCATTCACCATTGATAAAAGCAAAAAGAAGCACTGAATAGCAGCACGAATTTACTTTCGCGTTTTTGCTTTTTTCGGCAATTTAATTTTGAAATAAAAACAACAGTTGCAGCAAAGCTAATGTTTGTTTTATTTTTGTTTATACTCGTAGTAATTTCAGCCACTGCTTAATAAAATTGTACTGTCAACGCAGATAACGTAAGATTAAGTGACGATACTGGCAGTCATGTTTTTTTTTTAAGTTACTATATTGTTTTCTGTGGTTTGGAAAAAGAAGTAAAAGTAATAGAAGTTGAACGACCGCGTATACGTAGAGCCTTGAACCGTAAAACAAGTTGCGATGTAAACAAACTTGGCCATGATCGTAGTTCTGAACAACTTTCATAGATGGCGTTACAAGGAGAATGACATGATTAAACATGTGCTTTCCAAAAAAGAAAGTGACATTGATGACACGAAGACGACGAATTTCTGTCTCGGTTGGTAGATGTCACTATTAGCACTACATGATAACCTAAGGACAATCGGTATCGGTTAAATAATTGTAAATGCGAGGAAACCTATGGGCTTCGTTATTGTTAAATAAAATTGTACTTAATTTAAATGTTGTTATTCTGTTGGTTTTTTCTTAATAAATTAATAATTCCAGAAGCCAACGAAATGTGTAAGGTATTTGTTTGTAAATACTTTATTTCACACAGAAAATAAAAGGCTTGTTGGTGGCTTCATCTCTTTCTTCTTCTGGCCTTATCCCATTTCTACTTGGGGTCGGCACTCCTAATAATGCCTCTCCAGAGCGATCGCTTCTGGGTCATCAAAAGTCAAAGACAAATATAGCTCATATTAAAACGAAGAAATGAAGATTTTTCAAGGTTCGGTGATCATAAAATTTAAAATTATAATAAAAGGCTTGTTGGTGGCGTCATCTCTCTCTTCTTCTGGACTTATCCCATTTCTACTTAGGGTCGGCTCTCTTAAAAGTGCCTCTCCAGAGTGATCGCTTCTGGGTCATCAAAAGTCAAACTCAAATATAGCTCACAACGAAGAAATGAAGATTTTTCAAGGTTTGGTAACCATACACGTACGAAGCATAAAATATAAGTACGACTTATTATTTTCTCTAATAAAAATATTTATTTACGTTCTAGGATATAAATATTCGAGTAGCGTGCATGATGTTCATTTATTCCATCATATTAAGCAATAAGTTATACTTACTCTAAGTATTAAGTATTTTCTAAATTTTACTGTGAAAATCGTCTATATCATTTTAATTTCTAATCTCTCCGCTGAAGACCAAACGGTCCAAACGGATATTTTATACCTTTTTTTTATATTAAATATGGGTTTGCTCTTGACTACAATTTTGTACGAGGACAGAGATGAGGTCTACGGTGTAGCGAGCTTACCCAGAAGTAACTTACCTGTACAAAATATTAAACTCAGAGTTGTCAACTTCAGTATTAGTCGAAATTAACTTAAGAGCACCGTCACGAAGTCAGCGATTTCCTCAACTGTTTCTTCCCGCTTGTTCGAACAAAATTGGTCACAATAATCCTCCTGTACATAATGTGCCGATTAAATAACTCCCTTGGTTCATCAACAGAACTACCCTGACATGTTTTGCACTTCACTAATGTCATTTAAGAGAATTAAAAAATATGTTGTATTGTATCTCTCTGTGTACTATTACTCTACTTGTGTACTACTCACATATTGTTGGTCAGTTTGGTTAATTCTTTTATATTTTTTAATGTATGACATTACAAAACAGTAAGTAAGGTGGGTACACCTTACTTACTGTTTTGTGTGCTTATAAATAAATAAATAAAAGATAAGTTTTAAATGTGCGAATTTGTTCCGTTGGTTTGTTTCAGTAAATACTAGCTTTTGCTATCAGCTTTGCCCACCTATATCGTTTGTTTTTTCAGAATTTTAGGCAAACAAGCATCCGATACTCTGCTGATGGTGTAATTGCTGCAATCCATGGACATTAGTGACCTTATAAGGATCATTGATGCGTTGCCGACTTTTTGAGAAAGCGATAGGCTCTTTTCTTGAAGGCTCCAATGTCGAACACCGCTGAGGGAAGTTAATTCCAAAGTTTAGTGCAGCGCAGAAAATAGTTTGCGAAAATCAAATTATTTTCTTACAGCTCACTGAAATTTTGCAAATTTCCATGTTTTTACTATCAGTAGATTCGCCATTGATATCCCAATAAGTGTGCGTCCAATTTTACTAAGGTAAAGAGGTTGTTTTGTAAAACATCAGCAACTTTTCTAGTAAAAGTAGCTCATATTCACGAGTACTTTTACCCTAGAAAGATTGCTGGGCCCTATTTTTGAAAGTGTGACATACCGCCGAAAACGAATAGACTATTGTGTCGAACTCGTTCTATTATGTCACTAAAAAAGTAAAAGTCGTATTTTTGAAATCACTTGTCTAGTAATGTTGCCAGTGATATGGAAATAATGCGAGAAAAATTTTCTGGTCCATTCAACGCAACGAAAACCGAATCGGTAACAAATCGTAAAAAAAATGTTCGTAAATTTTCAATCAAAGAGAACGTAAGCGTTAAACGGAACGCAAAAATGAAAATTCTAATAGACTCCATCTATATCCGTATCCGGTAGTCTATATCATTCAAGATTTTGACGTAAAAAACGTTCAACTACCATATCATACGAATTGTTCGACACAGACAATTAAAAAATATGGAATAATTGATATGAAAAATCATTCGGCTCACGCTTTGTTGGTGAGTCACACTTTAAAAAATATGGTGTTTTACAAATCACCCTTTATAGATAGGTGATCAGATAACTATTACGTGAGACAAGCTTTGACTTGTCAAGTCAAGCCCTTGTGGTCAGTAACACGGTCACCCAGAAGCGACCACGCCCTCGTCTGCCCTACTGACTCTCGGAATGCCAGCTATGTCGCCTTAGAACCGTGTTGGAGCAGATTGCTCCGTAATATATAGTCTTATCGTACTGGTCGTTCGTAAAAGTTAATGAACTGTTGCTAATCCTATTTTAATTTAGTATAAGTCCGTTTTAGGTTCCGTACCTCAAAAGGCAAAAACGGAACCCTTATAAGATCACTTTGTTGTCCATGTCCGTCTGTCTGTCAAACTTTTTCTTCTCAGGAACGCTTAGGTATCAAATTGAAATTAATCGAACTGCAAAGTTTGTTTTTGAATCTAGTTGATCTTTTAGTTAGAGCTATAATGTGAGATGCTTTGCGTGTACGGAACTTAATTGTAATGCAGCAAATGACGCTAGCTGCGTTCCCTCTTTATATTTTTTATAACTAAGCTTCATGCATGGTCAGCTTCATGCATATTGTAGCAATGTGTAAAATTTCAAACAATATAGAACAAATGGAAGTATTTTGACTAAGATGTAAGGTTTGGAAGGCCGGTAGAGTAAAAATCATGTCTCTACATGAGGTTTGATAACTTTTAGACAGTGCAAGGCATATGTGGTCTTGTCTTGGCAAGGTTTTACATGAAATGAAAATGTTAATGAAAATGTTTTTTCATTTAAAATGTTGTCAACATGAGACATGGTGGGTTTTCACTTCAATTTGTAAGTTGCATAAAAAAATTGTCTTTTTTTAAACACCTTTAATTTATAAAATTTTATAATATTACTAGCTTTTGCCCGCAGCTTCGCCCGTGTAAATTTCCCACGGGAACTGCCTTTTTCCGGGATGTCGACCTACCGGACCCTATGTCATTCTCAGTATGCGAAATTTCAGGAAGATTGGTTCAGAAGATAAAGCGTGAAGAAGTAACAAGCAAAATATGTAAAAAAACAAACACACTTTCGCATTTATGATATTAGTTAGGATTAGGATTAATTATACAGTACCTACTACTGTGAAGAAATGGAGAAGGCAATGACAAAACAACTCCATTAAAAAATAGCCAAGAGAGTCGTTTGGTGTTTTTCATTCCATATTATGACCACGACCCTCAATCATGAGGAAATACGACTAAAGAGAGACTACTGATATTTTTTAGTAATACAGTGGTAGTTCATATTATAGGAGCATATTGGTGACTTATATTAATACAACAATATTCAAGAATTTTAAAAGTTCTCTTCTTATTTGTGTAAAAGTATCCATCACAATTTCATATAGGTACCTATTTCTATAAGCAAGTATCCCATGCACCAAGCTATATGAAACTTCCAGACTAACACGTACGAATGAAAATGAAAGCGTTTATTTATGTTTCATTGTTCGCGCTTTACTTTCTTCGAGATGATATCTGTGCAACACACAGAATTTGTAATGAAATAAGTCTAATAGAAGTGAATTTGCTTAAGCGGACTGGAGCTCTCTAGCTGACACCCACACAATTGAATAGAATTTCTATTTCAAAACAAAAATAATCCCTATCACTTGGATACCAGTATCCTACGACGATCATTTTTTCTTCGTATGGTACTGGTTACCAAACTCTGGTATCATACACGGCCGAAGGGATTATGATGGGTTAAGTTCCGCACGATCTGGATCTAACTATGGTCCTAGGATCCGGCAGAAGATCCTGTGACCAGTTAGAGAGGAGGATGGTAGTTGGAGAATGAGATGGAACTAGGAGTTAGAAGAATTGGTAGCGGAGACCAATATTATGGGCAAAACCAAAGCAGCAAGGCTTCAATGGCTCGGTCACGTGGAAATCTTCAAGTCCTCTAAAGAGCGAAGATCCTCTTTGGGTCGTCGAACCGTAAAAGTAGTTGTGAAGTTAGGTTTCCAAAGTTAGGGCGTGTAGATTTAAAAACTTGGGTACACATGAGATCTGATGACATTTTGACAGTGTGAGCCATATGATCTCATCTTTGCAACATTTTATGTTCATTTTTTGGTCGGATTTGAATTATCAACTACGTACCTACCGCTGTACGTACTCTTGTTTTAGTAAGCGTCATAGATACAAATATCTATAGGTACTCTATTAATCATACGTACATAAGTGTGTTTGTGTGGCCATCTTTCTCGTCAAAACGGAGCAAATAAATGAAATGAAAATGATTTTATTTCAAGCACTTTTAAATCGTCGTATACTTGTTTATAGTTGACGTCATAAAATTACTTAAAGCTAAGGTTACTACCGGCTCCAAAGCGCAAGTGAAGAAGAGGCGGTGCAACAAACTCCATGGATTGATATAGCTTTTAGTGAAGAGATTGTTGGAAGGCTGGAGAGTGACAGGCTACATTTTGCCGTGGGCGGAGTCTCGGACAACAGCCAGTTTAAGATAGCACTTCTATTTGTTTTGTTATTCCAAATTCTTTGATGTAACTCAACTATACTTGAACTTAAACACGTTAAGGAAAGTGAATTCACATGGTTATTTCATTGTCTAAGGGAGTTCTTATGTTTAATAATCGTTTATTAATATAATTTCTAACTTTTGCTTTATAATTGCTTATAAGCAGTTTTATCTCGATAAAAGTGTGTATTCTACTGCCTTATTGTAATAGGTTGTTGTGCCTCAATGGTTTTTTAAAAGTAATATCAAAATCTGTCCAGTAGATTATGCGTGATTGAGTAATAAACATACTTAGATCTAAACTTTCGCATTTATAATTTTAGTAGGGTAGTAGGATGCGGATGCAAAGTTGAAGTTAATAAACTCAACAAAAGGTCCATTTTCAGTCTTATCCATTCCCATTGGGCTTATCAGGACTATGTGCAAAAGACCATTTCAGTCCGACTTTTCCCCATATTGTACTTGTTTTACGGTATGCAAATACTGAGATTAACACAGTATTTTAATGGTTTCTAGTGCGCTAATACATTTTCTACATTCTAGATAGGTTCATTGAGGTCTTTCTAGTTTATAGCTAAATGATAAGAGTTTGTAGACATCGGTGTGTGACAGAAATTATCTCGAAATTCTTTCACGAGCAAAGCCCCAAGGTGCAGCTGTTCAAAATGTAAATTATCACGTGACATAAAAATCTAATGCAATAGTAATATTTTATAATACTGTTAGTTCTCTAAACCATAATGGCAGACGTAGCTGAGACTTTCTGATTAATTATCTATATTTTCTTACCGTCTTAAGGACGCGTTTACAAAAATCAATGAAATTTGCCATTTGCCGGTTCGATTTCCGATAAATTCATTGAATTTTATAAAGTGTTACGGGTACTGATGGGTACTGTAAACCTTTGACTATATTAGTTTCTATTTTATTTTGTGTAAAAAGTAGTATTAAATACTATAAAATTAGTTTTTCCTAGCCTCTTTCCGCGAAAACAACGAAAACAGGGTAAGGTTTCGGTATAAAAAACTGAGTAATTTGTGAAATATTCTTTAAAAGAAAAATAGAAACATATAATATATATAATCAATATTATTTATTTCAAAAAAACCATCAAGTTTTAACAAAATTTATATAAAATAAAAATTATCAGTTTAACTGTTTCGTTTTTCTATAGTATAAAGTGACGAACATTTCGAACGAAGCTTCAGTCGGCTCATGTGAGCCTCTGTGAAAGGACGTCCCTGTGTCGCTCCCTGTCGCTCCGCAGCAAAATCCCACGGACAAATACATCGCTGTGCATATACGAAAACTCAGTTAGATCAACTGGTTTTGATACTTGTGCGGAAAAGAAAGTACCTTTTTATTTTTCTTCGTTAATATTCCAGTGTGTGTTTTGTCTTCCTTAGTACTCTAGTCATACATGAAGTCCAGCGTCCTGATGATGGAGACAGAAGGTTGCCATAGGAACTCTGTAATTAAACCATGTAACCTGGTCGAGTTTGGGCTTGTTTGGTTTGTGTTCTTTAGTACTCTGGTCCTACATAAAGTCCAGCGTCCTGATGATGGAGACGGAAGGTTGCCATAGGAACTCTGTAACTAAACCATGTAACCTGGTCGAGTTTGGGCTTGTTTGGTTTGTGTTCTTTAGTACTCTGGTCCTACATGAAGTCCAGCGTCCTGATGTTGGAGACGGAAGGTTGCCATAGGAACTCTGTAACTAAACCATGTAACCTGGTCGAGTTTGGGCTTGTTTGGTTTGTGTTCTTTAGTACTCTGGTCCTACATGAAGTCCAGCGTCCTGATGATGGAGACGGAAGGTTGCCATAGGAACTCTGTAACTAAACCATGTAACCTGGTCGAGTTTGGGCTTGTTTGGTTTGTGTTCTTTAGTACTCTGGTCCTACATGAAGTCCAGCGTCCTGATGATGGAGACGGAAGGTTGCCATAGGAACTCTGTAATTAAACCATGTAACCTGGTCGAGTTTGGGCTTGTTTGGTTTGTGTTCTTTAGTACTCTGGTCCAACATGAAGTCCAGCGTCCTGATGATGGAGACGGAAAAGTTGCCATAGGCAGAGTTGGGCGTAATTAACTACTTTGGTAATCGGATTAATAATCTGATTGAAAGTAATCATGACTACATCAATCATGATTACTTTTAATCTAGATTACTTTCAATCATGATTACATTTGTAATCGTTAGTTTTGATTACAGTAGTCAGTAATCTGATTACATGCGTAGTTTTTATTATTTTTAACCGACTTCCCAAAAAAGGAGGAGGTTATATGTTTCGAAGCATGTTTTTTTTTATGTATTTTTTTAAGCATTTTTATAATAAATGCGCTTCGATATCCAGTCAGTATGTATCTTGCATGTCTGCGATTTTCTAAGCAAATAGGGGCTTTCGACGACCGACTGTATGAATCATATACTTAGGTAGGCTGTGATATAAGTATGGATTTCGCAGAAGGTCCAATTGACAAAATGTCCAATTTGCAAAATGTCCAATTCGCACAATGTCCCCAATTCGCAAAATGTCCAATTTGCGAAATTTATTAGACATTTTGCGAGTTGGACATTCTACGACCTGGACATTTTGCGTGTTGGACATTCTGCGAACTGAACATTTTGCAAATTAAACGTTTTGCGACCGCTGGACCTTTTGCGAATTGGATGAATCATATAGGTAGGCTGTGATATAAGTATGGATTTCGTAAAAGTTCCAATTCGTAAAATGTATTGGACATTTTGCGATTTGGACATTTTGCGATTTGGACATTTTGCGAATTGGACCATTTGCGAAATCCATAGACAGAATGTCAAATTCACAGAATGCCCAATTCGCAAAATGTCCAATTCGCAAAATGTCCAATACATTTTACAAATTGTACCTTTTGCGAATTGGACCTTTTACGAAATCCATACTTATATCACAGCCTACATATATGATTCATCCAATTCGCAAAAGGTCCAGCGGTCGCAAAACGTTTAATTTGCAAAATATTCAGTTCGCAGAATGTCCAATACACAGAATGCCCCATTCGCAAAATGTTCATTTCGCAAAATGTCTAATTCGCAAAATGTTCTAATCGCAAAATGTCCAAAACGCAAAATGTCCAGTTCGCAGAATGTCAAATTTGCAAAATATACATTTAGCAAATTGGACATTTTGCGAATTGGACATTCTGCCTCAACATATCTTTATTGCGATAACTGTTATAGATATCATCATATAACAGTCTTTATAAATACCTCAATAATATTTTATTACTTAGAAGCTCTCAGAGCTTCGAGATAGAGTTTTTCACTAAACTCTATTTATTCTTACCAGTCCTATCATGTAAACAATCTTCACTGTACTTTTTGTTGAATTTTGTTAAAAATAAATCAAATATTAGTTCAAACCTAAACATTCTAAAGTAAAACATTTATTGATTGAAAGTTTCATTTAAATCCGTCCAGTAGTTTTTGCGTGAAACGCGTACATACATACATACAGACAGACAAGAAATTCCAAATAATTTTTTTTTGCTTTCTATTATTCTTTTTAAGTGTCCCTCTATCCATTTCAGTCAAAAATACTAAATGTACAGACAAAATATTTTTACTGTTTTATTATATGTATAGATAAAAAAAATACTAATATAAAATAAATATTCTACAAAAATAATATTAAAAGTATCAAAATGTGTTTGTTCAAAAGATTCCCGCTTAGCGTGCGTCGCTGTGACTGTGTGCCCTGCGCATGTAGTAGTACAATCAAATACCTAAAATTGAAGCGCGTCTTTTTGTAAATGCGTCCTTAAGTTTATTTAGTTTAATTTATTTTGAGGTCGTTCAACTCGTTTTCTCTCTTCCATTATTTATGATCGTCGAGTTACGGATGTAAACCTTTTAATGATAAGAAATAAAAATTATTTTTCTATTTCCGTTCATCTTCATCATTAAGGCCGTCTTTTGCAGACGATTCACTTATTAAAGTTAAAAAGTTATTAAGAGATCCTTTCATAGTTTCTCCTATAAATAATTTTAATGGTGGTAGCATTGTTATAGCGCAGATTTTTTTATTATTTACGATCAAAGTACTTTACTAACTTTCCTTTTTACGTAATTCATTCAATTCATCCATTCAAGATGGAATTCAATTAAAATTTCCGGCAATACCTAAGATTTTTCAGCTTAGAACTATTCATTTGAGGATTATGTACTTGTATCTGCATATTAAGCTACTCTGCATAAACGACTATACGACTAGAATACTAACCATTTCATTATTTTGAGGTTGTAATTAGGTATGTGAATGTACTGGCAACACTTAAAGATCGTTCAAATCAAATGAAAATATGTTTATTTTCGTTAATTTTAAATCATAACAGTTACGTCCAAATTTAATTGTTATTGGAGGGATTCCATTAATGTATAAGAAAATTTCGGGATGAATTATTCTACCTGTTTAGGTGTAATACCTACCAATTAAAATAAACTTTATGAAAATCAATCAATTAGATTTTGCGTCATTTATACCTACATAATATGCACGCACACATTCTCACACATGGATACACATCCAAACTTTTGCAATAAGATTTGTTGTTAAGTCTTATAGACTTGGATCATTAAAAAAAGGGTAGGTAAATTATACACAAAAATACATGAATGACTATATATTATTTTATTCATGGGTGGTTTGTATATAAATTAGGTTTTGTTTAATGAGACTGATGAAAGAAAATGTTTTGTACAAAATAGAATAGAAATACATCACCTATAAAGAAGAATAAAAGGTACTAGTATACAGTACTTCAGGCTATGTTAAATTCGCTCAACATGTCCTTAACTACCTTTAAATAAAATAGTATAGCGTATGAATATATATGACACATAATTACATAAATAAATAATACTTATAATACATACAATATCACAAACGAAGATGCCAAAAATAATGTTTTACGTAAATACTTTCATACGAAGCATATTTACAAAAGTATATAAATATATATCTATATATAAAGCTAGGAAGAAATACGACTAGTATAATGAACACAGTCAAAAGAATGACTAAAAGATGTAGGTTAAAGCTATAGCTTTTTGTTATATATAACAAACTAAATAAACTTACTATTTGTACTTGATTAAATAAAAACTAAATTATAAATAAAAACAGGTACGTTGACAGCGAAAAATAAATACAATGAAACCGAAAAAATAAATATGATATAAATGAAAAATGGCGATGATTCGGAAGTCAATAGCCTAGACAAGATTCACTCATTCAATATTTAAAATAATAACGTTCTTTTAAATAATTTAAATAAATTAATAATAAATTAAACTCAATACTCTGAGGTCCGTTACTAGACTAACCGAAGATACAGACTTTGTATCCATTAGTGATGAGTATAGTCTTAAATTTATCTTAGGTATTTAGTTTGAGTAGGCGTTGTAGGCGAGGGCCTGAGCATCCTGTGACGATCTTCCCCATCCGCCGCCGTGCCCACCTCCATGGCTGTAATGTTCTTCATGATGAGGGTGGGCTACTACCTCATAGCTTTCATGATGCTCGTGTTTCGAGAGGAGTTTCTTGAGCAGAACCAGGGCAGAAGCCAAGAGGGCTGCCTTGGCCAACATCAGACCCTTGATGGCAGCGAAAGCAATGATACCGAGGAACAAAGGAATGAGGGACTGGATCTTCAGTTGCAGGAGAGCGAGGATGGGCAAAAGCTGCTTTAGCTTCTTCTTCTTGCCACGACCTGAAATGAAGTAGCATTTTTAATCTCAATTGACTTAAATCAATAAAGACGTATCGATAAAATCGAAAAGTGAAAACTGTCCCAAATGATACACTCATATACGGCATAAGACCCAAATAAAGTCATGTTCCAAAGACAATAAACATTCATCGTATGTCAATTGTTTTCAAATATGATTCGAATCCAGATCGCGGGCGCAAGCGCACTGGTCTAAAATGTAAAACGCTTTCATTGAAATTCACGATGTTACGTCCAGTTTGCATAACAGCCTCATTCATCTAGAAAGTCCGATTACCGGACGTTACAATTGGAAAGCTCCGGACCTACTTCCATATTTTGTTGAAGAAACTGCCTGGAGCAAACTTTTACTGGTTCTCAATCAAGATTTTGATCACGGTAGCAAGCATGTACTAACGGAACTAGAGAACTTGTTGTATAGTCCTACATAGCAAGGTTATGGAAATCTAGCAAAAACTAGACTCGTATAGTCCGCTTTTCACCACAATCAACCTTCTAAATAGGCTGGAGAAATTCCCACCAAACCCGTTCTAACGTTGCGATTTCTAGTGTCTTCTTCTATGGTTTGTTTCTCTAAAACACGGATGTCCGTTTTCTAAGATATCCCATTAAACTAGCTAATGAAAATAACACAGATGCTCGTTTGTTTCGTGCAATTTTTTCAAATGCTCAACTTTCCATTTTTTATCTTGTCTGGTTATAACCGGACATGTTATTTTATTAACGATTTGGCAAGAGTTTTATAAGTGCTATAATATGAATGGTCTGGGTCTTATATAATATAAAGGCACTTAAAATTCTGATTAGTAGCTGTTAATCCGGAATGTGAATCCTTTTTGACATGTAGAATAGCTTTATAATGCTAATTTTTATAGTAATGAATTGCCAATTCAGACAGTCGCAAAAAGTAAAAGTAAATCAAAAATTTGGTTGTATCAGTCAGTGATATCAAATTTTCTACGGTCATCACTGAAATGAGGTGTTCAAACCAGTTTTTACTCACGCGATACGTTTTTTACATTATATAATAATGAGTGTCGGATGTCGTAATACTACGACTGATGACCGTGTCTCGGCCCAATCTTTTATCATTTCTTTTTTGAGATCATTATATTTTATTACCTCCACTTTGTTATTTGATATATCTACGTTCTCATTGTTATAGTTACTAATGGATCAAGATTTTTTACTGAGAAAAGTTGGAATCTATTTGTAAATTGTTTTATTTTGATCATTGTAGTAAATTACATGTTATCTTGGGAGTGTAAGACGCTGGATGCATGATTTTGGATGGTATTTCCTATATTTTGTCATGAGTGTATTAACTGTACGCTGATGCTTTTTCAGATCGGTTTGTGAAAATGGATATTTGAAATTTGGTGCCTAAATTAAAAAATTCTGAATTTTGTAAAAATTCTAAATGGTCTCCGCAGTAATTATAAGCTGAGGTTTACAACTCTTCTAATATATTAATAGAAACGCTAAAGTTAAAGTAAAGTAAATTGTAACATGAATAACTTTAGAACAAGATCAGCGTGTATTGCAATGCAGGTCATGCAACATTGTATCCCCCTATAAAGATTTTAGATAAATGTGTCGGATTAGACTCTCATCCAGTCTTATAGTTTGTAATCAGTTAAATAGATCACGATACTTTTAGGAAAGTATCCATGTTGTATCTTCTAATTAGAGTAGTTTATAATTTGTACTATAAAATTTAGTTGAAAGTGCTAATCCTTAATGAGAGAACTTTCTAATAAATAACTGATGTTATGATAGCCATGGGTCAAGTCAATTATTATATCTTCTGATTTAAGATAATCCCATAATTATGTTCTAGTAACTTTCACTTTGCTTAGTAATTTGATCAAAACGATTACCTGAATTATGACAATGATTACATGTTTAGTAGCTTAATTAGTTATCATTATTTTTTTTACTCATAAACAATCAGATCTTTTGATGATGAAAGCTGTATGATATTTTATGAAGCTTGATTTTGATATTATATAGAAGCTTTTTATTTGATTAAAAAAATCTCTATCATTTTTTTCTAAGAGTATTAGCGAATAATCAGCTACATAACTATTTATACCTACTACTAGTACTACTCTCTAAACTAAATTGATGAAATTTTGCGATAAGTTTGAATATAATTTTAAAGTACTAGTTTTTTCGACATAGTTTTAATTTATTAGAAATTTTTTTCTTTTTTAGTTAGTTTTAGTTTATTTTTAGTTTTCAAAAAAATGTTACATAAGTTAAATAAATTAAACAATACAAAAAAAAATTAGGTTACATAAGGTCTTATATAAAATGGAAATGGAAAAAATTAATTTAATTTTTTTTCGTTATGGAAATCCTTGGGGAAGTCTTTGTCCAGCAGTGGACGTCTTTCGGCTGAGAGAGAGAGAGGTCTTATAAAATTAATATCATTATCATCTTTCTAGATTTTTTTATTGATAAATCATTTTTGAATATAAACTTCACAAAAGATTTTGATGACATTGACAATTCCAGGTTGATTGAGCCATAAACCTGGATTTAAATTTGCTAATTTTATCTCAAAATCTCTACTAATATAAATCTCTAAAGCTCATCTACGTAAATAAAAAGTAACTGACCTTCCTCAAGCGATCGCTTGACATCTTCAACCGTGCTTTTAGGCATGCGCAGTTGGATGATATGGTTCTCCATAAAGTCGGCCGCAGCGTCTACCAGCCTGGACTCCACCTGGTTCTCCCTGGCCACTGGCTCTTCGGGCAAAGGGTCGAAGGACCTGGCAGACCGACTGGACCCAGTACCGATAAGGCTGATGCCATCAGCGATGTTGACCTCTCTAGCAGAATTGATGTTTTCGACATATTTCAGGGCTCTTTCCTGTGGACAATTTTATGTTTAGAATTTATTGAATTAGTAGAAAGTTTTAGATTCAGTAGAGGTCATCGTAGCCTCTAGAGATTATTTTCTCTACTTAAAATTTAAAATCCTCTGAAACTAAATGATTTTAAAATCTATTTTTTTTTTTTAATTTGAGTAATTAACTATTTTCTGTAAGTATAATGACAATGAAAATTTTGTGATTTTAGCTATCACGAAATTAGCTTTCAAAAAATATTCCGGGATGAGAAAATTAAGCGTGAACTCGTAATTTGCAAAAAAAGAATCAAAACCACCTGATCCAGTTACACTATTAACACTATCACACACACCTTTAGACACAGGGAAACATCGCCTTCCGCACAATTCTTCACGACACCGATTACTGATCCTATGACGTCATTCTCCCCGCTGGTTTGGAATACACCACCACGACACTCACTACTAAAAGGAGGAAGAACCTCATCTTGTCCTTTGCTCCTTCGGTGGTGATAAGTGAAATGTAATGTGGAACTGATGCTAAGCGGTTTTATTCTACGTACCCCCACTTGCGGCTATTCCCGCCAAAATGCGTACGCGCATGTAGACCGCAATGACGCGCCGAGAATTTTTTAGAGGCGGCCATTATTTCAGCGTTCGAAATCCAATTTTTGAATTCAAATTTGGAACTGTTCATTTAATTTTTAAATTATTACGTAACAAGTTATTAAATTTATGCGTGATTGGATAGATCTGCGTGATATCGATTTTTAATTGTGATTGAATAAGCGGAAACAGCAGTTTTACTTTCGTTGAACATACAAGAATAGGAAATAGTGTATGGCTTCTGTTTAATGGTAATTACATATCTATTGTTGCTAATAATATGATTCGTATGGGTAGTGTAACAAAAAATTGTATTTTAAATGCTACGATAGATATATATAACTCTAATTCGTTTATTATTACTTTTGCAGACAGACTGGCACCGCGGAAGATGGTAATTGTTATGATGTTATTTTGTTCCAGTAAATAAAATAAAAATAAAATATTGTCAATACTATTTTTAAGAAGCTTAACAAAGTTTTATTTAAATATTTGGAAAAAGATAGTAAGTGCCTGATTACGTACGATAGCCGCGTAGGGGTTTCTATTCTATGTATATGTATGCACATGTGTTTATTTGCCTTGTAGGTCAAGAGGCAAGCAGGATATGTTACTATGTCATAGCAAAATATTTACATAGATTAAAGTACGTTGCTATTGCCAGTATTTGATTATCTGTGCTATCGCTAAGGTTATAGTTGAAAATAGTTTCTTATTAAGTGGTACGTATATAATTACGATGATATACTTTCCGATAACTTCTCTTTGTAACTCCCGATGTGAAAAGAGAGGTTTTATTACTGTGACATGTGTATCGATATTTTTTGTCTGCTGAACTTTTGCTCTCAAACTAGTAGACCGAATTTGATGTGGTTTTTTATATTTGTGAAAAAGCATCATCTATAAACACCTAATTAATATTATAAATGCGAAAGTGAATTTTTGTTTATGTTTGCGAATTGTTTGTTTATTTGTTCGTTACCTCTTCACGCTTTATGTACTGAACCAATCTTCCTGAAATTTCGCAAACACATAGTTAGAAGTACTGAGAAGGACATAGAGTACCTTTCATCCCGGAAAAAGCACTGTTCCCATGGAAACACACGCGGGCGAAGTCGCGGGCAAAAGCTAGTATTCCATATACAGCTTTATTTGAAAGCTAGATTCTATATGATATTAGAGGTTTTCACAAATAGGATAATTTACACCTTTTGACACCATTCAAGATTTGACTGCTTGGAACCACTACATTGAGACGTGGTTCCGATGGCTCGGATAAATGTATTATTTTATCTTAATTCTTGCTGCCATGCTGGTCTGGGAGCGAAGAAAAAACATAGAATGTGCCAGCTTCTTCTCTTCCGACGCAGATTGTAAAGCCAATCGAGGGATCGACTAGCAACCTGTCACTATACCTGAATCTCCATTCCATCAGAGAGTCCACTATTCAGCTAAGCAGTGGCCTTCGAGTCTCACGACTCTTGGCTCTGTCTACCCCGTAAGGGATAAAGACGTGATTCTATGTATCTATGTATGTAATTCTTGAGTAAGATTCTGTTCGTATACTAATCTTGTGAGTACATTTTGCGTGCAGCAATAATAAACACAGTAAAGCCATAAAATTAAACTAACTTTTTTTTATAATATCTACTGTAATAAAATATTTTTATTGTAATAAATAAAACAGGTACAATCAGTGATATTTTATACGGAACACTCGGTGCACTAGTACGACTACTACTTGGCTGGTTTTTTGTTAAAAGAAATTGCTCACAGACCGAATGTAATGGTGTATTCTTTTGTGCAGTAATACGAATAACTTTTTAGGCAACAAGTATTATGCAACGACAAATCTTTGCAACCTTGATTTATATTTCAATGGCCAAGTTATTTCTATTGTTCCGTGATTGTATGACTAACGATTATTTTTTCATACTAGCCGCGC
The DNA here is from genome assembly GCA_018467065.1 of Ephestia elutella. Lineage (NCBI taxonomy): Eukaryota > Metazoa > Arthropoda > Insecta > Lepidoptera > Pyralidae > Ephestia > Ephestia elutella. The sequence goes on from CM031589.1 coordinate 5,572,578, forward strand.
CCCGGGGCTTCGCTCCCGTGAGAATTTCGGGATTAAAAGTACCCTATTTGGTAGTCCTGGTATTTTTCTACCCGTATGCCAATTTTCATCGAAATCCGTCCAGTAGATTTTGCGTGATTGAGTGACAAACATCCTCACAAACTCGCATCCAAACTTTCGAATTTATAATATTACTAGCTTTTGCCCGCGGCTTCGCCCGCGTGAATTTCCCACGAGAACAGTGCTTTTTCCCGGGATAAAAAGTACCCTAAATCTACTGGACGGATTTTGATGAAATTTGGTATTCTCTCTCTCTCTCTCTCTCAGCCGAAAGACGTCCACTGCTGGACAAAGGCCTCCCCCAAGGATTTCCATAACGACCGGTCCTGCGCTGCCCGCATCCATGCGCATCCCGCGACCTTCACCAGGTCGTCGGTCCACCGAGTGGGAGGCCTGCCAACACTGCGTTTTCCGGTTCGTGGTCGCCACTCGAGAACTTTTCTGCCCCAACGGCTATCTGTTCTACGAGCTATGTGCCCCGCCCACTGCCACTTAAGTTTCGCGATTCTGCGGGCTATGTCGGTTACTTTAGTTCTCCTACGGATCTCCTCATTTCTGATTCGATCACGCAGAGAAACTCCGAGCATAGCGCGCTCCATCGCCCTTTGGGTGACCTTGAGCCTTCTTATGAGGCCCATAGTAAGCGACCACGTCTCTGTTCCGTATGTCATTACTGGCAACACACACTGGTCAAAGACCTTAGTCTTGAGACACTGCGGTATTTTGGACGAGAAGATATCGCGAAGCTTCCCGAACGCTTCGCTTCGCCGGGGCGCGGCTAGTAAACAATAAAATTAAGCTTGGACGAAGTCGCGGGCACAGTCTAGTAGTTAATAAAAGAAAAGCAAAACATTGTCTGCCAAGTTGAAGGTTACTCGCACCAACTGTGACGCAACTTATTTGAACCACAGCCAATTGTAATAGCGATATACACAGTCCATGAATGGAGAGAGATACGTTTTTGTGTAGCTTTTTTTTTAATTAAAAATCTGAGTGCGTTTGACCTCTATCTTGCCCGATGGGAAGCAAAGATGAGAACTAGGGTGGTACACGCAAACTCAAAACATGCTTATTCACTCTTGCCTTGAAAACCCCTAAATTATAAGTGACAGGAAACAGCGATGCTGGGAGAGAATTCCATAACTTGGCGGTTTGCACGAGCTGACATTATAGCAGTATTCTAGTTACAATAAACGGGTCATTCACGTGTTGTAGGTCGGGGGTTGCAGACTACAGTTACCAAGTCTTCAGAAGTCCAATGAACTTGTAAAAAGTTTCAGGCTTAAGTGGGTTAATGTCTTCATCTCAAGTAAGTTTGATTGTTATAAATATAAATAAACTAGCCGCGGCGTAACATCGATGGATCCCGGTTCCCTCAGGCCACAGAATTAATATAAGTACTACGTATAGAAAGGAAACTCCCTGCCTCTCCCGCAATATGGCACCCCCCTGCACCCTCCGCACTTTACCCCCGCTTCTTGTGCATATTGGGACGCTATGACTATGAAAACGCACACATTGACGAGTTACTGACGTGTTCACGGACATACAGTATCATTTGTAGTAGTAGTAGGTATATTTGACGCCCAGTTTCAATGAAGCACCCGCCCTGTGCATAACACACAATTTGGCAGGAAGATCTTCCCTTGTAGCCGTTGAATATCACTCCTAACGCCCAGTACACTAATTATACTACTTTTACTATTATAGTAGCAATAATTAGGAAACAAACTATGGCACACTTATCATCTTGCCCTGCGTGCCCTACTGACCTGTATGACGCAACAGATAATACCGTATCAGTGACGTCGTACTGGTCATCACAAATTTGATCCGCCGAGTCGACACGCTATAAAAAAACCGACCAAGTACGAGTTGAACTCGCGTGGAGAGGGTTCAGTACAATGCCAATTAAGTTTCGGAGCTAAGGGGCATACATAGCATATTCTAAATCCTCGATACTCATAAGAAAAAATAACAAACTAGGTACTACAGAATGGATATTTTGACGTAACACGGTCAAAGCTACTTCCACCGACGCCATCCGGAAGCAAAAATGGGGAAATTACATCAGCCGAACTCGATTATACAATGAAAAATCAAAATTGAAATCACGGATTAAAGTCGAATTTATGAGACACCTGTACATTGCGCAATATTAGAAAACTATGCATAAATATTAATTTAATACGAGACATATGTACTTGCACCATTTATTAAAAATTAGTAAAATTTTCATATGTGACTGTATTCTGACGAAACTTTACATCACAACTGGTGTGTTGCTGAAAAATTAAAATGTTTATTTTCCTAGAAAGAGATGTATTTTATATCTCTAAATGCTATACTAATGTTTGTACAATCGATTGTAAGATTTTTTCTCTCCCACTGCACCGATTCGAATTGCAACTACCTATATATTTCAATAGCTAAATTTTAACTTAATTTTTTTGTATGAAAAATACTTATCGTTTCTCTGAGAGGAAGACATTGAAAAAAAAAAGTTATTGGCTATTACTTGTACTTGTATACATAAATGGAATGAAGATTGAGATTATAGAATCAGGTTGCTAGCCCATCGCAGAATCCACAATTAAAAACCCCGAAACAATTAAGTATGAACCAGAAAATCTTGCAACAAATGATGAACGTTCATTCATACCTGCTAACCTCTTAAAGTGCTCTTAAACTTGATTTTCAACTTGTTAGATAATTACCTCCTACTAGTCACTTGAGTCATCAAATCTCTCCGTGGGAAACATTAGAAATAATCAAGCTAAGACTGAGTGCGGCAAAAAAATTACAATGTAACATTACCTACTGATACTATATTTAAAAAATGCGAAAGAATGCATGTTAGTTTGTTGGTAAATTTCGTCAAAACTCGTGACGAATTTCGATATTTTTTTTTATTCTGTGAGCTAAATTAGGTTTTCTACCCGTGTATCAAATTTCAACAATATCTATCCAGAGATTTTTGCGATAAACAAACATCCATCTATTCTCAAAATTTACAAATTTTTACGTTTTTTATTAGTACACAGTCACATCACAAAACGGGCATTGGAAAGTAATATAGAAGCTACAGGTTTGAGGAATAATGGAAGTCCAAAGAAGTATGGGTAGATTGGATCAAAGATATAGAACAAAATAGTATTAACATCCCGCCGATCCCACATTAGTAGGATAATGGTAAATTAGAAGAAGATATTTTAGTAGAATTTACCATTTATGCCCGTCGAGCGCTAAGCTCGCGGTGCGGTTTCGCAACATAAATTGTGTCTATTTAATTTTTTTAGTCTGTCTGATATTATTTGGCACTCCGTCTTAAATTTATTATTTTGAGAGTGAGAAAGACGGAAAGCACTCATTATTGGGCAGGATACAGATTTCTTATGCTTGTAGCAATGATTGATAGAAACGCAAAGCAGCAAGACTGTTATATCTTGTTACTCGACAAGTCACAAGATGAAGTGCTGTTGTACTATCTACTTACATTATATATCCGTGCGAAAGTTAGAATTTTTAATGCAAAAGTTAATCGGAAGTCGATGACGTCAACATTCAGTACCAGTTCTCTTAACTTAGATTTTTTGCCATGTACTCAACTAACAACTTAAATGTTGTAAATTTGGCCTAACTGGAGAGAAAATAAACGAATTAAGTATTATTAGTATAGTTTTAAGTAAAATACCGCAGTGTCTCAAGACTAAGGTCTTTGACCAGTGTGTGTTGCCAGTAATGACATACGGAACAGAGACGTGGTCGCTTACTATGGGCCTCATAAGAAGGCTCAAGGTCACCCAAAGGGCGATGGAGCGCGCTATGCTCGGAGTTTCCTGCGTGATCGAATCAGAAATGAGGAGATCCGTAGGAGAACTAAAGTAACCGACATAGCCCACAGAATCGCCAAACTTAAGTGGCAGTGGGGCGGGGCACATAGCTCGCAGAACAGATAGCCGTTGGGGCAGAAAAGTTCTCGAGTGGCGACCACGAACCGGAAAACGTAGTGTTGGCAGGCCTCCCACTCGGTGGACCGACGACCTGGTGAAGGTCGCGGGATGCGCATGGATGCGGGCAGCGCGGGACCGGTCGTTGTGGAAATCCTTGGGGGAGGCCTTTGTCCAGCAGTGGACGTCTTTCGGCTGAGAGAGAGAGAGAGAGAGAGAGAGTTTTAAGTAAGGTAGGGCGGACTGTACTACTTTACTTGTATTCTTTTCGACTGCAAATGTAAGAAAAGAGCTCGAAATTTTGTATTTAAATTTATCAACATATTTATTTTCACTATATATTTTTCTTCATTATTCCCGGTATATACCTACACATGTTTCACGGCTAAACCTATGAACCGATTTAAATGAAATTCGGCATGGAGATAGTCGAAGACCCGAGGTACAAAATACATACAAAAATCAAATACATACAAATAAATACATGCTATTTGAATATTAAGCACCAAGAAGCTGAAATTTGAGGTGAAAGTTTGTTTTAAAATACATAAGATAATTTTTTCCCGCGGACGAAGCCGCATGTAATAACTAGTTTAAATATAAATTCAACCTTGATACTGGTTTGATACTGACCTAGAGCAATGTTAAATCTCGAAGGTTCATTTATATATTTTTAATTTCTCTGTCTAGAAGCATTAGTGGTAAGTATTAGTGGTAAGTAGTGTATTTTTTAAGTTTTAAAGTAAGATACGCATCAGACAACGTCGAACGAAAGTTCAAGACGTGGTTTCCAGAGTTGCAACTTTAAAGTGGAACTGGGCTGGGCACCTGGCTAGAAGGAACGATGGAAGGTGGAGTAAAGCTGTTACCGAGTGGTACCCCCGAAATAGAAAACGGAGTGTTGGCCATCCGGCAGCTAGATGGGTCGATGACGTTAAGAATTTTACTAGCAACAACTGGAGTAGGATAGCCCAGGACCGAGAAGGTTGGCGTAGACAGAAGGAGGCCTATACCCAGCAGTGGGTCACGGAAGGCTGTGGATGACGCATCAGAAACAGCACTTATGTGTACGTGTGGTAAGCATGTGTGAACATAATCATACAATAATTATCTCGTACTTATCGGGGTAATATGAATGAATAAATCAGTAGTATGTCTATGGTAATTTTCTCATTATTCAGAGCACACCTAATTAAATTCACCATAGAAATTAAAACATTTTTTGTTCGCATTTTGACGAAAGTAAGAGCGGAGAGGCTTTTGTATTTTTTTATGTAGCGGCAAACTAGTTTTGACTTGTTTGATGATCAACTTCCTACTCTATGTGTCTGTCTGCAAAGAATGATGACCTCAACAGAGTCTTGGTAATTCATAATTTTCTATTCAAGTTTTTTGCGATATTCAAACTAGTTCTGCCCCAGGGCTTTGCTACGAGATGACTGGGATAAAACTCTTTCTGCAAATAAATTATTATACTCATGTAACAAAAATCGTCCGATGATCATCATCATCATCATCAAATTTAAGAGCGAGGCTCTTGTCCGTAGAGTTCCTTCCATTTTTCTCTCTCCATTGCCAACTGTTTTAGTTCTTGATACGACCCGCGGACGCTCACTTTTTCCTTTATTTGCCTCATGTAACAAAAAAAATCGTCCGATATACTGGAAAAACTTATAATCACCGAAAACGATAGTTAATCTCTGTTTAGTCATATTCCTCATGACTGAGGGTCGAGGTCATTATATGAAATGAAACACACACAACGACTATCTTGGTAATTTTAATGGAGTGGTTTGCCATTACCTTCTCCATTTCACACACTAGTTGAAAAGTCATGAACCAGAGTGCGACATCACGATGTTTTCCTTCACTGGAAGCAAGTGGTGGTCGATGAAAACTAAGATAGTTTGTATACCATGAGTCTGACTCATTGGTCTACAAACTCATGTAGCACGGGCAGGATTCGAACCTGGAACCTTTGCAGTCACAGGCGGGCGCCCTACTACTCGGCCACCACTACTCCGATGGTATATATATCCTCTCAATCTATCGCTGGTTGACTGGAAGAGATCATGGGATTATAATATCATGGGATAAGCCCGCCATTGTATATTTACCTTTTTATTTATGTTATTTTTAACTATGTATAGTACAGATTCTCTCTCTCTCTCTCTTTCTCTCTCTCTCAGCCGAAAGACGTCCACTGCTGGACAAAGGCCTCCCCCAAGGATTTCCATAACGACCGGTCCTGTGCTGCCCGCATCCATGCGCATCCCGCGACCTTCACCAGGTCGTCGGTCCACCGAGTGGGAGGCCTGCCAACACTACGTTTTCCGGTTCGTGGTCGCCACTCGAGAACTTTTCTGCCCCAACGGCTATCTGTTCTACGAGCTATGTGCCCCGCCCACTGCCACTTAAGTTTCGCGATTCTGCGGGCTATATCGGTTACTTTAGTTCTCCTACGGAACTCCTCATTTCTGATTCGATCACGCAGGAAAATCAATAAAGATACTACAAAGAAACAAACAAGATGAATGGAAAAATATCTCGAAGACGTAGTCCTGTACGATGGTCCGATAAAGGGACAGGTCTCCTAAACACCTAAGCTCTAGAGCAGGCTAAAGATCGCTATAAATGGAGAGAGGTCGTGGAGAAGTTGGGTGGAAGGAGGAAGGAGGAAGAACCATTAGGTCCCACTGCTGGACAAAAGACTCCCATTTCTGTCTCATACCTACTGTAACTTTCTTGTCCTTGGCATTCCGTAAAAAAGCCATCAGCAATACATCAGATCACCTTGGCTTTCCTCGGAATGTTTCGCCGTCGTTCGTATATATAACATTATATAATTTATCCGGTCGATTTCATGTGAAAAGCAACAATGATCCATTGTATACCTTCATATCCAACGAAGATTGCTCATTTATCGAAATCCATCTAGTAGATTTTGTGTGATTGAGTAACAATCATATAATAACACTTATATAATACTAGCTTTTTGCCCGCGGCTTTGCCCGCGTGAATTTACCGCGTGAATTTCCCACGGGAACAGTAATTTTTCCAGGGATGAAACCTATGTACTTCTCCGTATTTCATACTATGTGTATGCAAATTTCAGGAAGATTGATTCAGTAGATGAAGCGTGAAGAGGTAACAAACAAACAAATAAACAAACTCACTTTCGCATTTATAATATGTCGTGTATAAAAAATAAAAAAAAATAAAAAGTGTCTTGTTGGGCGGTGTGCGCAGGGGTCCCCAACTATTTGAAGCGAAGACGGGCAATATCCCTGCGCAGTGCGATTATACACGAACAATTACTTTAGAGAGAGCCGGATGTAGTGCTCAGGATAGAGCCTCGTACTTTTGAAGTACAAGGACCTCTTGTCGAGTAAGCCTTAGGTCCTAGGAGTCATGGGCAGGGTGATATCATTAATACAATATGGTTGGGATAGAATATAGCATTTTATTCCATAAACACACTAGCCGCTGAGGGCAGGCACATGTTATACTAATACCAAAATCTGATAATTCTTTGTCGCAATTAAAAGTTAAAATTAACATAAACCAAATATAAGGTACCTGGCCAGGTCCGTACACAAACGTCTGTGCGCACTTAGAACGTTGTCACGTTCACCGTTTTGTGATCCATTGGGTTCGAGCACTGGTACTGGTCGCGTCCTCAAAGCGACGCGGCGCTCCTGCACGCTCCGTTGTATGCGAGATAGTAGACGCTGGCTGGACCTTCCGAGGTTTGCGCTGAACCACTACAGGGACATCGGATCGAAGGCGGTGTAACGTTGCGTTTTATTTGTTCTTTTGAGAAGAAACAGAAAGTACTATTTTGTGAATTAGGTCATCTTTTGAAACCACTAGTGCCATCTGTTGTGCAGGTTGGAAATTAATATTGAAGATGTTTTGACATCTAGCATTATAGAGGTCGCTGTCCTTTGATGATATAGAATATATTTTGAGATTTCTCTTGATTTTATTATTTAATAACCGGAATAAGTAAATATTCTATTCCTAGTCATGTGTTATCCTTTATTTCAATAAAAGGTTTTAAATAAAACTCATCGAATTATAAATTTTATTGTTTGGCAGAACTACTAGGTGTTAAATGTCATAGATTTGACGTTTAAAAAAAATAAAAGGGACGCGTTGACAAAATGGTCGGGACCTCAGCCGGGAGGCACATTATATCGTTTCGTTTCGTCGCCAGGGTAAAGATGAAGGATAAACCTTCATAAAAATGGTATATACAATGCACTAACAGGTAAGGCTTGGATAAAACGCTAGTGTGGTTTTATTTCTGATGTTTGAACATCCCGTGAAGGAATCCATTGTCTGTTTTTTTCTTGTGCTGATTCTGTACAATTCGTTTCAGCCAGCCAAATTGCAGATGGAATATGTTGATGGAATAATGCAACCTGAGTATTTATGTGAACGGTTGGATGGATTGCTTGTGTTACGCAGATTTAGAACCGATCGTCACTGGTAGACTGGGTTCATGGATGGGGAGTGTGTCGTAGATGGTTTTGATCAACACGAGATACTCATGGAATTTTAAAAGAAAGAAATTCAAAAGTTAAGATTTAAGATTTAAACTTTAAATAAACATCTTTTGAGGTTTAAATATTTGCCCAAATAGTATAGGGGTGATTAGTTTGGTCAATCACAACGGTTGGAGAACCTGTCGGCGTGGAGAGTTCAAGATATACCTGCAGGAGCACCAGGAGACCGTGGTTGCGGCAACAGGAAACGTTTAATCTACGGAATCTTTGGTTAGATCCAAAAAGAGGTACCAAAATTCATCTTATCTTGCTACGTCGAAGCTGGGGAATCAACCTTTGCTTTCCCTTGTATTTGTTACTACACAAAATTGGTAGTTAATCATTTTGAGGAGCTTTAATAAACCACGCGAACCGAATATACTCTCACGACCCTTTATATTTGGAAATTATTATGTTCTCTCTGACTCGGTCATCCTTACACACAAGAGTTTTGCTCATAATAAATAAGGTTATCTAAGAGTTTACATATTTTAAATATTGTACCATCCGTGTCCTCCTAGAGGGGTCATGTTTAAGAGTATAACTGTGCAATATTGTAATGATATCTAAATAATCAATAAATTCTGAGTACCTACCGAGTCCAGACAATTTTATTTTATTTCCATTTAGCTAGTCCGGTTCCAGTTTTTTAACAAATTTCTGAAAGACTCTTAACATAACATAACATACCATAAAACACTATAATTACCCATAAAATCTCTTTCAGTGGCGCCCACTTGGTTTATTAAAGCTTCATTTTGGTAGTGTATTATTATTTTCAGCTCATTGAAATAACTACTTTGTAATCAGGTTGTGCATTTATTTTTCATTTCTTATTTAGGGAAAATAAATACAATTTTTAGTTTTGGTTAATTTATTTTCTCTAAAATCAAAATAAAGAAATAACTGAGTTTTTTTTATATTCTATCTGCAAATTATTATTTTTTGCTGTGCTGCTGTTAGTGTATGCTGTGCCTTGTTTTTTATATTTTTTAATGTAATGTAACCATTACATTTATATTTTTTTCTTTGGTGTGTCATAACTACCTATACCGGGTTAATGATAAATATTACCTACTATCTAGACATATAAGTTACTATATAATATAAGTTACTTTATAAATCACAAAATACATATTGTTATAAAACTGCTTATAATACAGGTACTTAATCCTTTTTAAATACTCTGTATAAATATTCACAGATTAGTGAAATATTTTAATACTTTAATTTCACAACAAATTTTAAATACAAGTACTTATTTACACACAGCAATAGGGCTGTGCATATTATTTTTTTGTGGTGATTTGTGAACATGATGTTCCACTTATTTTGTTTTACAAGTAAATAACTTGCATACTTATTGTGACAGAGAAAACATATAGGTTATATTAATTTCTCCCTAAAACTGGTGTTTATTACTGCTCCTATATAAAAAAAAAAAAATGGATACACAAAGCGTTTATTTTCATTCGTTGCTACGCGAAGAGCTTATTTATGAGGTTTCTGTTCGATCGGAGATTCCAGAGGACACCGTTCCCAAATTGCGAAAACAGTTGAAGTCACTTTGTAAAGAATTTAAGCCGGAGGACATTTTGGGTGATGATATCAAACCCAGTGTGGAGTTGCCTCTTGTTACGGATAAAATCAAGGAATTACAAGGTATTTTGGATAATTATAAGAAATCTAAGGATCGTTATCAGCTCTCTCGTGCGAAGGCCTTATATTGTCATTGTTTGCAAAGATTGGAGAGGTTACAATGTGAGGAACCTGCGGATAAGGATATTTGTGCTGCATTACTTTCAAAGTTGAAACCTTTTCTTGGTATTTTAAACGGTTGGGATTCTAAAAAACAGGAAGGTGAATCCAGTTCTGGTTCGGTTGAAGAGGTTGCGAAGGATAGTCAGGAGCGTTCTCCTATTAATAAATTAAATATCCACAAATGGAATATTAGTTTTAATGGTCACACAAGTGTACATTCCTTCTTAGATATGGTATGTGAACGTGCTACGGCTTTTGGTGTAAACGATACAGTGTTGTTCAAATCTGCGTTTTGTTTTTTCACGGACCAGGCACTTTTGTGGTATCGAGGTGTCAAACATCAAGTTTCATCATGGAAGGAACTCAGTGCTTTGTTAATCGAGGAATTCGCACCAGTTGATTACGAATACAGATTGCTAAGCGAAATAAGGTCACGTACACAAGGTTCAGATGAACCTATACACATTTATTTTGCGGTTATGAGTGGAATGTTCTCGCGTTTAAATACACCACTATCTGATAAAGACAAGTTGGATATTTTATTACATAACATTAGACCAACTTATAAAGAACAATTAGCGTTATACGATATTAGTTCTATTGATGATCTCAAACTTAAGTGTAGAAAAATAGAATCGGCACGTCAAAGCACAGAATTGTTTGTTGAACCACCTAAACAATCGAACATAAATCCCGATTATGTGTACAAGTGTAAACAGACAAAAAATGTCACCGTTGTGTCTCAACCACCTCAGGTAGAAAAGAAATTTCCAGAACAAAGACAAACTAGCAACATTCAAAATCAAAAACAATTTATTCAAACACACCATAATAAACATTTTGATAACACACAAAAACAGGATACAGTGAATAAAAATAAAAAAGTGTACTGTTACAGATGTAAAGTGGATAACCATAGTACTAGATTTTGTAGAGACAAAAGGTTATTGTGTTTTAAGTGTGGAGAATTAGGCTACACAACTCGCTCCTGTCCTAAATGTAAAACTGGTTCGAATCCAAAAAACTAGGAAGCTCAAATCGATGTAAACTTAATTCGAAGGAAAAGGCTGATCCTTTGGAATGGAAAGAATGGTTAGGGATTGTATCTAAATATTTTAAACATAACAACGTTACATCGGTTTTGTTTGAGCCAAACGTAAATGATATTCGGCCTTATCTAAATGTAGATATCCTAGACTTGACAATTTGTGGAATGTTAGATTCTGGTGCAGCGATTTCAATTATAGGAAATAATGCTCATAAGCGTTTTATTGATTTGGGATATTCTTTAGAAGACACTAACGAATCAAATGTTATGGTTGCGGACGGTTCAGTTTGCAATACTATTGGTTATTTAACACTGCCCATTACCTTTAAGGGAGTGACTAATGTAATTAAATTTCATGTAATACCTTCTATAATTTCAAATGTCATATTGGGAGTAGATTTTTGGAAAAGTTTTAAATTAATGCCGGAGATTTTTCAAAACATATCTTATATTGAAGCACCTACAAATTTTATTCAAAATTCTAGTTATGTTGACAAGCCTATTAATTTTGTAAAATCTTATAATGATTTGAATTCAAACCAAAAAGAGCTGGCAGAAATTATGATTAAACAATTTCATGACGTTTCGTTTGAAAGCAAGGGATTAGGTAGGACACATTTAATTGAACATACAATAAATACTGGTGATGCGTTACCAATAAAATGTAGACCATATCCAATGTCACCCGAGAAATTGAAGGAATTGCATAAGGAAGTGGATAAAATGCTCGAGCTCGATGTTATCACACCTAGTGAAAGCCCGTGGAATAACCCAGTTCTTATGGTTCCAAAGCCAGATGGTACATGGCGATTTTGTTTGGATTGTCGAAAGTTAAATGCAGTTACGAAAGGGGATGCTTATGCAATACCTTATATACCTCAAATTTTAGATAGCCTTCGAAATGCTAAATTCATAAGCTCTGTTGATTTTAAATCAAGTTTTTGGCAAATTAAATTAGATGAAAATTCACAAGAAAAAACTAGTTTCACTGCTCCGGGTAAAGGTTTGTTCAAATTTAAGGTAATGCCATTTGGTTTGTGTGGAGCTCCTGCTCGCCAACAAAGATTGATGGATATGCTCTTTGGTACACCTTTTTGTAGTGATATTACAAAGGGTTTAGTATTCTGTTACGTAGATGATATTGTTATAATAGCTGAAGATTTTGAAACACATTTACTGCTGTTAAAACGCGTTTGCCAAAGAATTGAAAATGCAAATTTAACAATTAATTTTGAAAAAAGTAAGTTCTTCCGTAAATCACTTAAATATCTTGGGTATGTGGTAGATGAGTGTGGATTAAGAACGGATCCAGAGAAAGTGCGTGCAATTTTGGAATTTCCTACACCAAAAACTTCTAAAGAGGTCAAAATGTTCTTGGGAACTTGCTCTTGGTACCGTAGATTTATAAGAAATTTTTCATCTATAGCAGCACCACTTAATGCTCTTACCAGTACAAAGATTAAATTTGTTTGGAACACAGAAGCTGAAGAAGCTTTCACTCGTTTAAAAAATTGTTTAGTTTCAGCTCCGATTTTAGCCTGTCCAAATTTTGAAATACCTTTTGCTGTACATTGTGATGCATCAAGTTATGGTATTGGTGGCATGCTAACCCAAAATATTAATGGTCAAGATCACCCTGTGGCCTATACTAGTAGATCACTAAATAAAAATGAACGTAACTACAGTGCAACAGAAAGAGAAGCTTTAGCTGTCGTTTTTGCAGTTGAAAAATTTGAGCCATATTTGGGAACTAGACCTTTCACTGTTGTCACAGATCATGCATCCTTAAAATGGTTCATGAATTTGGAAAATCCTACTGGACGATTAGCTCGTTGGGGTTGTCGTTTGTCACAGTACAATTTCACAATTGAGCATAGAAAAGGGAAAGATAACGTCGTACCGGACGCTCTCTCACGTTTACTCAAGGTTGAAGTCATAAACACTCCCTCGGTAAATGAAGACGATGATGAGTGGTATAAGAAAATATTTCAGGGTTGTACAGCATATCCGAAAAATTATCCCAACTACCGTATAGAAAATGGAAAACTGTTTAGATATTGCAAAAGTAAATACACATTAACACAAGAGTTTGATTGGAAAGAGGTTGTGTCGAAATCTGGGCGTGCAAAGATTATCTCGGAGAATCATGAACCTCCAACTTCAGGACACCTAGGAGTATTCAAAACACATCGCAGGATATGTTTGAGATATTTTTGGCCAGGAATATATAGAGATGTAACAAATTATATTAGAAATTGTGCCACATGTTCAGCTTACAAACACAAGACAACTCTCACACCAGGACTTATGGGTCAACCAAAACAGTGCTATAGACCATTTCAAGTTTTGTCAATGGATTTGGTAGGACCTTTGCCTAGATCTCGTTCGGGATTTGTACATTTGTTAGTGGTAACATGCTGTTTTTCAAAATATACCATGTTGTTTCCGTTAAGAAGTGCAACTAGTGCCGCGGTGACAAAGAACATTGAGAATTATGTTTTCTTAGCTCACGGAATTCCTGAAACCGTAATTACCGACAACGGGGTTCAATTCACGGGATCTGATTTTCGTAAATTGCTTGAAAAGTATAACGTTCCTCGTGTTCACTACGGACCTAGGTACACACCACAAATTAATTTAGTGGAGAGATATAATAAAACCGTAATGACAGCTGTCTCATCTTATGTAAAACAAGATCATAGAACATGGGATTTAAATTTATATAAAATACAGTTTGCATTAAATAGCGCTGTTAATGAAACTACTGGTTTTACACCATTCTTTTTAGTTCATGGCAGAGAACCGATAATAAATGGGTCATTTTATAAAGATACTGGTGATTGTGATTATGATATAGCCATGCCAAGGGATGAATATGCAGGTGAGTTTGGAGTTCTGAAGGAGATCTTTAATAAAGTACGTACAAACATTTTAAAAGCTCACGCTACGAACACCAGGTATTATAATTTACGTCGCCGTGAGGTTAAGTTGTCTGAGGGACAGGAAGTTTGGCGGAAGACGTACATACAAAGTGACGCTGATAAATTTAAAGCTACCAAACTAGCACCTAAGTACGAGAAATGTATCGTAAAGAAAGTATTGTCACCATTGGTCTACGAATTAGAAGGATATGACGGAAAATATCTCGGTACTTGGCATATCAAGGATATCAAGGTATGACTACCTGTTTCTCACATCGCTTATACCCGTTTCTTCCTTATTTTTTTCTCCTCACTGTTAAGCAGTGGACTCTGGTTCTCTAGCCGTAGGACGTTTTTACGTGTTGCTTTGGTATATACCAAACAACGATGCCAAGGTTATTTTGAACTAGCATTAGTATGCTAGATTTTATTTTGAACTAGCATTAGTATGCTAGATTTTATTTTGAACTAGCATTAGTATGCTAGATCTTATTTTGAACTAGCTTTAGTTTGCTAAGTTTTAATTTAAATTAGCTTAGACTGCTAGGTTTTATTCTTAACTAACTCTAGTTTACTAGATTGTGTTTTTAACTAGTTAGTAGAGGTCGTGTTTTAACTTGGTTGCATGCTCGTTAGGAAATATTTTTGTACTATGGATAGTAGGTACATACATAGTTTTACTAACGGTTAGGATAGGAACACACAATTTTCTTTTGTACTTGCTTGGTGATATAGCTTCCAGCTGTCACTAAGGTTTTTTTTTTCTTTTCTTTTAATTTTCTTTAGTCTGTAGACTATATTTAGTAATATAGCTAAGAGCTGTTACTTAAGGTTTTGTGATATAGCTAAATGCTGTCAATTTTTTTTCTTGTCCTTAGACATAACTTTAGTGATATAGTAATAATTACTGTCACGTTAGTAATTTTGTTTCGTTTAAAATGATAGCACATGTTGCATCTTTTTATTCATTTCATTGTTATCTCTTGGTAGAAATCATGTGGCACATTAGACCACTTACCTTGAGAATATTTTTTTTTGTTTGTTGTGATGGTCCATGGCGGCTAGTAACTGGTTTATAGCTAGGGTTGATATCATGTGGTTTGAAAAATATTCACTATATCCTAGACTATATACTTTTCTTTCTTACATGAGTAGAATTTCAGAGTAAATAGCTACTTACTGGGGATTGAGTACAACTGGGAATGACAGTTTGGACTCCTGGGAATAAGTGTGCTAGAACGTGACAGGCAGTAAAATCTGCAACTGCTACTGTTTATGATAGGGATGTATGATAGAAAGATGGATTGGAAAGAAAGGGGAACATATGCTCGGACAGCAGGTGAAAATTAAAGATGGAATAACAACGGTCCTGGCAGTTGGTTTTCATTTTGGTCTGTATCACAGTAGGAAAGGAAATGTAAGTAGGTAAGTACTCAGAGTTTGTTTTGTGATGGATAGGATTTTAAAATTTAACATAGTGAAATTTTAATATTTAACGTTTTAAAACTGGTGGTTATTTTCTGTTTTATTTTCATTATTTTTTTTGTTTCCAGCTAAGTACGCTGAGGGCAGCGGGTTTCTCCTGTGTCGAAACTTTTTCTGGGGGAGGGATATTGTAACGTTGCGTTTTATTTGTTCTTTTGAGAAGAAACAGAAAGTACTATTTTGTGAATTAGGTCATCTTTTGAAACCACTAGTGCCATCTGTTGTGCAGGTTGGAAATTAATATTGAAGATGTTTTGACATCTAGCATTATAGAGGTCGCTGTCCTTTGATGATATAGAATATATTTTGAGATTTCTCTTGATTTTATTATTTAATAACCGGAATAAGTAAATATTCTATTCCTAGTCATGTGTTATCCTTTATTTCAATAAAAGGTTTTAAATAAAACTCATCGAATTATAAATTTTATTGTTTGGCAGAACTACTAGGTGTTAAATGTCATAGATTTGACGTTTAAAAAAAATAAAAGGGACGCGTTGACAAAATGGTCGGGACCTCAGCCGGGAGGCACATTATATCGTTTCGTTTCGTCGCCAGGGTAAAGATGAAGGATAAACCTTCATAAAAATGGTATATACAATGCACTAACAGGTAAGGCTTGGATAAAACGCTAGTGTGGTTTTATTTCTGATGTTTGAACATCCCGTGAAGGAATCCATTGTCTGTTTTTTTCTTGTGCTGATTCTGTACAATTCGTTTCAGCCAGCCAAATTGCAGATGGAATATGTTGATGGAATAATGCAACCTGAGTATTTATGTGAACGGTTGGATGGATTGCTTATGTTACGCAGATTTAGAACCGATCGTCACTGGTAGGCTGGGTTCATGGATGGGGGAGTGTGTCGTAGATTGTTTTGATCAACACGAGATACTCATGGGAATTTTAAAAGAAAGAAATTCAAAAGTTAAGATTTAAGATTTAAACTTTAAATAAACATCTTTTGAGGTTTAAATATTTGCCCAAATAGTATAGGGGTGATTAGTTTGGTCAATCACAACGGTTGGAGAACCTGTCGGCGTGGAGAGTTCAAGATATACCTGCAGGAGCACCAGGAGACCGTGGTTGCGGCAACAGGAAACGTTTAATCTACGGAATCTTTTGGTTAGATCCAAAAAGAGGTACCAAAATTCATCTTATCTTGCTACGTCGAAGCTGGGGAATCAACCTTTGCTTTCCCTTGTATTTGTTACTACACAAAATTGGTAGTTAATCATTTTGAGGAGCTTTAATAAACCACGCGAACCGAATATACTCTCACGACCCTTTATATTTGGAAATTATTATGTTCTCTCTGACTCGGTCATCCTTACACACAAGAGTTTTGCTCATAATAAATAAGGTTATCTAAGAGTTTACATATTTTAAATATTGTACCATCCGTGTCCTCCTAGAGGGGTCATGTTTAAGAGTATAACTGTGCAATATTGTAATGATATCTAAATAATCAATAAATTCTGAGTACCTACCGAGTCCAGACAATTTTATTTTATTTCCATTTAGCTAGTCCGGTTCCAGTTTTTTAACAAATTTCTGAAAGACTCTTAACATAACATAACATACGATAAAACACTAAAATTACCCATATATACCTTTCAGCGGCGGTGCGGCCTTTGGAAATAAGGTTAGGATCCGCGTGTTGCACTGGGGTCGCCGACGACGGGGCCTGCGCCGTGGCATGCGGTACACTCCAGGAAACGTCAACTCATATGGCCGGACGGGCACGTGGACCTCAACAGCTCATGTTCCCGGCAACTTCATGGCGGCGAATATCCCCTGTGTCCTTGCGCGTATCGCGGATTTAAAAACTAAAGGTTAAACTATATACCCATGGCGGGGAACCGGGGGCGGCGAAAGCGAAAAAACCCCAAAAAATTAATAATTGCTCAAGACATGTTACATGTCGTGGCGGCCTATCTAGGAAGAAAGCGAATCGACTCCACTCGATTTGACATTTCGTCTTGTCACGCTCCTTTTCGCTTAATTCGGACGCACGTCAAACCAACCTTTAATATTCTTTAAAAGAACTAACGTTTAAATAAGGTATTTATTCGTTGAATATTATAATAATCTAAGTCGACGATATTAAAGGAGAATAATTAAAATTCTACAACAATCCTACCATGATTTCTTATTTTTTTATGATAAGAAAGGTTTGTTAGGACCCTGAGACGGAACGTGTGTCACCAGCTGTCAATGTCAGACGTCCAACTCTGCAGATTTTGTTGACAGTCTAATTTAATCATAGAATGTTTTGTTATGAATGTTTAGTTTTTGATATAATTCCGTAAGTACACAAAATCGCGTCGAGTTATTGCTACCAATGGTTTCGGCGTGACTCAAAGAACGTTTTGATGTGCGGGTCTCCTGTTTTCTTAATAAGTATTGTAAAAACAACATATGAAATTTGTGTACCGGTGTGTCACTTTCCCATTCAATTTGTCTGGAGACTAATGGATTTGAATGCCTGCTATTGTGGTGAGTCGAGAGCCTATCATGCAGGTAATACGCCACAGGAATAGTATCCCAATATATCAACTATTTCACCTAAAATATGACATGCAAGGTTGACCAGTTAGGAGTTCAAAATAATTCTGTAGTTATCACTACAATACCCCCCTTTTCGGCAAAGAGGTTAAGTCGTACTTAGCCGAAACAGCCGGGGTAACCGGACAAAACATTCACCTATCCTACGGCAATATATTTTTAAATATAAAACTATCAGCTATATATGAAACTAACTCATGCTATTTCATATATTAAACTAAAATGTATGTTCTAGAGTTCTAAAACTAACTCAATTTATGTTGAGTGTCAGGAATACAGCGTCTGGCCAGACCGCTGCAATTCCCCTGCATTAAAAAATCGTACTTGGATTTCTAATGAGATAATCGCAAGTAGCATACTAATAATAAAGAATTATCTAAAGTAATATAGTTCTTACTTATGTATAATAAGAAAAACTATTTGAGATTTAATTAAAATATGTAATCTATCATTCCTACATAATTTACTAGTTAGTAATTAAATTGTAAACCTAATAAAGTCTTTAAACTAATGGAGAGCTCTCATATAAATTGAAGTTTAAAATGTATAGCCGTTGGGCTGACATTGTATAAGGAAAAAAACTTATTTTCCTTTTTTTCTCAAAAATTAAGGAGTATTAATCCATATCCTTATGTTTACTCTGGCGCCTAGAGTGTGTAGTTGCAAAAGAAATTGGTTTTCATGAAAACGCTTGACAAAAAAATTTCACATGTGAGTCATGTCATATGTGAAAAATGAGGCCTCTGATTGATTATACCAATCCAAAATAACCAAGTTCAAAATAAGAAAGTTGCTAGCTAGGGGACACACCTTGTGAGACTTTTATTATGTCCAGGACATGATATTTTCCATCTTTACCAGTTTCTATCTCCTGAAGGTTGTAAACAACATCCGAATGCTTCCTGACAACTTTACATCACAAAGCGCGGTGCTAGTTTAGCGGAGAAGAAATGAGCTGAACGACTGGTCATTTGAAGGTATTAACGAATTTGGAATGCCGCCTCTTTTCGGCAACATGCCATCCGTCATTATCTCCCGACCTTTAGCTAACAAAAATGGTGTGTGCCCGGTGGCAACATTAATAATGCTATTCAAAGATAGCTACCACTAAATAAATCAAAAAAAACATTTCAGTACTTTATGTTCTGAAGTATTCCGACTACGCCTAAAATCATCAATTCTAAGAAAAAAATCTGTGACGTCTGAGTCACCAGAAAATTTTAAATTCCACGACCTCAAATGGTCCTCCTTTAATATGTGAATAACGCGTTCGTCATCTTCCCTAGTCTCCGTAACATAGGTAGTCCTACCCATTGAGTTGGCTTGACGTACTAAACCGGGAGCTCCTAGTTGAGACAATGTGGGTTGTAACGCTTTAAGTGTGGAAGGGCCGGGTGGGTGGGTGTCAATTGCACCTCCCCGTGGTCGTGTATTAACAAATGAGGAAGTAGTAGTGGTAGGTGGTTTGTTTTCCTCCCCACTTACTTCATGATATTGCTCTTCCCTTTCGCCGTCCGACATGTTGACAAAAATGTGAGGTTATATGTGTCAGGGTATGTAATAGGTTATAATAATTGATAAATTTCTAAATAGATACAGGTTACTCCCTGTCAATAAAAATAAATTAGCTCTCAAATTGAGATTAAATAGGAATTATGGCTGAGCGCTATGCTTTTTATTCATAGCGAAGCCCAAATAAAATATTAATTATTATATTATTAATTATAATATTATTTAGTAATATTATAATAATTACTATGAATTGTATTAAATGTATGCTTACAACCCTGTCGCATATAAACCTAACAAACACTAAAGTATAATAACTTTACAGTCAATGATATCACCAAAATTTCAAAATAACAAGTGAGCGAGTTTAAAAAATTTAAAAACTATTTTTTAGAAAAAACTGCCACTCTCACAGGACTCAAAGGCTCAAAAATATATTAGTTCGGGCGCCATTGTCGTGTATAAAAAATAAAAAAAATAAAAAGTGTATGTTGGGCGGTGTGCGCAGGGGTCCCCAACTATTTGAAGCGAAGACGGGCAATATCCCTGCGCAGTGCGATTATACACGAACAATTACTTTAGAGAGAGCCGGATGTAGTGCTCAGGATAGAGCCTCGTACTTTTGAAGTACAAGGACCTCTTGTCGAGTAAGCCTTAGGTCCTAGGAGTCATGGGCAGGGTGATATCATTAATACAATATGGTTGGGATAGAATATAGCATTTTATTCCATAAACACACTAGCCGCTGAGGGCGGGCACATGTTATACTAATACCAAAATCTGATAAGTCTTTGTCGCAATTAAAAGTTAAAATTAACATAAACCAAATATAAGGTACCTGGCCAGGTCCGTACACAAACGTCTGTGCGCACTTAGAACGTCGTCCCGTTCACCGTTTTGTGATCCATTGGGTTCGAGCACTGGTACTGGTCGCGTCCTCAAAGCGACGCGGCGCTCCTGCACGCTCCGTTGTATGCGAGATAGTAGACGCTGGCTGGACCTTCCGAGGTTTGCGCTGAACCACTACAGGGACATCGGATCGAAGGCGGCGGTGCGGCCTTTGGAAATAAGGTTAGGATCCGTCTGTTGCACTGGGGTCGCCGACGACGGGGCCTGCGCCGTGGCATGCGGTACACTCCAGGAAACGTCAACTCATATGGCCGGACGGGCACGTGGACCTCAACAGCTCATGTTCCCGGCAACTTCATGGCGGCGAATATCCCCTGTGTCCTTGCGCGTATCGCGGATTTAAAAACTAAAGGTTAAACTATATACCCATGGCGGGGAACCGGGGGCGGCGAAAGCGAAAAAACCCCAAAAAAATTAATAATTGCTCAAGACATGTTACATGTCGTAGTGGCCTATCTAGGAAGAGCGAATCGACCCCACTCGACTTGACATTTCGTCTTGTCACGCTCCTTTTCGCTTAATTCGGACGCACGTCAAACCAACCTTTAATATTCTTTAAAAGAACTAACGTTTAAATAAGGTATTTATTCGTTGAATATTATAATAATCTAAGTCGACGATATTAAAGGAGAATAATTAAAATTCTACAACAATCCTACCATGATTTCTTATTTTTTTATGATAAGAAAGGTTTGTTAGGACCCTGAGACGGAACGTGTGTCACCAGCTGTCAATGTCAGACGTCCAACTCTGCAGATTTTGTTGACAGTCTAATTTAATCATAGAATGTTTTGTTATGAATGTTTAGTTTTTGATATAATTCCGTAAGTACACAAAATCGCGTCGAGTTATTGCTACCAATGGTTTCGGCGTGACTCAAAGAACGTTTTGATGTGCGGGTCTCCCTGTTTTCTTAATAAGTATTGTAAAAACAACATATGAAATTTGTGTACCGGTGTGTCACTTTCCCATTCAATTTGTCTGGAGACTAATGGATTTGAATGCCTGCTATTGTGGTGAGTCGAGAGCCTATCATGCAGGTAATACGCCACAGGAATAGTATCCCAATATATCAACTATTTCACCTAAAATATGACATGCAAAGTTGACCAGTTAGAAGTTCAAAATAATTCTGTAGTTATCACTACAAATATTTGGAAACGCCAGTATTGTATTTGAATTTGCCGCCACTTTTGTTGCTGCCATTGCGAATATGTCTTTTGAATAATCCTACCAAAATCCTATTTATTGTCCCATTCCCTCATGCACAACCTTGCTGCATTCGAGTGAGACAAAAACTCACAATAGTCGGGCGCGTTTTGACAAGTGAAATGTCATTCGTTCAAAATAGACAGAAGCCATTTTTCTCCTCGCGTGGTTAACGCCGTGTGCCGTTAAAATATTGATAGAATCAAGCTAATTTATTCTTTGAGCCCTTACATAGTGTCGAGAGCTTGGTGAACGTTTATGTGGTAAAAGAACAAATCGTCGTGAAGTGCCTGCAGTTACCGCCGCCGGCTGACATAACCTCAAAACCAATGCCAACTCCAAATTTCATCACAAGGTTAGTGCAATTTCCTTTATCCGCGGCTGCCTTCCAACTAGTATCGTCCTTACCCAGGGCAACAGCAGTTATCAGGTTCAAAGAACATATAGCAATACATATATACATCTCTCTCTCAGCCGAATGACGTCCACTGCTGGACAAAGGCAATACATACAGTCCATTAATTTGTTTTTCACAAACGGCATACTGGCGCATCCAATATTAGTTAGGATTGTATAATTTATCCGGTCGTTTTCATGTAAAAAGCAACAACGATCCATCCATATTACCTTTATATTCAACGATGATTGCTCATAATTATATCGAAATCCTTGAAGTAGATTTTATGTGATTGAGTAACAAACATATAATAACACTTATATAATACTAGCTATTGCCCGCGGCTTTGCCCGCGTGACTTTCCCATGGGAATAGTGCTTTTTCCCGGTATGAAAGGTACCCTATGTCCTTCTCCGTACTTCTAACTATGTGCATGTGAAATTTCAGGTCTAGATTGATTCAGTAGATAAAGCGTGAAGAGGTAACAAACAAACACACTTACGCATCCATACTAATATTATAAATGGATGTGAGTTTGTGAGTTTGTGAATTTGTGAGTTTGTGAGGATGTTTGTTACTCAATCACGCATAATCTACTGGACGGATTTCGATGAAATTTGGTACAGAGGTAGATAATGACCTGGAATAGCACATAGGCTACTTTTTATCCCGGGAAAAAGCACTGTTCCCGTGGGAAATTCACGCGGGCGAAGCCGCGGGCAAAAGCTAGTTTATAATATTAGTTAGGATTAGTCCAGCTTTGGTCTCCATGTGGCTGAGATATTGACGATAAATAGAGATATAAGTACCTACCAGAGAGTTAGTTACCTACCAGTGACCTACAAATCTGTGAACTTATGCGTGTGCGCCGCAACTGACACTTGTGGTCGACTGTATGATCTGTGGTCTTTGATTTGTGGTCTCAACCCGTATTTCATAGACTTTAGTTATGAAGAGTTCAAGTTAAAGATTATGACCAGTGTTTTATTGAATGACAGAGTAGGTTGATACCATCACCAATTTGAATTACTCCATAATAGGAAAAATAGGATTTTATAACATTTCTTTGAGTTTACTTAAAAAGTCTGAGTTTACCCTTAAAATTTCTATTAAGATAAAGCGTGAGTTTCGCTTAGATGAAAAATCTCTCTTGGAGCTTTTCGTCAGATGTTCCAGATCTTCAATTTTTATACGTCATCAGAAAATGCTCATCAGGTTGAACGAGTTTTGTTAAGGCACCATTTCCATATTTCTTATAGTTTAGCTGTTCTGTAAAGGTTCTTGATCAGGTGTTCCAGTTTTCAAAATAAATTATAGCCTATATGTTGCCCAGGCTTAATAGCTATACAACAAAAAAAGTTTCATTCAAATCCGTCCAGTAGTTTTTGCGTGAAACGCGTACATACATACAGACAGACAGACAGACAGACAAGAAATTCCACAAAAAATTTTTTGCTTTCTATTATTCTTTTTAAGTGTCCCTCTATCCATTTCAGTCAAAAATACTAAATGTACGGACAAAATATTTTTACTGTTTTATGTTTATATTAATTATTAGATTTAGATTCTTTTTGCGCAGCGCATAAGCCTCGCAGTCCAACAGGGTAATTCGTCGAGTATACTGGGCACACTGCCTCGATGCGGCGCGTTCGAGGAGATTTTTTATCTGTAATGAAAAAATGAAAGATAACAAAGTAAAGACTAGCTTAGCTTGTTAGAAGTAATATGAGAAGATTTTAAAAGTTTAGATCTATCTTAGGGGTCAGGTTTCTCAGCATCTGACGATACATCATCTGTGTCATTTGTCCGTATATATATTTTATCGCAATTGAAGCAAAATTGCTGGCGGACTTTTATAGAAACACATTTCACAATTTCATTATATTCAGAGCGTCACCAGATTTCGACAACTCTCGCTCTTAACTCCACTCCGCTTTTTTACCTAATGAGTAATTAAATTTCCACTTTTTTTTTTATCTTATTTTTATTCGAAGCGTCGGTGCGTTACGTTTTTGAGCGTGTATGATTGATGTTAAGTGTGCGTATCTCATTTGAATAAAATTGTTGGGCATCTTGCAAAAATAATTAATACTTTTGTTTGTAAAGGTGTTAATCAGTCACGCCTTAACTTCCGAGCGAATTTTAATGTAATTTCGTTCACATGTAGGATATTTAATTAGCTATTAAAATCTTAGATTTTTAAACTAAAACAGAGCTTATTAATCACTAATATTTAGTTTGATTTTCTCGGATCGGATTTGACAACAATTACGGAATTTTCACTACCTATCAATGGTGTAAGTACATATTATATTTAAGTTAGGATTAATTTTATGACTAAAGGTGCCTATTAATAAAGTTGATACTTGTATTATAAAAGTTAATATTTAATTTTAATCGTACGTTATTGTACCAGAAACTTTACCAAACCGTTATAATTTGGGACCATTTACTGACATTTTAATAAAATTGACTATTGCAAAACTTTGGAAAACAGTGACAAAAATAACACGGTCTAAAAATAGATCGATTCCACGACAGTCGTACCTACCTATAATTTTAACTCTCCAAAACGTATAAGGGCTTCAAATTTTCCGCTTTCCACACTAATGTCTCAATTTCAAACAAAACAAAACATAATTTAATGGTGATTGTATCTATATTCTGACAAAGTAGTAAAAACAAGGGGCTTTCTTTTGTACTAGTGCCCCGCCCCGGCTTCGCTCGGGTGATAGATAAATTGTAGCCTTTATCACTCAGGTATAATGTAGGTTTCAGTACTTATACAGGAATAAATCTGAAAATTGTAAATATGTTGTTGGAAGTCTAAAAAGTGTTACAAACTTATTTTTGCGCTGGATTCAGAATAAATCTTAAGGATCCAACTACAAAGTTAAGTTTGTTTTTGAAACTAGTTGGTCTTGTACTAAATCTAATGTCGGCTTTTGATTTACGTTTGTCATATCGTATTTGGCTACCACAGGACAGGCACGTTGCCTAGTGTGGAGCGAACTGTTATATCTTTTAATGTAAAATGTAAGTGTGTGAATAAATCATTCATTTTAGTTAGAGCTATATAGTGTGAGATGCTTTGCGTGTACGAAACCCTCCGCGAGTTTGACTCGCACTTGACCGGTTTTTTTATGAAAATGTTTAATATCTCTAAAATTGACTATATAATTGGATAAGGCAATAGGGAGTGAAAATAGTTAGTTTACCTCTCACCGGATGTAGGTCGACTTACCTATAACCCTGTATATGCGATGTGATAGTAACTAAAGTGCATCTAACCTAAGTACTAACCTAACCTAAGTACTAAGTAGTAGTAGTAGTCGTAGTCGTAGTCGTAGTAGTAGTAGTAGGAGTAGTCGTAGTAGTAGTAGTCGAAGTAGTAGTTGTAGTAGTAGTCGTAGTAGTAGTAGTAGTCGTAGTCGTAGTAGTACCTAAGTGTACTATTACTACATATTTGGCAACTTAATTCTAAAACAAATCCCATATTATTAGAAATCCATAAACTTATCAAAAAACTTATCAACTTTATTATTTTCGCATATCGTGACTAAATAAAAACTGTAATTACAAAGCAAAATATAGCAATCACTCGAGATCAACATTGTAATCTACTATCGATGAAAGTTACGAGTAACGAATTATTATCGATATCTTGATTCGCGTGACGTATTTTATCTATCGCACGTGCTTGGGTAACATGGAAGTATAATTTTAAAGCTTTTTTGGATGAGTTAATTTTTTTTTTTTTTTGGTCTAAATATGAATTTCTTTTAGTTAGGTACCCAGCTTTTACTTCATTTTACAGTTTTATTCCTTTACAAGTACTGTAAGACCTTAAAAGAAACCAAATTTTATGATTCTATGTCAGCACCTCTCACAAAGGGCACATAGCTCGTAGAATAGATAGCCGTTGGGGCAGAAAAATTTTCGAGTGGCGACCACGAACCGGAAAACGTAGTGTTGGCAGGCCTCCCACTCGGTGGACCGACGACCTGGTGAAGGCCTCGGGACGCGCATGGATGCGGGCAGCGCAGAACCGGTCGTTGTGGAAATCCTTGGGGAGGCCTTTGTCCAGCAGGGCTTTGTCTTTTGGCCGAGAGAGAGAGAGATGTCAGCACCTCATAGGTTTTTGGTCTGAATGCGAAAAGCTACATTTGCAATATTATCTTTTTTATTGCATTGACGAATATGTTTTATTTTTTTATAAGTAAGTTTCAGTAAAAATACTTTTTTGCACCAAAAAATTAACTTAAAATATAGGTAATGCGTACAATAGGCGGCCTTTTAATAGCTGATAGGGACTTGTATACTTAATTAAGTAACTGATATAAAATTACATCCTAACTAATATTATAAATGCGAAAGTGAGTTTGTTTGTTGGTTTGTATATTTGTTTGTTTGTTTATTACCTCTTCACGCTTCATCTACTGAACCAATCTTCCTGAAATTTCGCATACACATAGTTAGAAGTACGGAGAAGGACATAGGGTATCTTTCATCCCGGGAAAAGGCACGGTTCCCGTGTAAAATTCACGCGGGCGAAGCCGCGGGCAAAAGCTAGTATTTTATAAAATGGATATTGGCAGACAGACATATGGACAAAAAAGTGATCCTATAAAGGTTCCCAATTATTAAGGTACGGAACTTTCTTTTGTGGTCGTTTCAGAACAAGATTACAGATACCTATTAGTACAATCACAAATCTTAGAAATGTATAATTGCTTAGACGTACAAGGCTATCGTAAATAACCTTATGAACTTGCCGCAGCGAGTTCGTTGAAACTTGCAATGTACTTAATTGATTTAGTAGAAAGCTAGCTTATATATATTTATATATACATATAAAAACACTAGCTTTTGCCCGCGGCTTCGCCCGCGTGAATTTCCCACGGGAACAGTGCTTTTTCCCGGGATAAAAAGTAGCCTATGTGCTATTCCAGGTCATTATCTACCTCTGTACCAAATTTCATCGAAATCCGTCCAGTAGATTTTGCGTGATTGAGTAACAAACATCCTCACAAACTCACAAACTCACAAACTCACATCCAAACATTCGCATTTATAATATTAGTATGGATTAATAGAAAAGGTCAAACTTCAACCTTTAATTAGATTTAGCTACAACTTCTTCTTATCGAGCGTGTTATTATTAACACTGGTGTCAAATTTTGTTCAAGTCGCCTAAAGGCATCTGACATGACTTTTACGACTACCGCCATCTAGGGCAGTAGCATATACACACTTGTAAACTAAACAGTCAGCCAATGTGCAGGTTTCCTCACGATGTTTTCCTTCACCGGAAGCAAATGGTGGTCAATGAGAAAACTACCATACATGAGTCAGATTGGTCTAAAAACTCATGTGACACCGGTAGGATTTAAAGGCTCTATTACAACGCTCTATTAAAACCATCGCAATAAAAAAATTATGAAGAATTACGAAATCATGAATATTACGATGTTATTATTATTATGTACGAGTATTTGTTGTGTACAAAAATAAATAAATAAATAAATGAAGTACGAAGCCTAAAGCAAATGTAGTTGATAAACATAACTGTAGATGCCTAAACACAACCATCAAATCGTTTATAACTTCATGTTTCCGAGAGTAATCCACATCACGAGTCTCTTACTCGAGACACTCTTGCGCAACCGTTGACCATGCAAAACTTGATTTATGAATCGTCATGCATATTTCGGCAGTATAAGTGGCGTATTTTTTGTTGAAACAAAAGGCATAATGACCCGGGAAGCCAATTTTGATGGGCTGAATAGATAGGCTGGTTTTATAAGTACCTGTAGGATATGTACAGTGGGCCACATAGAAAAGTATACCACCTCAGATACGATCCACTATAAAAAGTTGTATACTTTTCCATGTGGCCCACTGTACTTATTAGTTACTCCTGGGGCTTTTTTAGCTCGCACCCGTGGAAATTTCGCGACAAAAAGTACTCTTAAGGGTTAACATTAGGTTCTTTCAATTCTTGTACCAAGTTTTACCACAATCCACCCATTGGTTAAGGCGTTATTGAGGTTTTTTTTCAATTGTGAGATGTTGAAATAATTTTGTGGATCTAAAATTGTGACAGTGCCCTAAGTCTCAGTTCCTGTGACAGTTTCTGAATAAAATGATAACTTTTTAGGGTTCCGTAGGTACCACAATAGGCAAAAACGGAACCCTTAATGATCACTTTGTTGTCCGTCTGTCTGTCAATTTTTTTTTTCTCAGGAATGCTTAAAGGTATCAAGTTGAAATTCATATTGAATGCTCGGATCCATGGTCTCTTTCAGAAAAAAAATAATCAAAATTATACGTCAACGCGATCAGGGGTATTACTGTAAATGTTGCGATTTTTTGCATATTTTGCTATTTCAGACAGCAATCAAAACCTATGGAGTACTTCCCGTTGACCTAAAATTATGAAATTTGGCAAAAAGCAAGGTCTAACAGTACTTGTACAGGAATAAATCTGAAAGTTGTAAATATGTTGTTAGAAATTTAAAAAAATTGTTACAAACTTATTTTTGCGTTCGATGCAGTATTAATCCTTGGGATCGAACTGCACAGTTAAGTTTGTTTTTGACATTAGTTGGTATTGTAGTTAGAGCTAGAAAGTGTGATGCTTCGCGTGTACGGAACCCTCGGTGCACGAGCTTGACTAGCACTTGGCCGGTTTTTTTGTTAATCCACGTTATAATATTATTATATCACTCGTTTGACAAATAACATAATCTTTCTTTTATTAGAGTAACAATATACACATTTTCAATATTTATTGGAAAGACTTGTGAGGTCTTTTTTCAAGATTTTTTCATACTCGATAACCATAAATTACTGGGTTTTTTGCAGGCCCAGGGCGCCACATATTTTGATACGCCACTTCTAATCGGTTTACCAACCGCCATTGATAAAAACTTCGAAAGTAACATCACAAAATGGCCACTGTGATGAATCCTTATCTGAACTAACATAAGGTTTATTTTGAAGTATTTAGGAAATGAGATCATATTCTGATTCTTCAAAGTGACTGTTTTAGACTTAGTTATCATTATAAAATAAATGTATTCCTTTATAAAAGTTAGAAAGTGTTATATGATTATAAAACATATTGCGTTATTCAATTCATAAGGTCGTGACCTTTTTTGCAAAGATAATTTATCACATAATATTTGTTTTTATTTACTATGTGTATTTTTCATCTAAAAGTCAGTTAAAAATAATAGTGGTTGAGTGGTGTAACATTTATTTGTCGTTGTGAAAAAATAATCAACTTGGATAAAGGTTTCCTTCACCGTTTCATTAACGAGAAGCAAGTAGTGGTCCTTTAAAACTACCACAACATATCAAGCGAAGCCAGATATCATATGATATCTGGCGAAATCGCGCGATTTGTTTTATTTATTATAGGCATAACCTAATTCAACATCGTATTGGCGAGTCTTGTGGTTATGAGTTCGATTTATCTACTATACTCATAGAGCAACACGGACTCCTTACGGAGGGAGAAGCCATAGCGACATGTTTTCATTCAAATCTTTCTGGCATTTTTTTGCGGGGGAGGGAAATTCACGCAAGCGCTGTTCGGTACACACATACATAATGAAAATCTGTAATTACGACAAATTACGACACTACATATGAAATATAAAACAATACATTGACAAATCTGTCACCACCCGTCAGATTTTTGTGTACGAATATAAGACAGAACACACATTAACATATTTTTGACTTTGTTTTCAATAGTGAATGGCAAAAATGTACCTCTGCATTATCGATGAAATATAAATTATCGAATTTCTCGGGCCTTCAACTATATAATCAATAGCTTTAATAAAATCTGTGGGGTGGTTTAGCCGTGAGTATAACAGTATTACTTCGCATTTATAATATTTATTGCTAAGGAGGTATGGAAATATGGATACGTTCTTATGAATGACATACCCGGGGCTCGTATGTTAGCAAGCAGTAATTTGCATTTTTTATATACTAGTGGTTTTATCTGTGGGTCTGACGAAGAATGTGCACTTCGCAAAACGTACACTCGAACAAAAGGTGGATTTCGCAATTGGTGCATTTCGCAGAGTGTGCACTTCGCAGAGTGTGCACTTCGCAGAATTAGCATAATCCTAACTATATATTATAAATGCGAAAGTGAGTTTGTTTGTTCCTTTTGACACTTTATCTACTGAAACAATCTTCTTGAATTTTCGCATACATATAGCTGGAAATACGGAGAAGGACTTGGGTACCTTTCATCCCGGGAAAGAGCACTGTTCCCGTGGAAATTCCACGCGGGCGAAAGCTAGTAATAAATAAAATCACAGTTGCAAAGTTATCACGTTTATTAGTTAAGTACCACAAAGACAAGAAAGGAATACTTATAAAATTTAAATTATCTAAATATAACTTAACTATTTCTAGTAATTTTCTCTGTCTCTGACACATCACTGTCTTGTTCATCCGAGCTGACTTACACCATTCGTGGAAATCAGATGCCTTATAATAAGCTAAACAAACGGGACTTGTCTTTTTGGCATCCCAGGTTTGCTAGTTGTTGCACAAGTTTTTCCATACACACATCTCTAAGTAGGTATTTTTAGGAAAGCTGTAAAAAAATAAGAAAATACACGTTACAACATAAAACAATTTAAAACTATACCTATCGCAGTTTATCGATACTGACAAACAATGTAAGCAAAGTAACATCACTAAATCTAGATGTTGGACGGAATTATCACTCGACAAATCCGTGTTTCTATAGGCGACCGGACTGATGTTGGTAAACAAATCCAACAATGACATTATAATAAAATGTATGAATTTTTGTTTAATTTATAATCATATGATAAGAATTTACTTACTAAAGAAATGTAACACCATCTGTAAAATAAATGTCCCAGACCTCTTTTTGCAGCACAAAATTGAACATTTCGGAATTTTTTGTATTGCGGCCCATGTGTCATTCACACTGACTGATGGATTCTGTCTAGCGAAAAGTCCGAATGCAAACAGTTTTTATAAACGCTCAAGTCCACCTGGACCTAAGCTTTACCAGAGGGGAAAGACATCTATGGCGCCTCCCTTCCGGGCCGCGCGCGGAAGTCCTTGTTGCTCGAAGACTATACTACATAAGTACTTATTTATGGACGACCTCCGTGGCCCAACGGTCATCACGCCGGGCTGTCTCACCGGAGGTCCCGGGTTCGATCCCCGTTCAGGTCAAGATGAGAAATGATTTTTTTCAGATAGGCCTGGGCTTGGATGTTTATCAATATATGTATTTGTTATAAAATATAGTACCGTTGAGTTAGTATCATAACACAAGTCTCAATCTTACCTTGGGGCTAACTCAATTTGTGTGATTTGTCCGTAGGTATATGATTTATTTATTATATTCACACGCGGGCTCCATTTCCGGATGTACTTCAAACCTTAGGTTATATTTTTGATTAAAGATTTAGATATTATTTTTGACCGCAGACGAGCGTTACAACCATCTCCTCTTTACTTACGTTTGCTCAAGATATTTTCCTTCACCGTAAACCAAGGAACAAAAATAATGTCATGAAGCAACACAAATATACATACATTTTCCCTCACGTCGCTCAAATACAGGCAATGTCCGAATATATACGACCTTATTGATCGCGATGGAAAGCCTTATAGGCTTTTAATGCTAAGTGATTAGGAAAGTGACTTATTTGAGTGCTTACTAAATAAGATTACATCTTTTATCATAAGTACATTAATAAATAAAAATAATAAGGATAATATAAGAAACTTTACATTATTTATAAGAAAATAACTGATTTAATTTCTTATTTATAATGTTAAGTTTTTTATAACTTAACTAAAGTGCTGGTTTTAGTTTATTTATGATATTATCTATATACATTTTTAAGACGCATATAGGAAAGTTAAAAGCTAAGCTCTTAATTTACTGCTTTTTAAGTTATGAGAGGTACCCTAATCGGATTTTACTACTGATCGTCAAAACAATCGTCATTTTCCGAGATTTCCAGGAAACTCAGTTTTTTTTTATTATTTAGGATATAAATAGTTTCAGTAATATCTGGGTTAACATACACGTAATCCTAATAATAATACATGGCAAAGTAGGTAAGAGTTTTTTGTCTGTTAGTCAACCACGCCTCAACTAATGACAAAAATGATGAAATTTGGTATGTATACGAATCCAGTAGAATCTGAAATAGTAAACGCACAAATGACTACTTTATCTGGAATTTCCCAAGGAGGTTAGCCCCGGGGCAAAGCTAGTATATACAGGGTTATTTTTAAACTAATTTTCGCAGCAGATTTGGTTGATGAAATTAAGCAGGTTTCCAAAAAATCTATGTTAGAAAATGATAAAAATTGTTTTGCTTTCCTTACAAATTGGTCGTTGAAATTTTATGTTATTATTTTACTATAAATTTCTTTCGGTCGTAGTTGTATTCCAAGTACTGAGCATATTGTAAAAAATTAGCCAGGTTTAAATTTGCAACACGGAAACATGTCCCAAATGATTCTACCATGCGTGAACGCTACAAACAAGCAAATAAAACGGATCAAAACAAAACTAAAAGAAAAAGCACTGTTCATATGCGCATAAGCACTAGCGCATTCACTATGTGGAAGTGAAAGCCTTTCTTTCTAAAAGGCTGCTTGCTGCTTTTTGATATATCACGTGCCAACTACTTTCAATGAGCTTTGCTGACTACTTTCACCATTCTAGTGGCGTTTTATTTGCTACTTTTCCAGATAGATGGCGTTGGAAAATGTTATTAGGAGGAGGCATTTTTTTCAATTTCGGAAAGAGCTAATTCGCGACCAAACGTTGACGCAAGAAATATGCCCATACCTTTCTTTAGGAAGTTTAGGTATTGATTTAATAAGACAATAATTCAGTACCTACATTGGTAGAATAATACCGGGAATAGAACTCTATTCTATATTGTGTAAAAAGTATCATTACTTTTTATCCTGAAATTCCCTCGCAAGGGAGCCTCCGGGCGCAGCCCGTTTATAGTCCATTTATTATTACTGGTCCTATTATGTGAACAATCTTCACAGTAGGTACTATTGATGAATTTTGTTGATGAAAAATGTATCAAATATTAGTTCAACGCTAAACATTCTAAAGTAAAACATTCATTAACCAAGAAAGTAATTTCCTAAAAAGTCTATTTTAATTTATATTGTTGTAACACCATAAAAAGACATCGTAAGATTGTTTACATTTTTTTTATAACATAGGGCGGCAAACGAGCAAGCGGGTCACCTGATGGTAAGCGATCACCGCTGCCCATGGACTATTGCAACACCAGGGGTATCACAAGAGTGTTGCCGGCCTTTCAAGAAGATGTAGACTCGTTTTTTGTTCCAATGTCGTATCATAGGATAATTAGGATAAAACGGAGTATAACATAAAGTACAATTTTATTAGTTGTCTTGCGAGGTTTTCCTCTTAGCAATTTCAACAGCTCCTAGGTATTTCTGCTAAGGACACCGATCAATATTGTTTTATAATATTTTTATGGTTCCGAAGTAAACAAGGAATCCTTAAAGTTTCGTCATGTCTGTCCGTCTGTCCTAAGCTTTGCTCAAAGACTATTAGTACTAGAAAACTGTAATTTCGTATGGATATACATGTTGATTTACTACGCGAAAAATATTTTTTTGTGTGCCTCATTACATTGAGTGGGGATGATTTTTTTCTCAAAGTCAAAGTCAATTGTTTTTAATGAAACTTGGCCTTCAAAGAACGCTATTTTCATATAGAAAACTAATTATATAATCATACTGTCTCAAAGCTACAAACTACTAGCATTTCGGAACGACCACTGCTGAGAAGAAATGCCGAAAGAAACTCATAAAACAGTCTTGGTCGCCTAACATGCCAGAGGGCTAGTTATTAACTTTATACATACGCTAGATTGTGTACAGTCAAAAATAAAATAAAACATAAAAAACAAATATAAAAATAATAAAACATGATAATTGTTTCACTCATTTATCGTGTGGATACCCCATACGATTTGATAGGTCTTTAAAAAATATTATGAGTATTTAAAGACCATTTGTTGATTTAGGGATCTGTATGTGGAATATTTAACTATAAATAAAAAAAAGTGTTCTCTCCGACGAAACAGAAAAATGGTGGGAGGTGGATACGATTTTACAAAATCGATTTTAGTATGAAAAATATTCAAAGGAACAATTTTCATTGAATATAGTCATCGAGATACATAGTGGTATATATTATAAGGTTATGGTCTTTTGTTATATGTATAAAACTGCATGAACTTATATTTTTAAGTGCATGTGACCGAAGTTATACTTATTTTCCGAGACCAGTTTTTTATTAATTTATTTTTTGTATGAAAGGTGCTGTGGACGTTGGACAAAGAAGCTCTCGGTGAACTGAGAGGATATACCTCCACGACGCTTTGAGATTTTGTAGTCCACCTATTAAAATATAAAGATGCAATTCTATCACAGCAAATTCCCAAATGCACTACAAAACTATAAAAATCTTTTCACACTCTATTACTTGTACCAATTATTTTCATGATGGGCCTTAATTGTTGCAATCATGCAGTATCAAGATTGAAGCTTTACCACAGCGATCTCTAATGAAATTAAGGTAATCACACATCAGCCCCTGACCTACATAAAGGTAGCATGTACCCGCTATGCGTAGCAAACATGCTTGAATTAATTTCGAATATTCTGTGAAAGTGATCGACGCCGCCGCCGCCCGGTTTGGAAGCACCTGTATTTGTGACATACAGGTGGATAACATGACGAACATACCTACTTCAATACATTTTTTTATTAAACCCATATTATTTTAATACTTAAATCAATGTGCGAGCTGATATGTAGCCGATACTTGGCAATTGGCACTATGTATTTTCAATACTTTAACTACTTTAAAATGCAAAGAATATTTTTTGTATAAATTGTACAGAATCAAATATAACTTTTTTAATTCTTTGGCAAAATAATCGTTATTATAGCAGTAAGGAAAACCACTTTTCTGGTCTTGTTTTTATTACAGTTTTTACTCAGAATGACTAAGGCGCATAACTTAAAATCACAATGTTTCTGTTCCATAATATGTTTTAGTGCAATAAGTATTTTTACTTAATAACTTACTGACTACCATCGATTAAATTGAAACTGGCATAATACTGGTCGCGGATAAATAGGTATGCATACTCGTATAATAAGTTCATTTACAGCCAATTTAATCAATAATTATTTTAAGCAAAACCTACTTTTATTTGTTTTTTTCTTAAATCTAAGTTCATTTACAGCCTATTTAATTAATAATTATTTTAAGCAAAACCTCCTTTTATTTGTTTTTTCTTAAATCTTACTATATCTCTCTAGATGTACAAAATATGTCAGAGGCAGGGCACAACGGTCGAAAACGTATTTGCTTAAAATTTTAATAACGCTTTACTAATATATCTAACTATATTTTTTATTTATTTATATTTATATATTTAATTCTTCTTCTTCTTCTCTCAACCTAAAGACGTCCACTGCTGGACAAAGGCCTCCCAAGGATTTTATCCATGGGGGGGTTTTTCCGTAATCGCCACGCTTGGCAGGCGGGTTGGCGATCGCAGTGTGATGGCATAGTACGCGGAAAAGATGCTGCTGCCCATCCTCCGGTGTTTTAAATCCCTTAGTCGCCTCTTACGACACCCACGGGAAGAGATGGGTTGGTGCTATTCTAGGGCCACACCACAGGCCAAATATATATTTAATTACTATAGGTTAAATAAATTGATTGATGTTAGATATTATTTAAAGTCTAAGGTATATGTGTTTAATGTATTTATTGTAATAAATAATTGATTATTGATATTTTTTGATCATCAGAATTGAAATCAGATTCAGGCATCGTCAATTGCTCAGTGCGCATGTTGGACAAACAACGAATCCGTGTGTCTCCCAACAGGTTTCTTATGAAGTTACCGACTGTCAACCAAGATTAATAAAACTTCTGACACGAGATACACTTGCGTAATGAATGCGTATACTCCGACATGTTTTGTGAATAGAGAGTCAGATCCGGTTGACCCTTGCGCAGGAGTGGAGTTTCTATGTCACAAAATTAAGCTCGTAATCTACGAAACATAGTAACTCCGAAATTGGTACGGTATTGTATATTAATCATTTATGTCCTCTCAATAATATATGTTTAATTTTGAGAAGTTTCTGTGTAGTTGCCAACATATTACCGACGATATACGACCTAGAGATATATTGAAGAAAAATGGCTACTCACCCAGTGCAAAAAGTGAAAACATGTACGCTGTAGGTACCTTACGTCTTCTTTTCGAGTGTGTTATAGTTAACGTATAATGTCATTTTTTTCTCAAGTTGCCTAAAGGCAAAAAAGGGCGTCGGCACCACCAACTTACAATTTGAATATACATAGGTAAGTATTATGTGAAATGAGTCAGGACATGGTATTATAATTCCAATGTGACTTTATCACATAAGAACATGCGAAATCAGTCAGTTCGCACGTTCGTTTTACTCACAATTTGAAGACACTTATCCGGGAATGAAATTACTAGACGTGCAAAGTTTCATCAAAAACATAGTTTTTATGTAAATATTTAAATATTTTAAAGTAGCTTTTGCCCGCGGCTTCGCCCGCGTGAATTTCCAACGGGAACAGTGTTTTTTTCTGGGATGAAAGGTATCCTATGTCCTTCTCAGTACTTCTTACTATGTGTATGCAAAATTTCAGGAAGATTGGTTCAGTAGATAAAGCCTAAAGAGGCAACAAATAAACACACTTTCGCATTTATGATATGCGTAAGGATTAGGATTACAAATAGACAAAAAATTTTCATCCCATAAATTTTCAAAACCGTAAAAATTTCGGATGATAATTCAGATTTAAAATCCAGTAGTAATTACGATCCCCACTTTAACTGCTTATTGTGAAGTAAAAAAATAGAAAAATGATAATAGCAATACATAATACTTTATTCATCTTTACACACACACACACACTTGCTGTATCTGTGTGTATAAGTTTAAGTTTTAGCCTTAACCATGGAAGTAGTAAGTAAGGTACTTATTACTTCCATGGCCTTAACAAGGTCTTCCGCGCGCGGCCCGGAAAGTCCGTGTTGCTCTATGGTTTTAGCCTATATAATGTAACTTCTTATAAGCATGTGTGTGCTAAGCTTATTCAAATAAACATTTTTCATTTTAATTCTTTACTACCTTTTTTTTTTATAGAATAGTAGGCAAACGAGCATGCGGGTTGCCTGATGGTCAACCAGTTTTGTCACCCACCTTCAGAAAATAACATCCGTTTGACCTCAACCCTGGTGTTTCACCGAAGCTTATAGCTAAAGCTTAATAAAGTGAACTTTCCAGTAGAACATCGTATTGACCTTCATTTAGTCTAAGCTTCTTGGTATGAGAAAACGTTTTGCTTTGAAATTTTTAGTTTGCAACTTTATGATATTGGACTTTATTGACGATTCAAAATGGATTAAAAACTTGATTAACTTAAAAAAAAGACATTTTAATCTTGAAATTCTTGAAATTCTGATACTAAGTTTTAAGGACCCATTGAAAATAATGAGTAAAATATCGGATTTTTGATACAACATTTCATACATTTCGCAGGTACTGCATATAATATGCGTATGCATATTATCACGCCTTTTTTCCGTGAGGGTAGGCAGAGAGAGACTAGTGATTACCACTTGCTACGATTCTTAGGTATATCTTTCTCGCTTCCTCTACACTACAGTCATCACTCTATTCATATATGCTCGCCGCTTATGGGTGCTCCTATTATCTCCTATTTTTAAGCTGAAATCTGATCGCAATCCGTTCATTTACTATGTTAATATTTTACGGACAAAAAACAGCTTTTGTAGTAAAAGTTGATTAAAAATTGCCGTATACGATGACCGGTTTTAACTGACTGGACACCGAAATGCCAGCACCCTGTATGTCTGTTTATGGCAGCCCCATAAATACACATTCAGCCGCAGAATTTGGAATAAAAATGCAAACAGAAGTGTCATCTTTTTTTTAATAAATGTCCGTTGCTCTGATGTTAAAAAATAAATATACGTATACATACATAATCGATGTATACATATATTAAAAATTACTATCAGAGTCCAACGTGGCTTATATCATACTAGCTTTTGCCCGCGGCTTCGCCCGCGTGAATTTCCCACGGGAACAGTGGTTTTTCCCGGGATAAAAAGTAGCCTATGTGCTATTCCAGGTCATTATCTACCTCTGTACCAAATTTCATCGA
Source organism: Ephestia elutella (assembly GCA_018467065.1). Classification (NCBI taxonomy): domain Eukaryota; kingdom Metazoa; phylum Arthropoda; class Insecta; order Lepidoptera; family Pyralidae; genus Ephestia; species Ephestia elutella. Next base: position 5,611,264 of record CM031589.1, read on the forward strand.
AATCCGTCCAGTAGATTTTGCGTGATTGAGTAACAAACATCCTCACAAACTCACAAATTCACAAACTCACAAACTCACATCCAAACTTTCGCATTTATAATGTTAGTATGGATATAATAACGCAACATCCATTGTTTTTCAAGCTTTTGCCGGCAGCATTTACTATTGTTAATATCTCAGGTTCTAAGCGGCTTATCAAGATAAAACCTATATAAGCATCAACAATGCAACTGTGAAAACCGCATAATTTTTTTATAGTAGTTTTTGCTTGATGTGCGTACAAACAGAAAGAAAAAAATCTGAAAACAATCCGTTTCGGTTCTTTACATTTTTTCTTAAATTTGTTTTATTATAGCGACCAAGCGCGAAACGACCTGTCGGCCGGCCCAGATACCGCTGGAGGGATGAGGTCCTAAAAGATCTGTAGGCCTTCCAAAGAGCCGACTGGCAGGAAGTAGCGCAGAACAGGAAGGAGTGGAAGCTTCTAGTATCGGAGGCCAAGATCCTCTTTGAGTCGTCGAGCCATCGAAGTAATTAATAAAGAAAAGTTTCAATTTTATTCTGCGTACAGATTATTCCAAATTCTATGGACTCAACCATCACTTTTGCTCTCACCGATCCCACTGACGCATGCGCACGCTACAAAAAATCTTGCGACACAGGTGAAAGTCACAAATGAATTATTTAAGTTTTCGTGATTATTAACCGTAAACAATGATATGGGATGCACTGTAGCTTTCTTATATCATTGGTGGGTAAAATTGAGTTTCTAAGGTGACGCAAGAAAATCGAGATCACTATTGATCATGCATCTTTCTTAACTTCGATAAAAAAGACGAGATATAAATCTTGTACAATCTGTGACTTAACACCTTGAGAGTTAATACGTTTAAAACACACGGTTTATTACTGTTGAACAAAATGGGTATGAATGTTATGAGTGCTAATGACGGACTGGTTCGAATTTACCTATAGTTGGCGTAATAATGAAAAATGCTGACTGCGATGTACGTGTCTCGTACAAATCTTATGTGAATATTTTGAAGCGGTGCGATGGTGGCCGTGTGGTAGGGCGCCCGCCTGTGGCTGCAAAGGTTCCAGATTAGAATCCTGCTCGTGCCATGTGAGTTTGGATACCAATTTGACTCATGTATAAAAATAAATGTGTGGTAGTTTTCATCGACCACCACTGGTGAAGGAAAACATCGTGAGAAAACCTACACTTTGGTTGATGATTATCAGCTAGTGTGTAAAATGGAGAAGGCAATAGCAAACCACTCCATTAACATCCAGGTAGAGGTCGTCAAAAGCTCTACAATCATTATTACCACACACACAGTCACAGGATCACACACAGGTCACAGGATGAATTGAAATATTTCCATCAAATATAATATGTTTACTTTAATACTTGTCGTATTAAAATTTGAATAAGAAGTCAATATGTGCGGTGGAATTCGGACACCCTACTTTTACTGCATATTATTATCGTGTTTTAAGAAATAATCTTGGCATAATACGTGGACTAAAATGTGTATTAAGTTTACTAAGTCTCTTTTTTTAATTAAAAATAAATATGCATAAGTACTTGGATGGTACATCTGAATACTATGCTAATCTCCCAACTAATCTCAAATAATCGGGATTTAAAATTTAGAAAGTTCCTATTTAAGGTTTCGTAGTTTGATGATCTTTATTTATCTTGAATGAATTTTATTTATCTTGTGCAGGCTTTATCTACGATGTGGAATTCCAGGATTCTAATCCGACAGGAATTAATCAATATATATTTAAAGTTCTTCAGTTACTGACTAGGTGACTGACAGACAAACGCACAGTCAAAACAACTGGGCGCAGGAAGCTATAATTTGGCATGTAAGTTCCTTAGGGAGTTTAGGGAGCACTTAGAGAGGATTTCCTGAAATTCCCACGGGAATAAAGTTCGGAGTCCATGCTAGTATCATGATAAGAATTAAATTTGTTGCTATTTGAATAAAATAACTTAATTTTATAACTTTGTCGGTCCGGTATGGAGGTATAAATGTTATGTATTAAAAAACTTTGATTGTAACTGACAAAAGGCTATAATTTTGATCCACAGTTTTATGCGAAAAGAGAATCTACCTTTCACGTATGTTTGTTCCACGAAACAAATTCACGGCTAAAAATAGCTTCACTGAGATCTTTGAAGTGTGTCAGTCCACGCCGGAAAAAATACAGTAAGTACAGAGAGAACTCTTCGTGAGGCACACAAGTGAAAATGTTTCTACAAAAAAGATAAACTCTATGTGGACATTCCCATCGGTTGAGATCGTTAAGAAAATTTATATAAATCTATATTACATAAAAATTGAATAAACAACTTGGTCATTTGCTTGCTTGGTCAACTTTCTTTGCACTTGGTCATTTTTTTTTATATAACATAGAGCGGCAAACAAGCAAAATGGTCAGCAGATGGTAAGCGATCGCCATTGCCCATAGACAACTGCAAGACCAAGGGTATCACAGGAGTGTTGCCGGCCTTTCGAGAAGTTGTAAACTCGTGATTCCAATGTCGTGGTTGGAACACACTGCCGCAGGTTTCAGCGTACCTACTTTATTATATTTTGAGACTAGCTGTTGCCCGCGGCTTCGCCCGCGTGAGTTTCGCATAGATGTAAAATCTTTTTGTGTTCCAAACTGTAGTAACCTAAACTCCAGTACTCAAAATATCCCGTGTTCCGCGGGAATATATTAGGTACTCGTAGTACAGTTGCGGTGTTAAAATGAATCAAAAGTAATATTTTATTCAATAAACGATCTTCGTCTGCTCGTTATCTACAATTTCCCGTGTACCACCACTCCCGTCCCTTTTTGTCCTATCCCGTATCTTGTCTATTTATACGTCAGTAGAAAATGCTCATCAGGTTGAACGACTTTTGCTAAGGCCCCATTTCCATTTATATTATAGAGTAGCTGGTCTCTTGGAGTTCTTCATCAGATGTTTCATAATCTTAAATTTTTATACGTCAGCAGAAAATGCTCATCAGGTTGAACGACTTTTGCTAAGGCGCCATTTCCATATAATGTAATAGTGTAGCTGGTCTCTTGGAATTATTTATCAGATGATCCTGATCTTCGATTTTTATACGTCAACAGAAAATGCTCGTCAGATTGATAAACTTTTGCAAAGGTACCATTTCCATATTTCTTATAGTTTAGCTGTTCTGTTGAGGTTCTTCATCAGGTGTTCCCATTGAATTATAAATAAATATGGAAGTGTAATTGTCATACAACGAACGCTCTAATCTTGGTTCCATTTACGCAAACAAATGTACTTAAATACAACAAGACACTCACACATTCTCATAGAAAAAGCTAGTACACGATTGGGCGCGTCAAGGTCACGGGGCGGAGTCAACACACCGCGGCAGCCGGCTACCGCTCAAACAAACGGCTCAGCCGCTTTGCGTTTGAAGTCTCGGACTCGGCACAGAATTAATATAAGTACTACGTAGTCTCGGCAAAGGAAAGAAAGGTAATTCCGCTGTTCTTCATATCTGTGTGATTTCTACACCACTTTACGACACACGATGGCATATTTTTTCTAATTAAACTTGCGAAATTACTCGATGATACGTACAATTGACACTTATGTGTTAGGTACAAGTACAACCGTTAAACTCGCAGCGCCACGGCGAACTGAGGCGAAGTGAGGTGTGTATTTTACGCCCCGCCCACAGAGGTGCATATTTCGTGGAACCATTTTTTTGGCTTTGTTAGAGTTCTATGGTATATTAGTTCGTTGGGTGTTCCAGTTTTTAAAATCAATTATAGCCTATATTATGTTGCCCAGGCTTAATATCTATACAACAAAAAAGTTTCATTCAAATCCGTACAGCAGTTTTTGCGTGAAACGCGTACATACATAAAGAGAGACAGACAGAAAGACCGACAGAAAGGCAGACAGACAAGAAAATAAAAAAAAAAAAATTTTTGCTTTCTATTATTCTTTTTAAGTGTCCCTCTATCCATTTCTTTAATAAATACTAAATGAACAGACAAAATATTTTTACTGTTTTATTATAGGTATGTATACCTAGATAAAAATAAAAGCGTAACTTTTCTGTATCGTAATTATTTTGTTACCACTCTCACTGTAGCCCTAGGGCTGAATTACGAAGGTAGAACCAAACTGCTGGTTTAGTTGGGAAAGTTCAGCGACCATTCAATTATGATGCTGGGTGAATTCTAGCGCTTAGGGTGTTTATAAGTTATAAGTAGATGTGTTTAGGAGAGATGACGTACAGTCATACAGATAAACCTGACCCCCTATCTCATTGAATCCTATCTCATTAGTTTTCGACGTGAAAAAGATCCTTTTTTGAAGGCCAAGTTTTAATAAAGAATTTTTGATTTTGATTTTGGGGGGTTCCTCTGCATTTGACTGTACTTTGCTTAGTTTTGCCTTGTTTCAAAACATAGATCACGTTAAAACTGAGCATGCAATATATGTAAACTGTGGAATAAACTTCCCTCAGCGGTGTTCCCGAATAGGTTTGCCCCAAGCCTTCAAGATAAGAGCCAATCGCTTTCTCAAAAAGTCAGCAACGCATCAGTGATCTTTTAAGGGTTGCTGGTATCCATGGACTGGCTTACTATCAGGTATCCTCGCATGGTCGTTTGCCTACTAATCTATAAAAAAATATATGTTGAGATTTGTCGAGGTTTGCCGAGCATGCTAACATAGAATCATCACAGGAATCCTCACAGGATACTGTCGACTGAATAGACACTTGACAGTGATTAAGTAAGGGGATGATCCTATTTGTCCCAGCTTCCTGAAAAAGAGGAAACTAGCTTTCATCTAGTAGCAGAAAGTCCCGCATACGCTGCTGCGAGGAGAGAAGTAATGGGCTCGAGACGCCCTATCTAAAAATGATCTAAGAGACATTACAACAGGGCAGTTATTAAAATTCCGCAAAGTTCCAGGTAGATTCAGCCGTCTGGTGCTAGCGTTAGCGTCCCCAAAAAATAAATAATAATTATGCTAACGTAGCATAAAGGTCAATGGCGTAACCACTGAACTATTTGAGGCAAAGGGCTACCATGCCACTCCAACCTTTCTAGTTTGTCATCGTTCGTTATGTTGGTTCTCTCTCTGATGTTGATATTTGAGTACGAGGTGAGAAATTAATGAAGATGGTTTGCTCTGACATTTTTGACAGGTAGTGATAAAGAACAATAAATAAGCACTTTATTCATGTCTATAACAATCTATCTAATACTTACTAATATCATAAATGCGAAAGTGAGTTTGTTTGTTTGTTACCTCCTCGTCACGCTTTATCTACTGAACCAATCTTCCTGAAATTTTGCATACGCATAGTTAGACATACATACATATAATCACGTCTTTATTCATTACGGGGTACACAGAGTCAAGAGTCGTTAGACTCGAAGGCCGCGCTCGAAGACGTGATTATATGTATGTGTATGCTTAGTTAGAAGTACTGAGAAGTACATAAATAATAAAACTAATATTATAAATTCGAAAGTGAGTTTGCTTGTTTTTTTATTTGTTTGTTTATTTTTTTGTTACCTCTTCACGCTTTATCTACTGAACCAATCTTCCTGAAATTTCGCATACACATAGCTGGAAGTACGGAGAAGGACATAGGTTACCTTTCATCCCGGGAAAAAGCACTGTTCCCGGCGAAGCCGGGGGCGAAAGCTAGTAAATAATAAAAAGCTTTTTTTGATTACTTACAATATTTACATTGTTTGAAAACTACAAATAATAATTATTTAAAAAAAATACTATTTTTCATTAATACATAACTTAAATATAATAATAATTTTATTTTCTGAACAATTTTAGTAGTGTACTGTAGTGTGTAGTCTACTGAGAAGTACATAGGGTATCTTTTATCCCGGAAAAAAGCACTGTTTCCGTGGGAAATTCACGCAGGCAAAGCCACGGTTAAAAGCTAGTGTGAAATAAAATGAACAATTCCTTTAGTAATAATGGAATGGTTTATGTACTCATTCTGTCTATCGAAATCAATAATCAATTTTTTTATTCTGAATCATGTACTTTTTTTAATCTGTATTAATTTAAAGGGGTTTTATCACACAGTGACTAAACTTCCAATGAAATTACAAAATATTTGTACAGTTTGATTAGGTGTTTGGCATCGTCCGACAATGGAGTAGCCAAAATACTATTGCATGTAATGAGGTAGTCAAGCTCAGCGTCTCGATGGAGTGCATCATATAAGATCAATTGAATAAAATTTTAAACATACCTACTTATTTAATTTTTAATTTAATTGACCTTATATTATAGATATAAAAAAATCTTTAATAGACGTAAAACTTCATTGAAGCCCAAAAACGTTCATAATATTGTGCTCCAAATTCAATTTTTTTACAGATTGTTCACAAATCTATGGAACCGAAACACACCAAAAATGTCAAACTTGACAAAAATGAACTTCACAGAAGATATCTGACAGCAAAAACCATATCTGACATCCCGCTTCCTCAGCTGTCTGTCAAGTAATTTTTTTTTTAAATCTAGCTCTATGCCTTAGATGTTCCCATGGAAGTAATATACTTCCATGGATGTTCCAATCATAAGAAGCGATCATTATTATTTGACACACAGTTTAGCTTAATGACATTTTTTATTAGAAGAGAACAACAGAGAAAAACCATCATAAAGAAGTTTCACCCAACGAAAGTAAACGTTACTCTCAGTAGTAACAATAGTAGTTGCCGTTTTATCATGTGAAAATGCCACATCACTTTTCCCTTTTCCCATTGTTGCTATCAAAAATTTACAATTAACCATTTATTTTGTATGATGCGTGAGCTAATTGACGCCATTCTATTGTTTGAGTTTGCTAGTTGTTTTTTTGTTGTTGACCTTAGTAGCATCGTTATCGTCAATTTTCACTGCTAATTCGGAGTCCAAATTATTTCCATTTTGTGAAATTTTCAGCCAGTAATAGGCGATTTTCTGCCAGGTCAAATTAAGAAAACAAAAAAGATGTAATACAATATTAATAGGCATTTTATGAAAGCCGAGTCGTAATAATGGCTATACCTATGCTTATTGTGCGCTTTTTCTTGTCAACAGGCAAAGAAAAATTACTGTTACTAAAATTACTGTTATTAAAATTACTGTATTACTGGCAAACGCCAGTTGCACAAATCACAATATTGATACTTTTTAGATGTTTTTTATTAGGTTTTATTTCAAAGAAATGTCAATTTGTGCATTTTTGAGTTTTGTATGGACTCGCCGTTTACTAAGCACCAGCTATGAAGTAATGTGGAACTATTTGTTTATTTTAATTAGGGTCTCGAAAAATCGCCCATTACTTTTCTAATGTTTAACAACACGACTGCAGTATAAGCATAAGTACCTCACACATCTATTTATATCCATCAATGATTGAACTAACTGCGTTCCTTTGGGAATAATGGGTTATAAAGAACTGTATAAAACTGCCTTCCTATTATCTTGATCTGTGGACGGTTTTCTATATTTTTGTTGATTAGTAACTATTAATTTAATTTTTTCTGTGGTACTGCACAATAGAAAGAAAATACACCAATTGGTTCTGACCACAGAAATATTTTTTTTTTTTTTTATATTTATATGTCTGTGGTTCTGACGTTCCTTTTGACATAAGAAAAAGCATAGAGCTTTTTTTTTCTGTTTAATAAAAACTTATTGTTGGATTCCAACAAGTATCCCATATCATTCTCAGTAGTACGTGTGTGCGAAATTTAAAGAAGATTGATTTAGTCGATAAAGAACGAAGAGGGTTACCTCTATATGGATGTTAATCACCATCTGGATAACTGGCTGTCAACCACCGTACGTTTTAAAAGACACTTCTTGCAACGTACGACCAAACTGTGAAACCAACTTCTTGCGGCGGTGCTCCCGAACCGATACGACATTGGAACCTTCAAAAACCGAGTCTACATTTTCTTGAAAGGCAACTCTCTTCAGATACCCCTGGTGTTGCAGTAGTCCATGGGCAGCATGATCGCTTACCGTTCAGGTGATTGTGGCGCTTGCTCGTTAGCTGCCCTATGTAAAAAAAAAAACAAATAAACAAAGTCAATTTCGCATTTATAATATCCCTTATTGTAATAATATTATTTGAGAAAAAAAAAAACTCACATAGGTACATGAATTTTTATGTTGTAAATAACTATTTGTTACCATTAAATTGTTTGGCCAGCTACAATAACTATTTATATTGCTTACAATATAAAATGCTGTACCTACATACAATTTAATTACTATAATTTTCATAGACAAAACTACAATACTAATTACTTTTATTGAATCACTTTTACGGAAGTTACCATAATTGGCAAGACTTTTTTGTATCTATGTTTAGCTCAGTAAAAGTAAAACTATGTGGGGCAATGACCTCAAGCTCGTGTCTGAACAATTTTGAGCTTCAGAACTAATTTATAATTATATCCATCGCGATATTATGTACTATTATTTCAAATTATGTGGTCTTTTCGGCCATTTTGTTTGAACGACCATATACTTGTATAGTCCTTCGAATAAAATTGCTATTTAGGGATGTGGTCTATGTTGGGGAGAAATTGACGTTCAAACCGTACTTTTTGATTTGAAGATTTAAGAAGCGGATATTATACTCAATAGTGGGTAGCAGGAAATCCTGATTCTATCCTAACTATACTAATCCTGACTATTATTATAAATGCGCGTGAGTTAGTTTATTTGTTTGTTGCATGCCTCTTCATCCTTTATCTACTGAAACAATCTTCCTGAAATTTGGCACACACATAGTAAGAAGTACTAAGAAGAACATAGGGTACCTACCTTTCATCCCGGGAAAAAACACTGTTCCCGTGGGAAGCCATGTGCAAAAGCCAGTATAATATTAACTGCTCCCGAAGGCCAGGTTTGCTTCCGTGGGAATATCATGATTCCAAGTTTTATTTTATCCACATATACAGCATGATAGTCAAACTTCTACGATTTTTAAATAAGGTTCCATTAATATTTATAAGAGAACTTAATCATGTGTTCCGAAAGAGTAAAAATTTTATTCAAATCGTTGTACCTAATCAGATTGTTGACACAAAAATGTCCAAAGGATCTATATGACCTACAAATATTAACATTTTTACGATTAAACTTCGCCCTCTAACATAGAAAGCCAAATATGTTGAGAATTTTTAAAATCGATCGAAAGTGAGATCGTTGGAAACCGAAAGTCTGGTCACGGAACTAAGCCAATATGTCGTGTTAACGATGATTCTTTAAAATCCATATTGCTCGTTAAAAGCGCTTTACACTTCACGATTATCTTCCCTGCTAGTCTTTTTTTATTATTATTAATGATGGGTTTGCTCTTGACCACAATCATAGAAAAACAAAGAAAAAAAAATGTGCCAGCTGCTTCTCTTTCCGCGCAGATTGTAAAAGTCAATCGTGGGCCTATTCCTATCATGGAAATGGGCTATTCACCTGTCATAATCTGAATTTCCAGTCCACCAGTAAGCTTTCCAGCAAACATGGCTTTCGAATCTCTCGACTCATGTTATATTGCTTCTGTATCTTATAATTTACTAGGCAATGCGGCCTTTATAAATTTTCTTTCCAACAGTGAAAAACTCATCTAAAAGGGTAAAGTTTTTATGAACAAAAAGAGAGCGACTTAATTAATGTATACTTTTTAGTAATTGTTCGTACAAAAAAAAATACTATACATAGTACTTATGTGAAGAAATTTAAAAGACGTGCCGTTTCACTTTGCCATCGTATATATATATATTTTGTTACTTTACAATACAAATTACTGTATAATGTATATTCTTGTCAACAATAAAATAAAATTTCACTGTCACTACATCCCATTATCTCTTACTACCTACAAAACGTTTTAAAGATCGTTTTTTTTATTATCCATCCATTATGTTACGACGCGACGTGCTTAAATTATCAAGTATAGTCAGTATCAATTTGTTACAAGTGTATAATGCGCTTAGCGACAACTCGGTAACAATTTGTTACGGGTGAACAATGCTAGGTACTTTTGACTAAGTAAATGTGGTTAAAAGATTAGTGTCCAATATCTTTAACAGAGACCAAACCAACGATTGTAAGGCATAATTTCAGTGTCTTTAAAATAAATTTCCAATAAGTTCTTAAACAGCCACATAGAGCTAAAACAACGAACATACATAATACTAAAGTTTTTTAATTCTATTTTTTTATACTCAATCGGGGTTTGAAACGATTGAGTGACACCACGCCGCGGTGTGAATGGCAATGACTCTTTACGAATTGGGCGATTGAAACCACGTTCCATTCTAGTGGTTCCAATCGGCCAATTCATGAATGGACTGAAAGTATACTATCTACATCATAAACTAATGTATCTATTGCTGTACGTAAACTATAATTAACGAACAATATCGCAAATTAAAGCAACGAGCGTGTAAATGCAAATTTTTTAGGTGTTGGGCTTCAATTAAAATCAAATAGTTGGGTGGATCAGAAACTATGAAACACGAAACATAAGTCCCCCATAAAGTTGATGCTTTATATACAGAGAGTATTACTTATTACTTTAATGTTTGGCTTTGCACTGTAGTTGCCATACAATGGTTTTGAAACCAGACTCAACCAATTGACCTCTAGTAGTCAGATGGGAAAATGTTCATCTCAACTAATCTTTACCAGCATCCATCTATCCCATTTCTTAAAGTTCAAGAAAGCGAGAAAAAAGATGTTACACATGTGGAGGTAGGTACTCCTCTCAAAGCGCAGATTATGAATAGCTCCAATACCAATAGCAAGCACCTATTTATTTATTTTAGTTTTGATGAAACTATTTGATCGGTACTCTAAGTAGAATTGGTACCTATAGAAAGGTGCTATTGGAATCGGATATTTTCAAATCGGTATGAAGAATAACTCGCTGTTAATCTAACCAAAGCCTTAACAACCAAATTCGGCAGAGTGGAACTATCTTGATGCATAATTTTGGATTCGAAGAAAGTGTTGGTAAGATTATAATAGGAAAATTTTAGTAGCATAATAAATAGAAAGTCATGGTTTATGACCAAGATTAATTTATAGGTAGAATTTAAGAAATGTACGTTTACGGAAATTCACAAATATTGGTTCAGCGGTTTCGGCATAAAAAGGTAGGTAATGCACGGACATACGATTATTTCCTAATTCAATTATTCAATTAGTCAAGTATAATATTTGCACCTATTAGAGGATGAGTAATTCATCTTTTCTTTTTAATACTTTGGGGCTAGCTCAATCTGTGTGATTTGTCCATATACATATATTTATTTTTAATGTTTTTTTTGTTACATTTTCTGCTCGGACGTCCACGTTTTCATAGTCATTACTCAGCACGATAAAAGTCGTGTCGTGTAAATGCCATGTTCCAGTTCAATGACGATTAACTTTCGATATCCATAGATTAAGTTCTCACAACCTTACGTCGTCCATTCATAGTCTCAAAGCATTGTACTACGTATGTATACTCAACTATGAATGTCATGACTCTGCATGGTTCTTATCTAATAATTTTCGTAATAATTTGTTTATTTCTCTTATAAAAATACAATACAGCTTCCGAAGACCACTACTGGTAATACAAATTAAGCACTAACACAGAATTAAAAAAAGTACTACGTACAGAAAGGAAACTCCCTACCCCCCCGCAATATGGCACCCCCGCACTTCTCCCCCGTTCTTGTGTGTATTGGGACGCAATGACTATGAAAACGCATACATTGACGTGTTACTGACGTGTTCACGGATATACAGTTTCATTTGTAGTAGTAGTAGGTATATTGACGCCCCGTTTCTATGAAGCGCCCGCCCTGTAGCACTAAGCAAGGAGCAACAAAAGGTATATAATTAAGTAATCATACGTATATACATACGTCCTCTCTGCTAGTACCCAAACTAGGCCGAGCATCTTAATCATCATCTAGTAATCTTAGAGCTAGGTCCTTCCCATAGACAAGAAACAAAAAAAATCCTTAGAGACACAGACAGCTGAGGAAGCGGGATGTGGATATGCAAATAGTTTTTTGGCTATGTTGGTGAAGGACAGGTAATATTTTCTGTTAGGCTCATTTTTGTCAAGTTTGACATTTTTGGTGTATTTTGGTTCCCTAGAATTTGTGAACAATATGTAAAAAAATGGAATTTGGAGCAAACTATTATGAACGTTTATGTTTCAACTACTTTGTGTTTATGGGCTTCATTTGATAATCAAGTTTGTAGGTCTAATAAAGAATGATTTTTCTTTCTATGTCTATGGTCCACACGTGTCCACACGTGTGCAAACAAAAGTTGACTTAACGTAAATTTAAACTAACTCTTGGCAAATTCGTTATTAAGTTTGATGTGCTGTTAAGCGAAATAAGGGCTCAAAAGTGTTTGCAAGGGATCTGTCTGTTGGTCAAAGCCAACTGACCAAGCTGAAGACTGAGGATGGCAGAATCATTTCGTCGAAGCCAGAGCTGTTGGAAGAGGTTGAGAAGTTCTACGGACAATTATACACCAGCGTACGCGCACCTGTCAGTAATCTGGCCAAAGATCCAAGAGCCAGATTGACCCGACACTACACCGAAGATATCCCGGACGTCAGCCTATACGAGATTAGAATGGCTCTCAAACAGTTAAAAAACAATAAGGCACCGGGTGATGATGGAATCACGGCTGAGCTTCTGAAAGCAGGTGGAACACCGGTATTAAAAGCTCTTCAGAAGCTATTCGATTCCGTCATACTCGAGGGACAAACGCCTACGGCATGGCACAGAAGTGTGGTGGTACTTTTCTTCAAAAAAGGCGATAAAACCTTATTGAAGAATTATAGGCCTATCTCACTTCTGAGCCATGTCTACAAACTGTTTTCGAGAGTCATTACGAATCGTCTCGCTCGCAGGTTCGACGACTTCCAGCCTCCCGAACAAGCCGGTTTCCGAAAAGGCTTTAGTACCGTAGACCACTTACATACGCTGCGGCAGATTATACAGAAGACTGAGGAGTATAATCAGCCCTTATGCTTGGCGTTTGTGGACTACGAGAAAGCCTTCGATTCGATCGAGACCTGGGCTGTGCTACAGTCTCTCCAACGGTGCCAAATTGACTATCGATATATCGAAGCGCTGAAGTGTTTGTACGAAAACGCCACCATGTCGGTCCGTCTCCAGGATCAAGGCTCGAAACCTATCCAGTTGAAGCGAGGGTGAGACAGGGAGACGTTATATCTCCGAAACTGTTCACCGCCGCCCTGGAAGATGTCTTCAAGCTTCTGGACTGGAGCGGACTCGGTATCAATATCAACGGCGAGTACCTCACTCACCTTCGATTCGCTGACGATATCGTAGTCATGGCTGAGACCTTGGAAGACCTAGGCACAATGCTCGATGGCCTCTGTAGAGCCTCTCAACAAGTGGGTCTAAAAATGAACATGGATAAGACGAAAATCATGTCTAATATCCGTGTCGCACCCACTCCTCTAAAGGTTGGAGACTCTACACTCGAAGTTGTTGACAATTACGTATACCTGGGACAAACAGTTCAGTTAGGTAAGTCCAACTTCGAGAAAGAGGTCAACCGTCGAATCCAACTCGGCTGGGCAGCGTTCGGGAAGCTTCGCGATATCTTCTCGTCCAAAATACCGCAGTGTCTCAAGACTAAGGTCTTTGACCAGTGTGTGTTGCCAGTGATGACATACGGAACAGAGACGTGGTCGCTTACTATGGGCCTCATAAGAAGGCTCAAGGTCACCCAAAGGGCGATGGAGCGCGCTATGCTCGGAGTTTCCCTGCGTGATCGAATCAGAAATGAGGAGATCCGTAGGAGAACTAAAGTAACCGATATAGCCCGCAGAATCGCCAAACTTAAGTGGCAGTGGGCGGGGCACATAGCTCGCAGAACAGATAGCCGTTGGGGCAGAAAAGTTCTCGAGTGGCGACCACGAACCGGAAAACGTAGTGTTGGCAGGCCTCCCACTCGGTGGACCGACGACCTGGTGAAGGTCGCGGGTTGCGCATGGATGCGGGCAGCGCAGGACCGGTCGTTGTGGAAATCCTTGGGGGAGGCCTTTGTCCAGCAGTGGACGTCTTTCGGCTGAGAGAAGAAGAAGAAGCTGTTGAAGCGGTGGTGGTCCAGTGGTTAAGGCGTTTGACTATGGTCCAAAGGTCTCAGATTCGAAACCTACTCGTGTCACAGGAGTTTGTTACCTATGAAATGAAATATTTTATTTGCTGAATATGGGTACAGATAAGATCTTAAATTAAAACTTATGTAACAACCAAACATTTACTACTGATGCAAAGTTTGAATAACAAATATACAACTAAATTGAATTACTTATTAAAAATTAAATTAAATTAATGCCTAACTGAAATAAATTTATAAAAGGACAATGTAATAAATTTTTACATAAAATAAAGCGCATGCGAATTTAAGTCAAGTAAGTATTATTATTTTTTGTGAAATGCTACTAATATAATAAATGCGAAAGTTTATGAGACAGTTTGTGAGACTGTGAGTTTGCGAGGATGTTTGTTACTCAATCACGCAAAATCTTAATTTGGTATACGCGTAGAAAAAACACGGGAATACAACATAGGAACATAGAACATAGGGTACTTTTTATCCCGAAATTGCCACGGGAGAGAAGCCCCGGGGCGCAGCTAGTAACAATATAAATATAATAAACTAAATTTTTAAGTCAATTTGTCATTGCCAATTTGACTCAGTTTTAATAGACATGCGTTAGGATAAGGAAAACATCGTAATGAAACCTGCAATTATAAAATCTATATAATAATATACTTTATTAATAAACTAGAGTTGATTTTTCAGCTAGTCTGTGTAGACAAAACATTTTTTTTATTTCATTAACATTGTATAATAGTTGCGTATGTTACATTCCTACATGACACAGACAAAAGCTAACTCATAAATAGGAAGTGAAAAATTGCTGTTGCATTTTAACTACAAAGTTTTAAATTAGCAAATATTTAATTTTATTGGATCAGTACCTAAAGGAAAACACTAACTCATGAAGGAAATTTCTCAAATTCATTTATTCATCACTTTGTGCAAAATAAAGAAGGCAAGGTTAAACAACATTATAAGCATTAAGTTTACACATTTTTAGCATTAAGTCCACCTTTTGTACTGTACTTCTGTATGCGTGTGCAATAAAGTTTAAATAAATAACTTATTTTTGCCAAGAACTTCTTCAGATATAACGAGAATGAACCGCATTAATGAGGAAGCCTACAAACCTATTTTTCCCAAGATTGAATTAAACTGCGGGTGAAACCACAGAACTAGTTTATTTTACTTAAAGTCACATACTTAGTAAAAGACAAATAGACACTACACAAGTCCGACAAAATAGGCAAAAGCAGAAGATGGCCTACTCTGTCTGTTGACAAGCTAATAATTAAAAAATTAAAAACACGACTGACAACTCATATAGCCTTTATTACTCCGAAGAATGCAACGAATCTAAAAATACCTCTCACATCAAAATCTGTTAAGCCGTTCAGGACTTATGGTGGAATAAAGAAACTAACATACATACATACATTAACCCTGAAAACATCACACTCTTTTTTTGGTCAGTCGTGTAAAAAAGACTGAAGAAAGAAAGAGACTAAATACTTAGTAAGAAACAACGACAGTTTCGAAGACATTGATATTACACAAACAATATAAAAATAACACTAAAGCAATATCTTCTATTAAATTTTAGGGTAAAAGTAAAAAAAATGAATGCCATTTGGCGCAGTAAATAAAATAAAGATGTTTAAAACAGCAGAATCAACAAAATCCATTGTAAATTCAACCCTATTACCACCACAAACAAGCTTATTTATGGTAATGTGATATAGAGTTGACTGTACTAGAGGTTCAAAGTTCACAAGAGGCGTTCTTCCTCTGTCAGTATTTCAAGTTCATTTTAGCTATGCAACTTTGTGAATAGTAGGCACAGAATTAATATAAGTACTACGTACAGAAAGGAAACTCCCTGCCCCTCCTGCAATATGGCACCCCCCCCCCCGCACTTCTCCCCCGTTCTTGTGTGTATTGGGATGCTATGACTACGAAAACGCACACATTGACATGTTAATGACGTGTTCACGGATATACAGTTTCATTTGTGGTAGTCTCTCTCTTTAGTCGTATTTCCTCATGACTGAGGGTCGTGGTCATTATATGGAATGAAACACACACAACGACTGTCATGGCAATTTTAATGGAGTGGTTTGCCATTGCCTTCTCCATTTCACACACTAGCTGATAATCATCAACGAGAGTGCAGGTTTCCTCACGATGTTTTCCTTCACCGGAAGCAAGTGGTGGTCGATGAAAACTAACATGAGTCAGATTGGTATACAAACTCATGTAGCCCGGGCAAGATTCGAACCTGGGATTTTGTATCCACAGGCGGGCGCCCTACCACTCGGCCACCACCGCTTCAATTTGTGGTAGTAGTAGTAGGTATATTTGACGCGCCGTTTCTATGAAGCGCCCGCCCTGTGAAGTAGGTTAGAAACACCTCCCAACTCTTACTTTTTGGGAGCCCTTTATGTAGATATCATTTTCGAGTTTAGAAAGGGAGAGCATTTTTCCAAGCTATTTAAAGACACGCCTAATGACCGTCTTATGTAATTGAAGGTGAATGGGTTTTTGTTTCTTTGTTTAGATTTTTCTTGGTTTTTGTACTTTGAAGCAAAAAAAAAGAAAGATGAGTTAACGAAATCTAGGATAACAAGTAATGCAAGAGACACTATCGATCTTTTCAGCTATGGAGGTGATAAATAGGGGACCGGACAACTTTTTTTTTTTGATGCTTCTTTGAAATATATCACATTAATAGAATCATCCGTAAAAGAATCACATTCATAACCAAAGTATTTTCCAAGATATAGCCAAAAACAATTCACATTTTCAAGCGATTTTTGGACGATACCAAAACGCCCCTAACTAAACGTACATTCATATGACGTCACGCGTAGAAAATGGACTTTCCCTAAAAGTTTGAACTCGAATAAATTAGCCCTGGAGAATAAACTCGCGTTGAAAAGCCGCAAAATGGGTTTAATTATATGTATTCTATCATAAAATTACATATTTTTAGCAATTCTCATACCTTGTCCGGTCCCCTATTGCAAGTGATTTTATTGGTAATCTATAATGAAAATTGTTAAGTTAAAATAGAATTCAATAACAATAATTACAATACAATATATATATATATTTGTTTTACTGTTAAGTCAACATCTCAAAAATCTCAAGAGAGCCTTTGGCACAAAATAAAAAAAAATTAAAATAAAAAAAAAGTATAAAATTCAAAATATTTGTAACTCTCCGCCATATGAAATAGCATAAATTTTAATAATAATTGCGTTTTCAAAGAAAGACGTCTGAGCGTAATAATTTGTCTACTTCTAATGTATACCTAATTACATATACAGATTATACAAGCCTTTCATTAATTAATAAAGAGCCTACATTCTTTCTCTACATAAAAAGCAAATAGAAATTATGTTAGTGCAACCTGTTTTACAAAATTTGAAAGCATTTCTCTCTTGCGTCATGGTTACGAAACCAATTTTGAACTGGTAGACAAAATGGCTACTAATTATTTCTTATCCAGATTAAATATTAAATTTAAAAAAAACACTATAAACTTCAATAAATAAAGTAGCCGAGAATAGAGAAGTGTGGCGTATACTCCACCAAAAAGAGGACAGCTCTTAAATAGGAAGAAAAGAGAAAAAAAAATCCCGCAATTTATCACTCCGTAAAATTGTAATCTTGGCATGTATGTAGGATAGAAATTGACAGATGGGCGAAGAAAATTACAGAGTGTATACTTAAGAGATAGAAAAAGAAAGCAGGGAAGACCATGGACACGCTGGAGTGACATATTTAAGAAAAGATGTGGCGCAGACTGGATGGGACAGGCGAGAGTAGAGATAGGTGGAAGAAGCTGGGGGATCGTAATCACATGATTGGAAGCATTGCCACGTCGAATGGCAACGCTTTTATTGTGAGAATAATTTTCCAGCCCTCTATTACAATTCGAATTCTTCCCGTCTTTTTTTGGGTGTATTTAAAATCGCGAGAATTTTTTTTTCATCAGAAAAACCATTTCTGGTACAAACCATTGTCGCCAGAAGGATCTACAGTATACGTTAACAGTTAATCAGTTCCCTTTTTACAACCTGATACTCTACCAGGTCACGTTTACCATGATAATGAACTGAATCATCATGTATAAATTTAACCTCGATTATATCTAACTCAACTAGTAAACAGCAAACAAACATCTCAAGTTCAATACCAGACGATTTAGTTTTCTTTAATATAATTTTATTAATAACTAGAATAGGAATAATTTCGGGAAATTCTCTATTAGTGCCGTTCAATCCCTAAGGAACCTAAACGTCAAATTTCAGCATCCTATATCCAGTAGTTTTGGCTGTGCATTGTCTGACAGTCACTTCAGTAACGGAAGAATTTTATAATATTGATTAATTTCTTTAATCACAATAATTAATATAGATTTAATAATATCATCATAATACATCTGGCATTGCAGTATAATTTGTTACCTATCATAAATAAAAGTAAAACCGGTTTTAATCAATATCACTTTTTAATCAAATTGAATCAATATTTGATGTCTTACATTCCTTTTTAACAAAACATTATCAAGAACAGAATTATATACACCAAATATGAATTATTACCGTATCAAAATTCATGAACATCAAAAATATGAATTTAGTTAATATATTCCACTTTTTCTATTCACAGTATACCTAAAATCGTCCCTAAAGGTAGAATTTTGGCTGTTTTTTTAACCATCGCCCGTATTAGCATATACATTAGGTCGAATGTGAATCAAATTTCATCTTAACCCAGATGATTTCTTTGGACGGCGGTCCACATAGATTCCGGTGGGGGGAGAAATGATAAAACTGTATAGCGGAGCCGCTAACACGCCAAACATATCTTGACATCACTGGATGCCAGGAAAATAATCCGCCCAGTGAAAAAAAAAATTAAAAAATGAAGTTGACCTTAGTTCTCGTGGCTGCGCTGGCGGCGTTCGCTTCGGCTGAAGAGAGTGACAATACCATGGAAATCGCCCTTAGTTTTGTGAAGGATTGCCACGGAGATTACTTCCTATGTGTTAAGGTTCATAATATTATTATTAAGTGAAAGTGCCCAGTGATCGTGTTGTGTTGTGGATCAAGTTTCTCGTGGACTGTTTTACATTTCACTGTTGCTTGCTAATTAACAATGACCCAAACGATACCATTATCGTTCTGAATTTCAACTGATTTTAGAATTGTTTTGAATAAATAACTGCAAATAGAATATTTCTAACGGAAATATTAGGTCTAATGGTAATTGATTGATTCAAGGTATTTTATAGTGAAACTAATAAAAACTTTTGTTTGACAGGAAAAACTTCTCAAAATAGTCGACAATCTAAGAGCGTCAAGGAGCATAGCTATTGCTGAGGGTGTTGTGCTGAAGGGTGAACCAGAGACAAGGACTGGGAAGAAATACGACGCCTTACCTGTGGATCCTACTGCCAGGGATGCTGAGGTCAACTACAGACTCATGGACGGAGTGGTCAGTCTGTTTGAAACCCATGCTGTTGAGGTCAAGATGAACGAAGCTGACAAGGAGACCATCCAGAGGTCCCTTGAGGAAGGTAATTGACTAAAATTTATTGTTTCTAAAATTTCAGTAAGATTTTACCGCATAAATGATATCGTTATTATTTAGATAGATTTCATTTATTAGATTTTATTTATTCCTTATTTATTTATATAGAAAGTCTGGTCTGGATTACACATTTACAACTAAGCTATTTTTTACTTTTGTCAAAATGTTATATTTACATGTTATATTTATAAATAGTAATTTATATTAGGTACTTGAAAATATTCAATTGATATTTTTGATGAAATGCCAAAAATATTTCTCAAATTTATAGCAGATACACGATGGCACGCACAAAAAATTTTATCATTTTCAAAAGATCATTTTTATCAAAGTTACGCAAATATTATCAAAACAAAATCAATTAATTTACACTCAAAAAAGAAACTTAATCCGTATAATAACAGGCCAAGTCTTCTCAATCTAACCAGTTTCATGTTTGTAACAAACAAATTATTATTGACCTATTCGCACATGGAAAGCTTGTGATAGAGTTAGCGCTTTCTTCTAAAGTAATACAGCAAATATTGCCTCTTAAATTACCTTATTAGACAAGTCTTAATAAGTTAAATCGGTTTTATGATCAATAAAGATTCATTTAAGACATTTTATACAAGTTTTATAAAATATTCTCAAGAGAAAGTTGTCATTAATATTATTGGGTACTTCGCGTGTGAAGATTAATAATAACGTTGTCGTTAAATGTGATCTATTTCTATTTATGATATAACAAAAAATAAATTAGGAATTCTGAGACATTGACTTTAGACAGCCCTTAAAATAACAATCACATATTCATTAGCAGTAATGAGCAAATTATTATAAATCAAAAATAACAATTCCAGGTCGTGGCAAGAAGAACAAGGGAGGCGGCATAGGCGCCATCATCGGTCTCCTTGGAGCCAAGGTCTTGCTCGGCAAACTCTTCATCGTCAAGCTCATCGCCCTCAAGGCCTTAGCCACCGCCAAGATCGCCTTGGTCCTTGCCGTCATCCTCTTCGTCGCCTGGTGCTTGAAGCACGACCACGGCAAGACCACGTACGAAGTCATCCCTCACGCTCACCACCACGAGTCTCACCACCCAGTCCATGTCGAACATGTCTCACACGATATAGGCCACGGCCACGGAGGTGGCGGCTATTCCAGCTACGGCTCTGACTGGAACAAGAACCTCGATGAGGCTCAGAATCTAGCCTACAGCGCATACTCTCATAACAAGTAGATAGAAAAATACCAAAGGCTAAGCCTGTAACTTAAACCTCTGTTGTACAAAGACTTTATTTATTTAATTTATTGCCATTAACTTATTCTATTAATAAATTATTGATTTCGTTCGTTATGTTTTATTTTTTGTCATATTTGTAAACTTTGTTAGCAGTGATTGGGTCTGGACAAGGATCTTCTCAATTTTCTTCCATGAAATCCTATTTAAAACCTTTTGCATCCAGCGTACGTGATTTCTGATGTCATAAACTTACCTAATTATTCTTTTGGATATCACATATCCATTCTGCTCGATGACCATTGCAATTCGTTGGAAGTATATAAATTTTAATCGTATTTTTATAATCATTATCTAGATAGTCAAAAGCATGAGATTTATCAATTTTGATGTTCCTAAAGATAAATCTACTGGTCAGTATTTTTTTTATTTTATTAAGGTGATTAAAATCTCGCCTTTGTTTATCTAACAAAAGTGGCACCAGTTAAGTGGCCCCAGGCATGTGAAATCTAATAGATCAGTGCTTCCCACTAACAAATACGAAGAGGAAGCAGCTATACAGAAATTATTTATGACTGACATATCAGTGAATGTCTTAAAGTCATTGATCTTATCTCAGATCCGGCTTACGCAACTACAGATGACCATTAAAAAAACGTACTTATGAATGGATTAATCACTACCACTTTCTTTTTAATAACTCATTTAGAGTCAAATTAGTGAAAACTTCCTGTTAATAACGGATTAGAATATCAAATTTTATTTGTTCACTTTCTTATGCATATTTATATATGTGTTCTACATTTATTATATATATAAGATTCGTTAGAGAGTTGAGTACAAAAGTGGTTTGCTTAACGAAGCCACTTGTTCTCTCGAACAGGTTTGAAGCAGATATCAAAGGCTCACTTTCTATATTTTCACATAATTCCCCCAATTCCAAAGGCAGTACAATATTTTAAAACTAAATTACTCGTTCAGTAGTTTGGAGAAAATAATCGGATGTAGGTTTTTTCCGGCCAAACCGCACCCACGTTGGTTTTTTTCAATAATGCCAGTCCAAAACCGGATATCGAAACGAGCTGACCTCAAAATGATTAAAATATTTAGAATAAAAAGACACCTGTTAAAGAGATATCGCCAACTGGTTATTTATTAATAGAAAATAAGGCGCAAGTGAAATTTTGGCCTGAGGACGAAATGAGACTGAATAATTTTTGCACTAATCATTACTAATTTAATAAGTTGTAAAAAATATACTTTTGACAGCTCCTATGAAATGTGACTTCAATATTCTATGAAGACGCTCAATAGGCTGCGACCCCGGACCGGTGTAAGGACAGCCTGGCTAGGTGGGGTTTATACCGAACTCACAAAATGTGTGCGAATGTGGTGGCTCTCCCCAAACCTGAACTCGGGATGATCTGATGGCCACCACCGATGAGGCCATAAAAGTGGCGGAACACTTTTCTGGTACAATTTGAACGGATGATTGGAATGGCATCGACACGCCAAGAAGAAGAATATTCTGTGGGAATAATCTCTGGAAATATGATTTCAATATTCTGTGGGACTAAACTCTGGAAATGTGATTTCAATATTCTGTGGGACTAATCTCTGAAGTCATAAACAAACGAGCGGAAGTTATATACAGTAGAAAAAAATGTGTAATATAGGCTCCCCGCTAATCAAAGTCAAAGTCAATTGTTTTAATTTAAATAGGCTTAAAAATTATAAATATTCCATTTTACTTCGACAGTAACAGTAACTTTAACTGAATGGAAAATCCTGTCAAAGTACTGGTTAGGCGAAATATAATTTGCACCACTTGACAAATAGTTTAAAATTCAAGGCTATACATGTCAAAAGTCAACGTAACTGACACTGATACTGTTTTCAATAACTTCCATTTTGGTGAAATGCCTTAATTTCCTTTTGAGCATATTGTTTCCAACTCAGAGAACAATAGTCCGTCATGTCTTAGATTATTATCTCTACATGTAAAAGTTTTTAGAAACTTATCGGTCAAAGATCAATAAATTACATGTTGTTAATTTTGACACGATCCATCATTGAACTAGGCATGCTTAGGGCATAATACGCAGACATTACTTTGTAAAAAAAAAAACAATCATTACTTTGTACAAAAAAGGCAACTAAAGTGCGGTAGAGTCTCTAAAGTATCGATAAAATAAGTTGTTTATAAATAAATATAGCTACTTATGCTTCGCGGTTTTGCTCCTGTTAGAATTTCGGTATTCTGGATTGGCCTTCCATACACAGAAATCATTATTTTTAAATAAAGCAGCAGTTAGGTAGGTGTCTTAAAAAATAGGGGTGTTGACCACCGCGCCCCAAGTCGTATCTGATGCGACGCATATCCCTCGCGATACAGCGGGGGAATGCGGCAAGCGTTATGGGCACTTTGCATCTGGTACGATTCGGGGTGGCCTTTTCGACTAAGTTTTTTTAACTGCAATAATTTGACTAAATATTATTAAAATAAAATCAATTTATTTCAGGTAACATATCTCATAAATTTTTGAAAAAGAAAATAAATTAATTAGATTTTTATTTTAATAAGTTTTTTTAAATCCGACCGGTAGCATCAGAGAGCGCGTTCATAATCCGCTCTACTATAAAGGGTTATTTTTAATTTACTTACAACCTTCCTAGGGGTGAAAGTACTAATAAATATCTTTTTGTATGGGATCGACTCAGTAATCTCAAAAAAAAAAATCAGTTGTTACCACGTTGTTACATACATCTTGCAATACCTACTTGCCCAAAATGAATAGAACAGCTGTTTTTTTTTTTGAGATTTTCAGAGTCGGTCCCATACAAAAATAATCCTGTATACGAGTCGGTTTCCATTGGTCCCCTAATTTCGCCTCCTGTGCCCATTCGTACCTTCAAATCTTTGATGTTTCCACTCGTACTATAATCTTTTATTTTTTTGATTTCGACGTGTAGTAGGATGGAACCACGGAGGTGGGATATTCTTCTATTTCCATTCAATTTAATATCCACTATCGGCATCTACTTTTATGAATTGTTTATTTCATCGTAGAAAAAATATTTTATACACATTTACTTTTTAGTTATTCTTGTTTTTTGTTATACGATTATTAATCAATCATCCTAACTAATATTATAAATGCGAAAGTGAGTTTGTTTGTTTGTTTGTTACCTTTTCACGCTTTATCTTCCTGAACCAATCTTCCTGAAAGTTCGCATACGCATAGCTGGAAGTACGGAGAAGGACATAGGGTACCTTTCATCCCGGGAAAAAGCACAGTTCCCGTGGGAAATTCACGCGGGCGAAGCCGCGGGCGAAAGCTATATATATTTATTAATGCAACTAGCTCACTGCACGCCTTGGGCAACTGTCAGTGCAGTGTGTTCCTAATTTTAAAGAAATAAATAAATTATAGGTACTATATTAACAATGCATATCGATTAAAAAGGGCATTTGTTCGATAAAATTTTACCAACTATCGGTATATTTGATCGAGAAAGTTGAAATAAAATAGAAATCCTCAATAATGCGCTGTAATCATAACTGACGGATAGTAAAAGTAGAGTTTATAGAGATACTCCATGGAAGAAAGCATGGTTATTTATACTAATCATTTCATTTGTGTCAATCATTGTGTTCTAAGTAAAGCATTCGACATGCTTGTGATTGCAATTACTTGTTTTGTTCTGCGATTCGAAAATGACGTGTGGAGAATTGTGATAGAAAATTTATAGAATGAGGATGGAAGAATATGATGTGAAAACCTGATGCACACGAGGGGTGTGGTGTTATATCAATATATGACAAGACAAGACAAGAATACTTTATTAGCACAAAAGATCACATTTCTATAGACACAAAGTAACTTATAACTAAAAAAAGAAAAAAAAATGCGCAAAAGGCGTATATGTTACTATTTGTAGACAAATTTATGAATGAAATAGAATTATACTTTTTTTTACGGACGAATCACACAGATTGAGTTAGCCCCAAAGTAAGTTCGAGATTTGTATTATGGGATACTAACTCAACGATACTATATTTTATAACAAATACATTTTTGACCCAGGTTAATCTGAAAAAGATCATTTTTCATCACGACCCGACCGGGAATCGAACCCGGGACCTCCGGTGTCTGGCGTGATGACCGTTGGGCCACGGTGGTGGTCGTCAAGTCATTCTAGTGATTCTATGAACAGTAGACCTCGCGGGGGAGCTCCGCCTCCTCGCCGTAGCGCTACAATCTTCTCTCAGCCGAAAGACGTCCACTGTTGGACAAAGGCTTCCCCCAAGGATTTCATCCATGGAGGGTTTTGCCATAATCGCCACGCTTGGCAAGCGGGTTGGCGATCGCAGTGTGATGGCATAGTACGCGGAAAAATTCTGCTGCCCATCCTCCGGTGTTTTAAATTCCTTAGTCGCCTCTTACGACACCCACGGAAAGAGATGGGTTGGTGCTATTCTAGGGCCACACCACAGGCCGCTACAATAGACGCCCTTTATCCCAATTTTCCCCTTACTGAATTTTCTTTGCCAGAAACCTGTGAAGAATCCCACGTACAAACGTGTGTTTCGTCCAAATATCCGTTCATAAATAACGCTACTGCCAACTTTCCGCCCTTTGCCCCTGTGCCAAAGAAAAAATACACAAATCGTTCTAGAGAATCAACAACGCAAAGAGTAAATTTGAAATTTAATAATTTTTAGTAAAAACCTAAGGTAAGGCATTTGGCGAAAATTAAGTACCTCGAAAAGTAAGAATTATATAAACTTTAATATAAATTAAAATACATAATTTATGATTTATTTTAAATTCATAACAATAGTTTTTACGGGTTCACTAATTATGCCATGGAACAGAGTAGCAAATTATGCAAGTAAAATCAATATCAATACATATAATAAAACTGTAACTGGTCTCTGTCTGTACATGAAAGATATAAAAAAAAAACTATGAGGAGTCTTCATGGGGCCAATAGAAGCCAAAATTTTTGTAGAATATTTGTCTGTCTGTATGTATATACGCGCATCACGCTAAAACTACTAGACTAAATTTGATGCGGTTTTCTCTGTTATATTATAGAAGGTCTAACTTAAAATTTGGCGTGAGAATCATTTTGATACGCCGCTTAGAACCTGAGATATGCGCGGACGAATTCGCGGGCATAAGCTAGTGAAAATATAGAACTAAACGCGTTAGATGCCTGTTAGCATAGACCTAGCAAAGATTTCTTACCGCACACAAGTGATAGCAATTTTTACTTTCTTTTTTTCATAGCATTAATGTGTACAGAAATTTTGCTCAGCGAAATTTAGTAGACTTTTTTCATATCAAAGTTTATAATACTTACCTGGGTGTTTTAAAAAACATTCTTTTTATCATTTTCAACATAAAATCAGAAAACACTAAGTATAATTTTAACCCAACTGCCGAAACCTCGCAGGGTTTATCTGTGTTCGGTGTAAATCTTTAGTATTATACTTGGGTTACCGAAAAATGTAGTGTTGGCAGGCCTCCCACTCGGTGGACCGACGACCTGGTGAAGGTTGCGGGACTTGCATGGATGCGGGCAGCGCAGGACCTTCTTCTTCTTCGGAAGGAAATCCTTGGGGGAGGCCTTTGTCCAGCAGTGGACGTCTTTTGGCTGAGAGAGAGAGAGAGAGTGAGAGTATGAGTTTTTATAAGGTACCTACCGCTTCCAAACTACGAAGTAAAAATATAATCTAAATGAAGTTTTATAATTTTTATAAGGCAATAAAGATTTTGAATTTGAGTATGTCAGGAGTCATAATAATAATTCATAAGTACCTTAACGCTAGGCACTTTGGCTTAAAGATCATATTTAATTGCCTTGTAGATTCTATACTTATAACTGCATTTATTATGCATAACTGTACTTTTCTGTCTTTACCTAATCATAAAAAAAACCGGCTAAGTGCGAGTCAAACTCGCGCACCGAGGGTTCCGTAGTCACAAAGCATCTCACATTATAGCTCTAACTAAAAAAAAAATAGTTTTAAAAACAAACTTAACTTTTCAGTTCGATCCCGATACTGCATCGAGCGCAAAAATAAGTTTGTAACACTTTTTTTAGACTTCTAAAGACATATTTACAATTTTCAGATTTGTTCCTGTATATACTGGGTATCGTAAGAGGCGACTAAGGGATCTAAAACACCGGAGGATGGGCAGCAGCATCTTTCCGCGTAGGTACTGTGACATCACACTGCGATCGCCAACCCGCCTGCCAAGCGTGGCGATTACGGAAATACCCCCCATATGGTTGATTCACCCATAACACGGCCCCTAGTCCCCGGCGGCCCCGCTATCCCGGACTCTGGTAGCGGTCACGGTAGCGGCGGGGCAGGGGGTGCTAAGAATCCCCGGCAGATGCCAGGCTACCAACCCCGACGACCCTTGGCCCTGGCAACTTATAACACGTGCACACTGCGGACCGACGAGAAGCTCGCTGAACTGGAGGAAGAATTGAGCAGGTCTGTTGGTCAAAACCAACTGACAAAGCTGAAGACTGAGGATGGTAGAATCATTTCGTCGAAGCCGGAGCTGTTGGAAGAGGTTGAGAAGTTCTACGGACAATTATACACCAGCGTACGCGCACCTGTCAGTAATCTGGCCAAAGATCTAAGAGCCAGATTGATCCGACACTACACCGAAGATATCCCGGACGTCAGCCTATACGAGATTAGAATGGCTCTCAAACAGTTAAAAAACAATAAGGCACCGGGTGATGATGGAATCACGGCTGAGCTTCTGAAAGCAGGTGGAACTAAAACCGGAACCGGTATTAGAAGCTCTTCAGAAGCTATTTGATTCCGTCATACTCGAGGGACAAACGCCTACGGCATGGCACAGAAGTGTGGTGGTACTTTTCTTCAAAAAAGGCGACAAAACCTTATTGAAGAATTATAGGCCTATCTCACTTCTGAGCCATGTCTACAAACTGTTTTCCAGAGTCATTACGAATCGTCTCGCTCGCAGGTTTGACGACTACCAGCCTCCCGAACAAGCCGGTTTCCGAAAAGGCTTTAGTACCGTAGACCACTTACATACGCTGCGGCAGATTATACAGAAGACTGAGGAGTATAATCAGCCATTATGCTTGGCGTTTGTGGACTACGAGAAAGCCTTCGATTCGATCGAGACCTGGGCTGTGCTACAGTCTCTCCAACGGTGCCAAATTGACTATCAATATATCGAAGCGCTGAAGTGTTTGTACGAAAACGCCACCATGTCGGTCCGTCTCCAGGATCAAGGCTCCAAACCTATCCAGTTGCAGCGAGGGGTGAGACAGGGAGACGTGATATCTCCGAAACTGTTCACCGCCGCTCTGGAAGATGTTTTTAAGCTTCTGGACTGGAGCGGACTCGGTATCAGTATCAACGGCGAGTACATCACTCACCTTCGATTCGATGACGATATCGTAGTCATGGCTGAGACCTTGGAAGACCTAGGCACAATGCTCGATGGCCTCTGTAGAGCCTCTCAACAAGTGGGTCTAAAAATGAACATGGACAAGACGAAAATTATGTTTTATATCCGTGTCGCACCCACTCCTCTGAAGGTTGGAGACTCTACACTCGAAGTTGTTGACAATTATGTATACCTGGGACAAACAGTTCAGTTAGGTAAGTCCAACTTTGAGAAAGAGGTCAACCATCGAATACAACTCGGCTGGGCAGCGTTCGGGAAGCTTCGCGATATCTTCTCGTCCAAAATACCGCAGTGTCTCAAGACTAAGGTCTTTGACCAGTGTGTGTTGCCAGTAATGACATACGGAACAGAGACGTGGTCGCTTACTATGGGACTCATAAGAAGGCTCAAGGTCACCCAAAGGGCGATGGAGCGCGCTATGCTCGGAGTTTCCCTGCGTGATCGAATCAGAAATGAGGAGATCCGTAGGAGAACTTAAGTAACCGACATAGCCCGCAGAATCGCGAAACTTAAGTGGCAGTGGGCGGGGCACATAGCTCGTAAAACAGATAGCCGTTGGGGCAAAAAAATTCGCGAGTGGCGACCACGAACCGGAAAACGTAGTGTTGGCAGGCCTCCCACTCGGTGGACCGACGACCTGGTGAAGGTCGCGGGATGCGCATGGATGCGGGCAGCGCAGGACCGGTCGTTATGGAAATCCTTGTGGAAGGCCTTTGTCCAGCAGTGGACGTCTTTCGGCTGAGAGAGAGAGAGAGATATACTGTTAGACCTTGCTTTTTGCCAAATTTCATAATCATAAACGGACCGCCTCCTGCCACCAGATGGCACTGTTTTTCTAGTTGTCAAGCCAATGCAAGGGAAATGTCAAGAGCTGTGCGTATTTAAAAAAAAAAAATATTTCTGTGGTATTAACCAAAAAAAAAATTATTTTTGGGGTATTAACTCGCTAGAGTTTATAATAGTACTTGCTTACATCAACGCCTCTGACGTAACGCTAAAAGTAGAAACTTGAAATTTTGTAGAGAGCTATATTTATTTATTAATCAGTTTTTGTACACATAAGGACATGAGAGAAACTTAAAATAATCGGACAAAAAGTACAAATGCGTTGCTTGTTTTAAACGAATTCTGTAAATCGCCCGCGTTTTTTTTTTTTTACGAGAACACTGCTTTTTTCTGGAATGAAATGGACCTTTTGTCTTTTTCAGTACTTCTAACTATGTGTATGCGGAATTTCAGGAAGATTGGTTCAGTGGATAAAGCGTGAAGAGGTAACAAATGAACAAACTCACTTTCGCATTTATTATATAAGGTAGGATAGCGTAGAGCACTAAGCAAGGAATTTTGTGAGATTCATCCCTAGGGGGTAAAATGGTTAAAATAATAATAATATAATAATATAGTTAATAGTAGGGAACCCACCACTTTATCGCTATTTACTTCAACGATTTTCATGTCCCATAAAACCATTCGCAGATTCAAAGATTTAAACATTTATTTGCCAACTATGAGTCATATAATATACAATACAGGTGTTATGTAACTTTTGTTCTTATCATAGTAACTCAGCGAGTATTGCAAATGTGAATAATAACAATAATAATAGATACTTTACATAAAACAATTTCGATTACGTTTAAAATTAAATACATTACACAGAACAATTTCATTATTTATTAATATTAAATTCTTACAATATAATAATTTCAATTGAATTGCATGTCAAGGTTTCCTTCACGGAGTAATGATTTATCGAAAGTAAAAATGGTTTTAAAGCAATTGAGATTTTTTTTTTCGTTTTTGATATTTTCATACAATATGTAACAAATCCTCAAATCTGTTTACATCGAAATTTCAATTACACGATTATTCATTACGTACAAACACAATATATCGTTACTTCTTTTTATATTTTATGTATTTTATCAAAATAATGGAACATCAAAGTTTTATTACCCATAATTTTATTTCCATATAAGTTTCCTGGAAGAATAGCCGAGCAATCTCACAGTAAACAATCTCTCAACAATCTCTCGATCATGAAAGTAAATACTTATTACTTCCATGCTCTCGATACAAACAACGCCAGAGAAAGCTAGGAAGGCTAGGAAATGCTTTAACAAGAAAATCTTTGCTATTTTTTAATAGAAGGCCTTTAAAAAATATCTATTAGGTTAAGTTAAGATTAAGTTAAGACATGGTGATTTTTTTTTAATAATTTATTATGAAGAAATAAATAACATAGATACAATATTATTTAATTAGACACATAATATGGTGATTCAGATATTAGATTTGAGGACATGGCTAATAAAATTTTTTGGAGGCATTTGCGTTAGAAATGATTTTTCATTCCATTACCAAAAAAATTGGATCATAGATGCATATGTAGGTACCTAATTCTTTTTTGCATATATTATATGGATAAATCGCTGTGTCAATGCTAAGTATATTAGCGTCAGAGATTTTAAGTAATAAAACTTAGTATAATAGAATAAGGCTAATTTCTTTTTAAAATTCCAAATAAAATTTATGACAATTTAAACACAGCAAGGAGATGAATGTAAAATAATGAAATTGAACTAAAATAGTTTAGTTACTTAATTACTTATTGATTTTTGAGGCAAGATATAATATATACTTACTTGTTAGGTTTTTTATTTCTGACCTATTCGAGTTTTATTACTTATCCTTATTTGCAGTTATCAGAAACATTCAAAACATACATACATATAATCACGTCGTTATCACTTACGGGATAGACAGAGCCAAGAGTCGTGAGACTCGAAGGCCACGCTTAGCTGAGTGGGCTCTGTGATGGAATGGAGATTCAGGTATAAAGGGAGGAGGGGAGGTTCAGGAGGATTCAGGTAGGATTCAAAACAATGATAAAGCAATACGGACTCGTACGCTAAAGTCCGTGTTTCTCGAAGAACACAATGTTTTTGAACTGCCACAAATCGACGACATGACGATTTCATTACTGTTTCGCGAGTTTCTTTCGGTATTTCTTCTCTGCAGTGGTCGTTTCGAAATGCTAGTAGTTTGTAGCTTTGAGACAATATTATGATTAAATAATTAGTTTTCGACGTGAAATTTCCCTTATTTAAAGGCCATGTTTCAATAAAAAAATTGACGTTGACTTTGATAGTTTAAAAGAAAAAATAAAAAACAAAGATTTTTTAAATGCTGTTAAATTTATTAACTTAATGTTTATAAATAATAATTTAATCGGAGGATAAATAATGTCAAGCACGCACACAAACACACAGTCACATAAATACTATTTTTCGTGATACACGATACATAAAAATAAATTTCATAAACAAAAAAATAAATACTTAACTTTATAATTACATAAATATTTTACTTGAAAAGAGATCAGATAAGTAAAAATATTTTATAATATAATTTATAACACATAAATATATAAAAAATTATATATATCAAATACTTACATAAGTTAAATGACTATTTTTACTCGTTCGATTCTTCAATAATATACACTCCATAGACTCCATATAACATTAAAAAAATGTTTATAAATAATGTACATTTTATATAAATTAAGTGAGCATCTTTGTACTGGCATAGTTTCCTGAATAAAAAATAACTTAATCTATGAAAATAACTTAAAATAAATTATTTTTGGTATAACTCAAAATAATTATGTATATACATAACTATAATACTATAAGTACAAATAAATAAACTATCACACGTAATATACATACATTATGATACATTCCTTTTCGGTCAAATTAACCAGTACGGATATAATAGAAGTAGGTAAAATGGCCGAAAAGAAAAATGAAAAACAAAACAGTCACACATCAAACACACAAATAAATAAAATAAATTAAAATACAGACATAATTAACCCAGTTCTGCAATAACATCGGACACAAAGCTGTCTGATGGAAAATGGTTACCGTAGCATATGGACGCCACCTCAATCCTGCATAAATTATCTTTTACGATTACGTTTCGTCTTAAAAAAACATTTACTACTTTGGTCTCCGGGTCTGATCAATGGCAAAACGTTGGATTTACTTTCTGTAGTGAGAGTAGGCGAGGGACGCACCATCGTTTTGAGACCTAGACCATCCGCCTTCCCATCCGCCGTGTCCACCATGAGAATGCTCTTCCACTGGTGCCCAGCCGTGGTCTTCTTCATGGTGCTTCTTCTGCAGAAGAGCCTTGATGACGGTAATAGCCTTGACGATGAAAGCAATCTTGGCCATAACGGCGAGCTTGAACAATGAAGCAGCGATGACCACAAGAGAGAGGACTATTATAGCGACGGCCTTGGCTTTGGCGAGAAGTAGCAGAGGAATCAGCAACTTTAGCTTCTTTTTGCCCTTGTTCTTCTTGCCACGGGCTTCTTCCGCTGTGGAGAAAAAGAAGATTTAAATTTAACATACTATCGTCTTTCTTCGTTGCTTGTTACTAATTCTTATTGGAGACTGCAGTTGAACATCGGCTTTGCGTAAACCGATAAACCACAAGGAACAAATGTCTGACCATATCGCCACCACCCGGTCCTGGCAGAAGGGGAAAGCCCAAGAAGAGCTGGTTTGATGTCATCCAGGAGAATATGCGTGTAAATTGTCTCACAACTAAGGATGCCGAAGACCGTGCGAAGTGGAGAAGAAAAAATAGGGAAGCGTACCCTGGGCTCCGAGGCGTATGCTGAGGATGCAACCAGGAAAGCGCTCAGATGAGATAGAGTTTAAAATTGACTTCTCTCATAGATTTTAATAAAATTTGGCACCTATGTTAGTTATAACACACTCGATAATAACAAGAAGTATAATCTGATGTAAGTATAGAAATCTATAGCTTCTCTCAAGAAAACCACTAACATAAGCATGAAAGTTTTTAAATTCTATAAGTGGAAATGAAACGGCCCTATTGCCGGAAAAGTTAGCGATTTAAAACTTTAACATACAAATTATAAGCACATAAATAGGAGAACATGTTAATCTATTTTAATGTGCACATAATGATACTTATTGGCTCACGCATTATATTGAGCACATCAGAATCCCACGCTACAAAATCTATGCCAATAAC
Source organism: Ephestia elutella (assembly GCA_018467065.1). Lineage (NCBI taxonomy): Eukaryota > Metazoa > Arthropoda > Insecta > Lepidoptera > Pyralidae > Ephestia > Ephestia elutella. The sequence continues at coordinate 5,644,829 of CM031589.1, forward strand.
TTTCATCTTAATCCCTTCATTAACATATTATTATGTTTGGGTAAAATATTTGTAACCTAACTGCATGTTAGAATAATTTCAGGTAAAATAGTACTTTTAACGAAACTCATTAGTCTAGAGCTTCGAGCAACAAGGACTTCCGCGCGCGGCCCGTGTTGCTCTATGGTCTAGAGAAAAACTGCGCCCAGGGATCTGGGGGGCTAAAACGGCCACTTTGATGAATCGGAATATGATCCATTTCTCATTTTCTAAATATTTAAAAATGAACCTTACTCTACTATACATAAGGTTCATTTTTTATTATGTTGGAAATGAGAAATGGATCATATTCCGATTCATCAAAATGGCCGTTTTAGCCCCCCTGCTCTCTTGGGAATTTCGGGATAAAAAGTATACTATTCTCGGTATTTTCTACCAGGCTACCAAATTGCTGGCTGTAGATTTTGTGTGATTGACTAACAAACATACTCACAAACTAACTCCAAACTTTCGCATTTACCCTAATCCTAACTAATACTATAAATGCAAAAGTGATTTTGTTTGTTTATTTGTTTGTTTGTTACCTCTTCACACTTTATCCAATCAACCAATCTTCCTGAAATTTCGCATACACATAGCTAGAAGTACTGAGAAGGACATATGGTACCTTTCATTTCAGAAAAAACACTGTTCCCGCGGGAAATTCATGCGAGCGAAGCCGCGGGCAGAAGCTGATAATTTATATTGATACGAAAAACAATGATATGTCGTTAAGAAGTTTATAATAAAAAAAAATATTCGATTGAGTAGCTATCATGATTCATAGTGTGATTGTATGATACTAAGTGGGTAGAAGTTTTAAACGGTACTATACGCACAACATATCAATTTATGCCTTAACTGGCTTTATATTCATACTTCGACCCACATTGGAACCTGATCGACTTATTTTGGTCAGAGAAAACTCCAATCTTATTCCGGAACGAAAGTATTTTATTTAATGATTACCATATTTTTCGAGAAATTTGTGTAAAACTTGTGTGGTTTTCGGTGCTGTTAGTTCGACTGTCGATATTATTTTTTACGTATTTTTTGTAAAGCTTTTATTTAAATCATAATAAGAAGTAATATACCTACATTATAAAATAGACATTTCCATGATTTATGTCATATTTTTACTAGAACCTGACTCACACTTAGTGATTTTTAAATAAGTGGATTAATAATAATCAGATTTTTAGGGGTTTTCAAGAGTGAAAAGGCATATCTTGAGTTTGCGTGTACCACCCTAGATTTCATCTTTGCTTCCCATCAGGCAAGATAGAGGTCAAACGCACTCAGATTTTTAATAAATAAAAAAATAAGTTCTTGGGAACTTGCTATACAAAACTTGTTTACAGATTTTATCTGGGCTTTATTATCAAGCCTGAGAAAGCTCTCACATACTCATGTAAATTATAGTGAAGACTACACAATTTGTTTCCTCGCTCCCACATATTATTTTTCTGTGTTATACGTTATTTTTCCGGAATAATCTAAGAATTCGTAGTATCAGCCGTATTTCACAGATAATACACGAAAAATATTTTTTGTTGATATTAATTAATCTTTATTGCAAGAGATTTTATAGATTTTATTTTGATACCAATATTCTGAAACTAATCATATAAATACTAGCCGCGCCCGGGGCTTCGCTCCCGTGAGAATTTAATGGTAAAAAGTATCCTATGTGCTATTCCCGGTATTTTTCTACCCGTATATCAAATTTCATCGAAATCCATCCAGTAGATTTTTCGTGATTGAGTAACAAACATCCTCACAAACTCACAGTCTCAAAAACTCACATTCCAAACTTTCGCATTTATAACATTAACACGAGTTGTGTTTTTTAAATAATATATTTTTTTATATATATTTTTTTTTCCAAGTCATCTCTTTCTCTAACAGGATTTATAATTTAGAAAAAAAAGTATTTTGCCTTTTTCTGTACATAAAACAAGCAAAGCAATGTGACTGTGAGTATCGTAGCAAGAAATCTATCGTACCAATTCCCATGAATATAAGGACTGTTCATAAATACGTACTATCATCGAGAGCCCTTGATTCTTCTTCTTCTCCACCCGCATAACTGAGCTCCAGTTCACCTTGCTGCAGAAGGTCCGTAGCTTTCTCCCAGAGTCTCTCAGTCACCTAAAATGTTTATTAAATTCATAATAATACCTTCTAGTCAATTTTATATGAGACCTACCTATTTACGATTTTCTAACTGATAGTTACACCGAGAGTGGACCGGGATAGCGAATGCTGCTGAGCTGTTCCGCAGAGCTAAGGACAAGCACTTGAGCATGATAATCGCCAACATTCACTAGTTGGAGTACACCTTTAGAAGAAGAACTATTCATCTATAGAAGCGACCAATGAAAAATACTAAGGTATTGTTTGTGATTCATGTGAGCGAAGCGAGCGATAGACTCAATTTCAAGATGAATTTGCTTTTGTCGGGGGTGTTTCTTTGTACCATGTTAGAGGTCGAATTTCTTAACGGACTTTTCTTTCTTAACTCGATTGCTTCTTAACTTGATTTATTTCAAATTTTTCGTCGAAAACTTTTTCTGATTGGCGGGAAAATTAGGGCAAAAAGGGGGTTTGCTGTATCGTTGTTTATGAACGGATTTAAATCATATTTGGACTGTGTATTTGGAGGAAACATTTTACGTCGGATTTCCCATAGTTTAATGAAAAAAAGAGAGAGAAAGGGCGTAGTTAGTTTACCTGCTTGTTCCTGGCCTCAGGATCGGTTGGTAGGGAGTCCAGACTCCTGGCCTCTTTGGGACTGTTGTTGATGATGGTAACGCCATCTATGATTGATAGCTTCCGAACTGTTCCGAGACGCTCGGTCGCTTTTAATGCGTGTTCCTGTGGGAATGAGGTGGAATAAGATCAATTTGTTGTTCGTCTGTCTGTCAAACTTTTTTTCTCAAATAACGCTTAAAGGTATGAAGTTGAAATTAATATCGAGTACTTGGATTCACAGTCTCTTTCAGCAAAAATATAATCAAAATTATTCGTCAACGCGATCAAAAGAAATTACCGTAAATGTTGATAATTTTCACATATTTTATGATTTCAGGCAGCAATCAAAACCTATGGGGTACTTCCCGTTGACCTAAAATTATTATGATATTATGAAATTTGGCAAAAAGCAAGGTCTATCACACACATATTTACACAGGGATAAATCTGAAATTGTAAATATGTTGGAAGTAAAAAAAAAGTTTTACAATCTTATTTTTACGCTGGATTCAGTATGAAACTTAGGGATCGAACTGCCAAGTTAAGTTTGTTTTTGTAACTAGTTGGTCTTTTAGTCAGAGTTATAATGTGAGATGCTTTGCGTGTACGTTTTATTGAAGATGAACTCGGTAAAATGGTCCCAGATTAACAATCTTTTGATTCCTATTATATAGAATAATAAATAAAATATTTTCCGACAAAAAAGTGACTTGACATTGACAAGTATATGTTACGAAAACATATTTTTAAATTTAAGTTTTATTTACTACTAAGTTGAGTCTGTGTTAAAATCTATTAATTGAATTTTCAGTCCAAATAAAAAAATAACTTGCAAGATCTATTTTTAGATTTTGCACGTAAGTAATTTATTTGTTTCGATTTTATTGCACTAGTTAAAACAAGTGAACAATAGGTGTCTAAATCTGATAGAATATAAATATTTATAGTTAAAGTACAAGCAGATACCGTAATCGAAATACCTAACAATCTTAAGAAAAATTGCATCGGCATGATTCTAGCCAATATGCGTGATCATTTATTGGTGAAAACATCTATAAAGCTTTCATCGCTTTAAAGCTCCGTTATATGAAAGCTACTACTTTACTAAGTTATTAGAATTAACTTGATGTTGAAGTTGAACAATTAAATTATAAAACAATTGCTATTTTAAGTTACAAAATATAAAAATGTTATATGTAATTTGTTTAAATATGTAATATCTATTTGTAACAGATTTATAATTTCTCAACGTACAAGTGTAAATTAGTGGTAAAAACTGTTTTGGGCTATGTATGACCTTGTATTTATTCGACTATATGTACTAAACTGTGCCTGTAGTTTTTTTCAAATAAAATAAAATAAAATAAAAAAAATAGTAAAAACGGCTTCAGTGTCAATTTGAAATTTGTTAATTTATTTTTCAAATGAATGGTTAAATTCACTTCTTCTTCCTATTTAGGTGTAATTACGTTCAATTACTTCCTTATTATTTTATACTAGCATAGGTACGGGACATTATTCCCGTATTCACGTGGGAATTTCGAGAAATCCTCTCTTAGTGCTCCTTTACACTCCCTCAGGATACATGCCAAATTTCATCTAACCTCCCAGTAAATTTAGCTGGGCGTTTATTGTCTGTCAGTCAGTAACGTAAGAACTTTATAAATAGTGATTGTTACAGGTATAATTCAAACATTATTCCACAGAAATTAAAACTTTAGTCATGTTATCAGTTTATCTTTGAAAAATATCATTAAAACAGGTTCAAATCAATGTAATTACTGTCAGAACCATATAAACAACACAGTCAAACCAGTACAGAACTAGTCTAGACCGTTCAATGATCTGCCTTGAACTAGAAACTCGATCAGTGACTCGATTAAAATATCTTGTATTAGATAATGTTGTTATGACACTATGTAGTCAGCATTTGTAAACAAATCGCTAGGTATAATTAACAAAAAAAAAAAAAAAACAGTCACTTTTTAAATATCCATGTCTATAACGCTTCATGAGACAGAGTTTAAGATTGGTAGAATAACTTTAAACGCCCGAAATATACAGAACCATAATGTGGCATAAAACACAAAATCCGATAGTCCAATTACAAAAAACTTTGGCATCAAAATCCAAGGTACCACTTGCAATTGCTGACCATATCCAAACACTGAACACTTCACTAACCTTCAGGCACAGACTCAGATCACTGTTCACGCAATTAACGAATTGGTTTGCAACTAATTTCACCACTGAATCTTCTTGAGCGACAGGCCCTGCCCTTACGTAGAGGACACAAGCAAGAAAACCCAAGAAGACCTTCATTTTGTTGTCTGATACGACTCGAAGGCAATGTAACTGTGATGTTTTCTTGATTGGTAACAGTTTTTTATCCAAAATCCCCCCACTAAGCCGTGCCGTATTAACATATTAAAACGATATAGCTATGAGAAACTTAAATGACACCATGCCATACTGACCGCGGACATTTTATTTTCATTAATATTTATTTCGATAGTTCACGGACATTTTCACTTTTCTATTGATGGGTTTAAATAATACAGATTAGTGTATTATAAACAGTTTCTTTCGGTGTTTCTTCTCAGTAGTTTGTAGTTTTAAGGAATTATAATGTGATATCATTTAACCCCAAAAATTTAGCAAGAAAAAGTACTTATACATACATACATACATATTATCACGCCTTTTTCCCGTGGGGGTAGGCAGAGACTAGCGATTTCCACCTGCTACGATCCTTACAGATCTCTCTTGCTTCCTCTATACTAAAAAGTAAAAAAAGACACATAGGCTATATAAGTACTATTCTAAAAGTACTTATGAATGTGTTATTTCTGAATAAGTTATTAATAAGAATTTGAGACCAGTTCTATAATTTTCGTGAGTGATCAAAAACCAAGAGTAATTGATTTGTTACGCTTTTAATAAGAGTTAGTTACATCTTTATTTATTACGGAGTGGGCAGTATCTTGGGCTTTATGAATCCATAGTAATTTATTTTTTCTTGGTTAATAATTGGCACTATTAGGCTTGAAAAGTGAATAATATAGCGTCTAGAAAATAGAGAATATCCACTTGGTATCTACAATTAGTAGGGATTATGTGTTACAAAAACCAAAACTAGTTCTCTCTCAAACAGAGCCTTCTGAAAAACATGACAAGACAACACAGCTCAACAAAGCATAGCAACCACAAGCGGGCCCTCTACCCTCCTCTAATCTCCCAGTACGGCTGGTCACCGCGGGAGAGTTCGACCAAAACCCTCCAAGGAAAACAACTATAGTGAAGAAAAATTGCATAAATATTTGTACATTTAACGTTAGATCACTCTCGACACCTGAAAAACTTATTGAACTTAAAGCAGTTCTACAAAAGATTAAACATGATATCATAGGACTTAGCGAGGTCCGTCGACTGGGTGAGAACATCATTGAAGACGATAATTACATAATGTACTACATAGGTAAAACAAAAGGACTCTACGGCGTAGGCTTTCTTGTCAAGAAAAAATATAAAGAAAATATTAAAACATTCATTGGTATATCGGAGAGAGTTTGCGTACTAGAAATAGAACTGGAAAACTTACCCTTCGCCATAATCCAAGCATATGCTCCCACAGAGAACTCACCACAAGAAGAGACAGACCATTTCTACGAAGACTTGGCGAAAGCACATGACACTATCTCTACAAAATATATTATCTCTATGGGAGATTTCAATGCACAGATTGGGATCCCAAGAAAACACGAGCATTCTGTCATGGGCAAATATGGTTACGGGAAAAGGAGCACTCGCGGAAAAAGTGTCATTCAATATGCACTCCAGAACAATCTGAAAATAGTTAATACTATGTTCAAACTAAAAAATACCAACAGATGGACATGGATATCACCAGACAAAAATACAAAAAACGAGATTGATTATATCATGACTACAAAACACCAGTTATTCTCCAAATATGAAGTTCTGTCATCGGTGCCTTTTGGATCAGATCATAGAATGCTGAGAGCTACAATTAAGCTTAAACCGACCAAAAAGAGCAGGCGAAACTTTTGCAGTGGAACATCAATGCTAAAAACATTGAACGAACAAGACACATATCTTAAAAATTTAAACAATTGTATACCAGATCTTATTTCATGTGAAACAAATTGCAAAGCGAACGAATATTACGAAAAGATCATGCACTCTATATCGGATAGCCTAAAGAATATGATAAAGAGAGACAAACACTCAATCTTGTCAGAAAAAGCATTAGAGCTTATGGAAAAAAGGCATAATTTACAAAACAAAACTAAACTGAACAAGTCTGAGAAAGAAGAGTTGAAAACACTTTACAAAACCACAAATAAAGAAATAAGATGTTGTTATAACGCCTACAGAATAAACACTATACAAAGACATTTAGACCAATTTAGATCAGCCAAAAAAGCTCATAAAGAACTGAATAAATCAAAATTATGGATTCCATCGCTTCAGCCCGGCTCTACAAACTGCAAATCCCGAATGGAAATTATAAACATTGCTACAGACTTTTATAAAAATCTCTACAGTCAGCCAGATCCATTAAAGCAAAATAGCGATATTAATCAATTTAGAAACAGCATTCAAGTTGAAGAGTTCACAGAACCTGAAATCTTTAAACATATAATGAAGCTTAAACCCGAGAAGAGCCCTGGTCCTGACAAAATAACGAATGAGTGTATAAAATCTGCAAGAACTCTATTACTGACACCAATAACACTTCTATTTAACAAAATACTACATGAAGAAGTAGTGCCACGCATGTGGACAGTCTCGGAAATTATATTACTGTATAAAAAAGGTGACCCAGCAAATATAGAGAACTATCGTCCAATAAGCCTCATGTCCTGTCTCTACAAATTGTTTGCCTCCTGCCTGCTTGAAAGAATTTCCGCAAATATCGACGAACATCAGCCGATCGAGCAAGCGGGGTTCAGAAGTGGTTTCAGCACAACAGACCACATTCAAGTAGTCAACCTGGTGATAGAAAAATATCTAGAATTTCGCAGACCATTATATCTGGCGTTCATTGACTACAAAAAAGCTTTTGATTCTATAACACATGACAGCATCTGGGAAGCACTGAATGTCCAAAATATAAACAAAAAATATATAAATATCTTGAGAAATATCTACGCCAACAGCTCAAGTAGAGTAAAGCTTGATAGACTGGGTACAGAAATCGACATAAAAAGAGGCGTGAGACAAGGCGACCCGATCTCTCCAAAATTATTCATAGCCGTTCTTCAACATATAATGGAAAACTTACCATGGTCTAATCAAGGCATCAGGATAAATGGGCATTTCCTAAGTCATCTAAGATTCGCCGATGACATAATTCTCTTTTCTGAAAACCCACAACAGCTAAACGTAATGATAAATGACCTTCACCAAGCTAGCATACGAGTGGGGTTAGAAATGAATCTAGATAAAACAAAAGTTATGACTAACCACCACATTATTCCTATCCTGGTTAATGGCATCCCACTCGAATTTGTACAGAGCTATGTTTATTTAGGTAAACAGATTTCTTTTTAGTGAAGACAGAAATGTGGAAGAAGTGGACCGTAGAGTAGCAATCACCTGGAAGAAATACTGGGCCCATAAAGAAATATTTAAATCACGCCTTCCATTATCCACTAAAAAATAGTTATGGATTCAGAAATCTTACCATGCCTCACCTATGGCTGCCAAACCTGGACATTCGACCTTCAAACCAGAAACAAAATCCAAACTACTCAAAGAAGAATGGAAAGAAGTTATCTTGGATTAAAACTTAAAGATAGAGTAAAAATGTGACAATTCGCAAAAGAACCAAAGTGACCGATGCCTTAATTTTTTCACTGCAAAGAAAATGGAAGTGGGCAGGCCACGCGGCCAGGTACAACGACAATAGATGGACCATAAGAACAATAAAATGGACGGGTCCCCGTGGCACTAGAAGGAGAGGCCGGCCGCGTAGCAGATGGTCGGACGAAATAGTTGCGACAGCAGGCCAACATTGGCTTGACACAGCCAAAGACAGATCGCAATGGAATTCCTTGGAGGAGGCTTTTACCCGAAAGGGGTCCGCACAAATTTTAATTTAAATTAATTTAAATATATTTACTATTTTACTGCATGAATGAAATTGTTGTTTAGATTTAAATTTCAATAATTTTAATATATTAGTTTTGTTGAATTTTAATTATTATAATTTTGTTACTTAATTTAATTATTATTTCTTTTTTAATTTTCAATAATAACTATTTCTGTATAAAGGAAATTGATAAACACTGCAATAGAAATTTACGGTAATGTACGGCATTGCAGTAGAATTTATTTGTACGGAATTAAATAAAGCTTTATTATTATTATTCAATTATTTATTTGTATTCTCTTTTTTTTACATTTTTAAATATAAAATATTAAAAAAAAATAAAAAACATTTAAAAATATAAAAAAAAGGGGAACCCATCGGTAGCGGAGCAAAGACCCAAGCTACCGGTGGTCAGGGCTCCAACGAGAGGAATCTCCTCACAATGCGGGCCGTGTCCAAGAGTACCGCCTTCTGAATCTGACTCTTGACCCAACTGCCGAGCGAGAGTCTCTCTAGATGACGATCGAGACTCTTCGCTATAAGTCCGTTCACACTAACGACTATCGGAACAATAATCGTTGAGCCAACACGCCACATGGCGGTAACCTCGTGGGCCAAGTCCAAGTACTTTGAAAGTTTCTCTTTCTCGGCCTTTACGAGGTTCTCATCATGAGGAATGGTGACATCAACGAGGATTGCACGGCTCGTCACCCGATCAATTATCACAATATCAGGCCTATTGGCAACAATAGTCCTGTCTGTGATAATTGACCGGTCCCAATAGAGCGTGACATGACCATTTTCAAGAACTGGCGCTGGTGCATATTTATAGTACGGTACCTCAGAGCCTACAAGGCCGTATTTAAGGGCAAGTTGCTGGTGTATAATCCTGGCTACTTGGTTGTGTCTGTGCAAATACTCGCCGTTAGCAAGATGAGAACAACCGGAAACTATATGCCTGAGTGACTCTCCGGGACGGTGGCATGCTCGACAAATGTCAACCGTACCATCCTTCAGGATATATTTCCGGTAGTTATTCGTCTTGATAACTTCGTCCATAATTGCACAGGCAAAACCTTCGGTTTCCCCAAAAAGGTCACCGAAACGTAACCAGGCCACCGACGCGAGCAGGTCTACATCAGGACCATGAAGGACCCTGTAGAACCGCCCGTGAAGCTCCTTGCTCTTCCAAACGTAGGCATGTCCAACATTCGACAACGTTGGATGGCCCTCACCTGATCCGAAAGGCGTTGAGCCGACACGTTCACAGTTGGCTCGAGTGCCTGAAACAGAGGCAGCATCCGAGCACGGTACGCACTAAGATTAGTCCCTCCCTCTGTCGCCCCAAAGTAGGCGCGCATGACATTTTCATTTATACTGATTGTCCAAGTCATGCGTCGCACTACACCACCGGTAGCAGGAGCCGAAGATAGCGGGGTTGGCCCCGCTGCGGGCCCCAGGCGTGCCGGTAGTGGTGGACGCCCCCGTCGCACAGGTGGTCGCGGCGGCGGCGGCGTCGGCGGCCCGTCCTCGTCGCTCGACACAGCAGAGGTCGGAGGTGTAGCATACTGCTCCTCCGACGATGTGGAGCTAGACGAGGCGGGCGGAGGTGTTAGGTGTGCGCGTCTTTGTCTCGCTGTTCTTCTAGTAATCATGACGTTCGCGTTCGGTTCATTTTGGTATTTGGGGGTATATATCCAGTATTTGGTTTGGTTATTTGATCCAGCATTTGGTCTGAGTATTGGTTATTTAAAATAAACACCATAATACATATTATATACACAAGATTATTTATAATTTTACAAAATTTTTCGGTTGAACGTCATTTTTGCATGACAGCTGCTTATTATTATTATTATTATACAGTTTTTCTCATATTTCTCTCATTTTGAGGGGAGTTGTTGCATACGCGGGCTTGTGGCCAAACGTAAGCAAATTAAGAAGGAAATTAAGAGTCAGATGATAGAAATTTGCGAACTATACGACACGTATTTAATACGACTGCTTTTTGCATTAAAATGTAAGTGAGTGGATGTACTTGTAATATATTAAGGCTTGTGTGTAAGGTTCTAGGTATAACACCTGTGGAGGATATTACTATGGGGACGGTTTTTACGACTTCTGCACGCCATTGTGTTTTAATCTCTATGGCTAAATCGGTATATTTTGTCAACTTATCTGTATACGTGGAACCTAGGTTGTGGGTGTTTGGGACGGCAATATCAATCAGGTAAACTGTTTTATTTTGTTTGTCGTGCAGTGTTATATCTGGTCTGTTATGGTGAATGGTCTTATCTGTTATTATAGTTCTATCCCAGTAAAGTTTGTAGTCAGGGGAATCCAATACGGTTTGTGGAGAATATTTATAATATGGGGTTTTTTCTGTTATGAGATTATATTTGCTGGCAAGATATTGGTGTATTATGGAGGCTACCTGGTCATGACGGTGTTTATAATCTGTTTGTGTTATTGATCTGCAGGCACCTGTTATATGTTGAATGGTCTCTGAACTACTATGGCAATGGCGACAATTATCATTTTGAGTATCTCGAATAATGTGCTTTCTGTAATTTTTTGTATCTATTATTTGATCTTGTATGGCCAGCATGAACCCTTCGGTCTCTGGAAATAACTCTCCTCTCTTGAGCCAGGCGTTTGACGCAACCTTGTCAACATTTGGATTCATCAAGTCGAGTCGATGTCGGCCATGCAGAGACTTTTGGGTCCAGGTATCTATCTTCTGTTGCATTGTAGTTAGTATTTCTTTCTTCTGTTGATGTAAATCTTTCAAATTAAGGGGTGTATATTTATTGTCTGCCTGTATAATAGACGTAAGTAATGGTGAACTTTGTGAATGGTGAAAAAAGAATGAACGTAGAGCTGTTATTTGCTTATTATGTAGATTTTGTATGTCAACTATACCTCTTCCACCTTCTTATTATTATTATCTACAATTAGAGATTTTCACTATGTTTTGCCATATTTTTTTTTTACAAAATTGTGGAAGTTATTCAATCTTTTTACTTATTTAATAAGCTGGTTGGACATTGAGCAAACGGTGTCTAAGTAACAGAGATTTGAAACACATTATGAATTGAAAATCAAAATACTCGTACGCACACACAATATTACCGATAAATCTGATGATTGAACGCAACATTGTTCTGCTGCAATTTAAGTAGTTTTTAGGGTTCTGTACCTCAAAAGGCAAAAACGGAAACCTTATAAGATCACTTTGTTGTCCGTCTGTCTGTCTGTATGTCAAACTTTATTTCTCAGGAACGCTTAAAGGTATCAACTTGAAATTAATACCGAATACCCGGATCCATAGTCTCTTTTAGAAAAAAAATAATCAAAATTATACATCAACGCTATCAAGAGATATTACCGTAAATGTTGCGAATTTTCGCATATTTTGCGATTTCAGGCAGCAATCAAAACCTATGGGGTACTTCCCGTTGACCTAAAATTATGAAATTTGGAAAAAAACAAGGTCTAACAGTACTTACACAGAAATAAAACTGAAATTTGTAAATATGTTGTTGGAAGTAAAAAAAAGTATTACAAACCAATTTTTGCGCTAGATACAGTATGAATCTTAGGGATAGAACTGCAAAGTGAAGTTTGTTTTTGAAACTAGTTGGTCTTTTAGTTAGAGCTATAATATGAGATGCTTTGCGTGTAAGCCTCGATGCGCAAGCTTGTCTCGCACTTGGCCGGTTAAATTAAATGTAGGTACTAGCTGCGCCCCGCGACTTCGCTCCCGTGGGAATTTCGGGATAAAAAGTACCCTATGTGCTATTCCCGGTATTTTTATACCTGTATACCAAATTTCATCGAAATCCATCCAGTAAATTTTGCCTGATTGAGTTACAAACATCCTCACAAATTCACATCCAAACTTTCGCATTTATAATATTAGTAGGATAAAAAATTAAACAATTTGTGAAACGAGTTGAAGTATTATTGATAAATTCAAGACATTTGTCCTTTTAAAGATACAACTGCTGTTCCTCTTATACGAGTAATTAGATTATTAGTAAAGTTACTCTATGATTGCCACAATGCGACTATCGCATATGAGTATATAATTATTAGTTATATTTGAACCATTCCATCAGAGAGCCCACTATTCAGCTAAGCGTGGCCTTCGAGTCTAATTGGCTCTGTCTACCCCGTAAGGGATAAAGACGTGATTCTATGTATGTATAATGTGTGTATATTTAAGCCGTTACATTACCTGTTAACTTCTACACTAAGGCTTTCTAGGTAGAGAAGATATGTGTTTTTAAGGAGGCTTTAAAAGGCTCCTCACGCTCTTTCCATGAATCTCTATCCCTGATCTTTTCTATCCACTTTCTGTCGAATGCCCTAAGTTCATACGACCATCTTGTTTTAGACCTTCCTTTCTTTCTGAGGGACCCAGTTTTTTTACTAATTGGCAAAAGATTCTACTTTAGCTAATTATTTTGTAAAAATTCCCCTTTGCAATTCTTGGACTTTGGTTTTCATACAGGGTTATTTTGAAATCATTGGCCAAATTTTCGCAGCAAATTTGGTTGATGAAATTGAGCAAGTTTCCAAAAAAATCTATGTCAAAAAATGAAAAAAAAATTTTTTCTTCCCATACAAATTGGTCGATCAACTAATGGGACTTAGTATGGAAAGTTGAAATTTTATGTTATTCTTTTACTATAAATTTCTTTCGGACGTAGTTGTATTCCAAGTACTGAGCATATTGTAAAAAATTGGCCAGTAGTTACAAAATAACCCTGTATATAAACAGATATCAAACTAATTTAATTTATACATACATACATATATATGGACTGCGGTGATTGCTTACTATCAGGCAACCCGCATGCTCGTGGAGGTTGCCTGATGCCTATTCTATAAAAAAAAATACATATAATCACGTCTTTATCCCTTACGGGATAGACAGAGCCACGAATCGTGAGACTCGAAAGTCACGCTTAGCTGAATAGTGGCTCTCTGATGGAATGGAGATTCAGGTATAGTGACAAGTTTCTAGCCCATCGCCTATGAGTAGAGGAATCCCCAGTTTAAAGCCCTTTCCCTCGATTGACTTTTACAATCTGCGCGAGAAGAGAAGCAGCTGGCACATTCTATGTTTTTCTTCGCTCCCAGACCAGCATGGAAGCAACCAGTAATTTAATTTTAAGATCAATTTTAAACAAACATACATACATACATATTATCACGCCTTTTTCCCGTGGGGGTAGGCAGAGACTAGAGATTTCCACCTGCTACGATCCCTACTTGCTTCCTCTGCACTCATTACTCTCTTCATAAATGCTCTCCGGTCAAAATAACAAATTTAAATTAATACCAAATGGTTGGTAATGTCTATCAATTTTATGTTAAAAATTAAGTTTGTTAAATATACGTATAATCTAGGATGATGTTCTACCTATATCCCGTGAGTTTCCACTCAATCAATATACAAAATTTTATGTCAATCTTAAGTAGTTTTTTACTAAAAGAAACAAAAAGGGAGACCTAACTAAACATCGATCTTCGAAACTTTCTGTTTCACAAAACGTATTAGGTAGTAAAATTTAAAAGGTGATTTTTAATACTATTCATGAATTTGGTGGACGGTATTATGTCATTATGCTTAATGATACGTAAGGCCACAATAAAAAAAATGTTTTTGAGAATGTTTACATACAACCTAAATGTCAATCAATCATCGAAGTGTCAGTATACACATTCATACATTTAAATTACACGCCCAATTTATTAAACATTGATAGATAGTAATTTGCATGTGTTTTGGATTGCTGTATGTGTCAATTCTGAAGATCATTAATAGGTGTTTTGATGACTTTATTCCTTATCGGGAAGACAAACACAGAATTTATTATTTTACATATCTAGGAATCATTTGCGAGTAAAGACAGAGAAAACTATAGGTCTTTGTTACTAGGTCATTTTTGTCTTTTCTTGTTCAGAGTATACCTAAACCAGAAGTAATAAGTAGGTACTGGATTTTGTTTTAAGAAATATTTTTTTATTTAAGTTAAACTTTATAATACGTTCTACCTAATTACAAAAACTATGTACAAATGACAGACTCAATACTATATGGCATCTAGCGATCATCTGACCATAATGGATTAGAGAATGATAGATTAAAAGTCATCTCTTCTGAATTCAGCATACAATGTAAATCTGTCAACAAAATGTAAAGAAAACAAATGCCATAACAGTATCGAATAAATATTTACTCAATAAATAGACTGAGGTACACACATGGCAACATAAATACACACACACACAAATAAATACACGCACACATTAATCTAGTTCATCTGCCCTGCGTAGGCCATGGACGCCGCATCACTAGCTTGCCGACTCCAGCCTTGCGCTGGTTCGTAGTTGTACCCTGGATGTTCTTCGTGGTGATGAGGGGCGATGCTGATAGACCCTGAGCCTTGACCTCCCTTTGAGAGGAGTTTCCTGACGAGGTTGAATGCGCTCATGGCGAAAGCTATCTTGCCAAGGAAGAGCGCCTTGACAGCTGCGAAGGCGATGATACCGAGGAAAAGTGGGACGAGAGCAGCGAGTTTCAGCTTCAAGAGGAGAAGGAGTGGGAGCAGCTTCTTGAGCTTCTTCTTCTTGCCACGACCTGGAAAATATCGTTTGAACGTTTAATTTTGTTTGCATAGAAAGTATCCTATGTTAAATCAAAGGGTATTGAAATATGTTCGGTATTATTTTTTCATTACAAACATTCCTTTTTTACTATTTATAATAATGTAGAATAATATTAGTTGGATAAGTGGTAGGTGATAGGATTTACATAGGTAGAGGATTTACATAGGTAGATTTAGATAATTCTAGAAAAAAAAATTGTAGTCCTAGGAGACATTGTAACGCGGTGACGCGTTCATCCTCTTTGGATCCATTTATGCGTGCGCTGGCACATACATACTTATTTCACCTGTCATAAATTTTAAACTGTATTCATTCATATTCAATTCTGCATTCTGATTGTCATTCTTGGCCTCGTATCTACCGATATACATTACTTTATTTGTGAAGCTATTTTAAAATATTATTATATTATAGACCCTTATCGGGTATGTAATTATTAAGTTTTATTATTTGTTTCGGAAGTAATTCTAAATTTATAGTGAAGTGTGTCTTGTTATCTTTTCTAACCGTTATTATATTTGTTTTAGGTCTTATGTTTTTACCAATAATACAAAAAACTAAAACAAATATAATAACGGTTAGAAAAGATAACAAGACACATGGTGTATGGTAATCCATACACCGACCCTGAAGATTACTTTTATTATTATATGGAGCTCACGCTCCAACATAACATAAAAAAATCTAATCGTGAACCTTTCACGAAGATTATAATGGATATTACAAAAATATCAAATAATCACTGAAAACTTATTGTATAAATATTAATATGTTAAGCATATTCTAGACTATATGGGATATGGAAATTCCTACTTTTTAATTAAAAGGCCGTAAAAAATGCTACTAGCTACGCGGCCTTCTAAAAAGAGATTCTTCATTCCCTGATATGGTGATTCATTCTTCTTACAAAATACATACCAGACAAACGTCTGTATTGTTGTGTTCCGAATACAAATTAGTATTGAAAAGAATGGGTAATTTAAAAAACACATTCCAAGTTACAGGATATTTTGGTATAATATATTCTAAGATGCTGCTGTAAAAATCATCTATTGAATCCAAATTTAATCAGATTTACATTTTTATTACTCTTGTCAGCCAAGAATAAGATCAATCAAGTAATGTCTATGACGTAAGATCCTATTATAATTATCTGTGCCAAGTCTGGGTTTCTGCTTACCCTAACTTTGACAACCCGCAGCCTATAAGTGACAATTATGACTTCATCTTTTCAAATATATCACGTCCTAAGTGGTGCTTCTTGGGAAAGGTGGAGGACTTTCCTATTTTTAGGAGTTGACTGTATTTCGGCTGTTACAAATTATGAAATAAAAGCTATCGATTAAAGCATCAAAATAACAGAAGTCCTAACAAAAATCAATTAGAAGACGCAATGAAATTTAATTGATAGGTTTAGTTGCGATCTAGGTATAGGTGCTCATACATTTTGTAATGTAGTAAACTCCAAGAAAAATGCCAGACTCAATGCATGACGTAAAGTGACATATGTGAGACATCCCTTTACATAAGTATGCCTTATTTGAATGTATTTTCATGAATTAATGAGGGAAACATACTACGTTATCTATTGAGAAACATCATGGTAATTTCTGTATGTAAATTTTGGGAGAAAGCATCTTTGTTTCAGGCTGTCGGGTCTAAGTTCAAATGCTATAGTTAGTTAATGTCTATTATACGTTTTATTTCCGCGTTTTCATTTTGAACTACGATTTCGTAATTTACAAAAACATTTTCTTTGACACGTTCTTGTGCTAAACTTTCGCAATTGCCGATGGCCCTAGGATGACCTATATAGTTGGCAAAACACATTCTTTTGTTTGTTTTTGCGTAATGACTTTAAACATTCCATTTTTGAACTAAGTCTATCTTGATGATGATTTAGGACGCACTCTTAACTCAAGGAAATCATCATCAGGTGATTGCTGTAGGCGATCTTCTTGAACAATTAATCTATAATTATAATCGATTATAATTACATTTTGTCAAATTTTCTAATATATTTAGGCCCCTTATAAAGTGTAGCACATAAGGAGGCTTATACCCAGGTGGGGTCACGGAAGGCTGTTGATTATGATGATAATATCAGACCTGAATGTTTATTAACAAATCTTGTTAAATTACTTAATAAAATCATGTTAAATAAAAACTTCATGCATAATTTTTATGAGATGCGACAATGCCTTTTTGACAACAGTTTTGTCTATTTATTAGTGCATTAATCCTTCTTCCTATCCTTCTTCTTCTTCTTCTCAGCATATTTAGTTATCCTATCCAATCCTACTAATATATAAATGCGTAAGTTTGGATGTGAGGATGTTAGTATGTTTGTTCCTCAATCAGCTGGACGGATTTTTATGAAATTTGATAGACGGATAAGAAATACCATTTAGCACATAGAGTACGTTTTATTCGATAATTTAACTAATATTTTACCTAATATTTACAGTTATCGAGATGTGAATTATGATATGATTTATTTAAATGTTACTGTTAATTACTTAACGACGAGATCTTAGTTATTAGAGTAGAGAGTAACAAGAAGATAAACAAATTGGACACAATAAATTATAAAAGTAGGTAGGTACAGAATTGGCACTTTTTTTAAAAGATCTAGTTAATTTTTTGACGCACAATTCAGAAATATCAATCACTTCTTTTCTATTCTAATTATAATAATAAGTGATATAAACTCCAATTAATAAGATATGGATCCATTCATTTTGAGAATTTGATATATTCTGATTATAGCCTATGATTTTTCTTGGTTATGTAGCTACCGTGGACGCTTCTTCCTTTTTTTTATTAATGTTCTTGACCACAATCTTGCCCGAGGAAAGACCAATACCATGTTTCAATTTAAAATATTTCTCGATTGCATAAAAAGGTATTACATTGCATAATACTGTTTAACAATAAAAGTAAGGATCCTTCAGATATTATGGACAAATAAACTCAAGGTTCTTTCAGCGCCAGATCCCCGAAGTAATAATTCTAAATGTTTTAGTCCTTTGCTAAACAGTTTAAAATTTTCATTAAAAACAGACTGAATTAACTAAGATTTAAACACAAAAAGGGAAAATTGAGAGGGAATGTAGCCTTTCTTATGAACAAAGACTGCAATCCGCGATCAGAGGATCTCAGAGACTAAATAATAATTTCCTACCCTAAATTCCTGACAACTTGCTAATAAGAAGATTAATTTCCTTACCTTCATCATCTAATTCCCTAGACTCGTTCTCAGGCTCAGTGAGACGCAGCTGCAGCACGTGACCATCTAAGAAGTCTCCAATATTGTTCGCTATCCTCTCATTCAACTGGAGTTCCCTGGCTTTTGGCTCTTCGGCTAACGGCTCGTAGCTTCTTGCTGATCGAGCTGACCCAGTGTTGACTAGACTCATGCCTTCGATGAGGCTCACATCTTTTGTTAGAGCCAGTCTCTCGGTGAGTTTTAGCGTTTTTTCCTGAAACAGGAAAAAATTAAGTTTATTTTTTTAGGTTCACTTTTTTTTTAAGTTGATATAGCCCGATATTTTGTTACGTTTTAACAATGTCTATATTCACTGAAAACTCTGTCGGAATAACGCGGTTTATTAAAAAAAGAGAGCGCAAAACTGAAGTAACACAGTCCATGAAAATTTTTCACAATCACTTCACATCACATCAAGAATCCATTGGAAAATCACCTTCAAACATAACGACGTATCCTTTTCTATACATTCTGAGACGGCACTAACGAATTTTTCAGCTAACCCGCTTTCCTTCACTGGATTACACTGCACTGACGCCAGAATGGCTAAAACAGCTATACTTTTCCACATCATTATGCGTGTGACGTACTAACCCAACGCAGGGCAAGAAATGTATGATACTTTTCTCAAAAAACTGATGGATTTTATCCTTACGACTCCCACCACGTTTTTGACTGTGACGTAAAACGTCTGTATAGTTTGACGTTTCGTGCTAACTGACTCGCCGTAAGCTACGTAAGGATAAATAGATAAACAAATATTTACTCATAGAAAGCGAGGTTCGTTTACGACACTCAAATATACGCACTCTTACGCTATTTCTGAAGGTGTAAATGAAACGAAAGAAAAAGTGTGATTGTTTGACTTTTCTTATACAAACTACCGGTGAAAATGAACGCCGTAACCGATGCTTGTTTATTGGTATTGTTAGTTTTTGCTTTCATATAATAGTTTTTATTGATTTACCTATAGTAAAGACTTTTAAGAAACATAATTTTATGTATTAGCTAAGATATTGAGCTCTATTCGATACTGGAAGCAAGCGCGACTCAATTAAGAATACTTAATGACTTTATCTATCATTTACATGTATTTTCTCAATTTTATCTTGTTATAATGTATCAAATAATCAGATATTAGAATGGTTAGCTGTCGCATAAACGCCTCCTAATTTTATATGTAGCTATTTTTTTAATTCACGAAATTCGGGGTCACTTCGAAACCGGAAAAGTTTAGTGTACCGGCCTCGAAACGGACTTTCTGTCGCAGAGACTTTGGTGCGTAGGTTTCTTCAAGATTTTACTTTTATAATATTAAGTCCTATCCTAACTAATAATATAAATGTGAAAGTGAGTTTGTTTGTTTATTTGTTTGTTTGTTACCTTCACGCTCTATCTGCTGAACCAATCTTCCTGAAATTTCGCATTCATCAGTTAGAAGTACCTTTCATCCCGTGAAAAAGCACTGTTCCCCTGGGAGATTAACGTGGGCGAAGCCGCGGGCAAAAGCTAGTAATAAATAATTTTATTTGCAAATCTAAAGCTTTTCTCTACTTTATCTCAGCATGAACATTAGTCATGTTATTTATATTAAAGATAGCATTTTTTCCTTTATTCCGAATGCTAACAATACAATACAAAAATTATTTATTTGCACCATCTTCAAAATGAAGTTTGGAGGCCAGCATGCGCTATTTCTCCCGGTCATTAGCGGGACGTTTTAGTCTCCAAAACCTAAGTCCTAAGTTATATGGTATACATAAAATAAACATAATAATAAATTAAAAGAGAGGAAGATGAGCAAAAGGCGGCCTTATCGAAGCAATTCCTTTCAGGCAACCATTTGAAAAAATGTTGAAGACGAA
Organism: Ephestia elutella; assembly: GCA_018467065.1. Classification (NCBI taxonomy): domain Eukaryota; kingdom Metazoa; phylum Arthropoda; class Insecta; order Lepidoptera; family Pyralidae; genus Ephestia; species Ephestia elutella. The sequence goes on from CM031589.1 coordinate 5,665,533, forward strand.
AGTTGTGCGGGTTGGATTAAGGAGAAATATGCAAAATAGACTTATTTAATATATATATATTATTTAATATAGGTACAATTAACTTATCATAAACCTTATATTATAATTTAATATACCTATAACTAACCCTACCTAACCCTGGAAAAGTCTGAAGTACATTTTATGGTCTCGTCTCAGGATTGTTATGCCAATCTACTGACTGGTATAGTCAGTAGGCATCCTATTTAATATGATTATAGGTATAGTCATTACTAGCTAGCACCCGCGGCTTCGCTCGCCTTTATCCTTTCTTAGCGGATGCCTACGTCATAAGATCTACCTGCATGCCAAATTTCAGCCCGATCGGTCCAGTGGCAATTGGGCTGTGCGTTGATAGATCAGTATGTCACTCAGTCAATCAGTCACCTTTGAGTTATATATATATAGATTGGAAATCATCACCATCATCGTCTGCCTTACCTTATCCCATCATCTGGGGCGCCTGTCCTTTCTCTCCACAATTTTCTATCCTTAGCCATAGTTTTATACACTCTCAATACCTTCCTATCTTCCTCAACACTTCTCTTATCTGTCCTTTGAAAACTTTTTACATAAAAATATTAAATATGACTCTCTCCTATAAGTTATATTGTTTAAACCTCTCCAAAATATGCCTCATTAATAAATCACCAATGTGGGCATACACCAAAATTATTACCTTCTTATTCCCATCAAGGTTAACCTCAAATTATAACCATTGTTTCAAAGCTCATGATACTTATTTTGACATAAGTAGTTACTTTCATTAATGAGAAAACTTCATAGTTAAAGATTGTATTTTTCCTACTTGTGTCACCTGTGTAATTTGTCTTTAGTTCTTGGGCGTTATTATTTGTAATAATGACCTAGTAAATGCTCATTAATTTTAGTATTCATAGCTATATATTTTGCAAAAATTGAAATATTTTATCACTAAATTGATATTCATTCAAAAAGCCCCTACTTTCTGCGTTTATATTTTCGGCTGACTGATCAAATTGGGCAAAGACCAAAAATACTCGAGCGTGTAGATAAAAAACCAAATATAAAATATTCGCAGTTATAAACTTAGAATACATTCATTTTAATTGACTTTTAAAACAGTAACCCTAGTTTAATAATATTTGTATGGTGCCACCTCACAAATTTTATCAAAATTGATTCCAATGATAAAAAAGTAGAAAATTCATTTTTCAAAACTTAGCAGTTTGAGTCTCAAACTGCATACATTTTTTATTATTTCACTTATAATTGACAAGCTGTACTAATTTTGTCAAATGGACAGGAATTTTGTTTGGAAGGACGCTTTTCGTCATCATTCTTGATGCGCACAGCAAAGCAATGGAACTCCCTGCCTGCGTCTGTGTTCCCGAGCACATACAACCTGACTCTCTTCAAAACCTGAGTAAATAGGCTGCTTCTGGGTAAGCTCGCTACAACGTAGACCTCATCTCTGTCCTTACGTGGCAAGATTGTGGTCAAGAGCAAACCCAACTTTAATAAAAAAAAAATACTCTAAAGTAAATAAAGTATGGACACGTAAGGTTTCCCTTTCAACACATCCGCTGTTCCGTTATAGCGGTTTCACTAAAGGTGTACGTAAAATCGGAATGCGTAGGTACATCTAGAAATTCTGGTTTTCGGAATGCTATATAGAATTTATTTACATAATCTTGTACTATATCAATATTATATTACGAGAAAGTAACTGTGCCTGTCTGTCTGGTAAGCCTTATCGTCAGGCCTAATTTTAATGTCAGTATTTATAATATACTAGCCGCGCCCCGGGGTTTCGCTCCCGTGGGAATTTTGGGATAAAAAGTATCCTTTTTGCTTCTTCCTGTGTTTGTCTACCCGTGTACCAAATTCCATCGAAATCTGTTCAGTAGATTTTGCGTTATTGAGTTACAAACATCCTCACAAATTCACAAACTCACATCCAAACTTTCGTATTTTTAATATTAGTAGTAAGTAGGACTAGCTGTGTCCCGAGGCTTTCCTTCCGTGGGAATTTTGGGATAGTACTCTACGTGCTTTTCCAGGTATTAAATCAATCTAAAACCCTGTATTAAACTTTATAGAAATCCGTTGAGTAGATTTTGCGTGATTGATTAATAAACATACTCACAAACATCAAAACTTTCGCATTTATATATAAGAGGGAAAAGGGACGATTTAATACACACAGACACATAATCCTCCTCCTCCTCATATGGTTTAATAACAAAAAAGCCACAAAAAACACAAATGTCTTACTAACATAGATAATTAAGTAATGTTACTCACAAAATGGGCCTTGTTGCCAGAAAATATTTTTTTTTATTTCATTTATCATCAATTTCAATTCAATATTCGGGAACAACCAGCAGGAAGCGAGGCCGAAGGCCGAGCTTCCTGCGGTTGGGCCTATATATATAAAGCTACAATACCACTCACTGACTCACTGACATAATTAGTTTGTTCTACGGAACTCACAACTGGGAAAAAGTAATGATGGGGAAGTGTGGAGGGGGGTGAGGAGGCACCGGGAAAAATACGAAAGTGGAACTTGGAGCAGTTCCGGACTGATAGGGGGTACTGCCCGCGGAAACCATAATAGATAATTGGGGGTGCTCGACCAAATGTCATTGAGGACCCTGGGCAACGACCACAGCCGGCGGTAGTGTATGGTTTTTTTGACTTTTTTTTTTTCTCCTTACTAAATTTTGTTTTTTTATACAAACTTCATTGGGGATTTTTGGGGGGAAAACGGACTCGTAGACTTTTACCGTCATAGACAATTTTTTATGTTGAGACCGTGGGACCCCCAAACTGACAGGTTTTTTTTTTCGAAATTTTTTTCGACAAGTTTTGTATGGGCCAGCCAAGTCACCAGACGGGGAGCCGAGGCCGAAGGCCGAGGCTCCGCGGCAAGCGAGGCCGGAGGCCGAGCTGCGGTTAAATCGAGGGCTGGGGGGGGCAGGAGCGAGGCCGAGCTCCCCCCCCAAGCCGCGCAAGCGAGACCGGAGGCCGTAGCTTGCGCCCGCGAGGCCGCAGGCCGAGCTGCGTCCGGGCGAGGCCGAAGGCCGAGCTCCGTCTTGTGAGCAAAGTACTGGGCGAGGCCGAAGGCCGAGCCCCTCCCCCCTTCCTTTTTTTTATAAAATAAGGGATGTGAGGCCGTAGGCCGAACTGTGGCGAGGCCGCAGGCCGAGCCCTTCCCCCTTACTATTTTTTTATAAAAATGAGGATGTGAGGCCGTAGGCCGAGCTGAGTGGCGAGGCCGCAGGCCGAGCCCTTCCCCCCTTCCCATTTTTTCTATAAAAATTAGGATGTGAGGCCGAAGGCCGAACTAAATAGCGAGGCCGAAGGCCGAGCCCTTCCTCCCCTTCCTTTTTTAAAATAAAATAAGGCATGTGAGGCCGCCGGCCGAGCCCTTTCCCAATTCCCATTTTTTTATAAAAATGTGAATGTGAGGCCGTAGGCCGAACTAAATGGCGAGGCCGTAGGCCGAGCCCTTCCTCCCCTTCATTTTTAAAAAATAAAATAAGGGATGTGAGGCCGCAGGCCGAGCTAAACGGCGAGTCCGCAGGCCGAGCCTTTCACCCATTCCCTTTTTTTATTAAAATGGGGGTGTGAGGCCGAAGGCCGAACTCAATGGCGAGGCCGTAGGCCGAGCCCTTCGCCCCCTTCCTTTTTTGAAATAAATTAAGGGATGAGAGGCCATAGGCCGAGCTAAGCGGCGAGGCCGCAGGCCGAGCTCTTCAACCCTGCCCATTTTTTTTAAATTAAAATGGGGGTTGGAGGCCGAAGGCCGAACTAAATGGCGAGGCCGTAGGCCGAGCCCTTCCTCCCCTTCCTTTTTAAAAATAAAATAAGGGATGTGAGGCCGCAGGCCGAGCTGAGCGGCAAGGCCGAAGGCCGAGCTCCGTCTCGGGCGCAAAGAGCGGGGCGAGGCCGAAGGCCGAGCCTTCCGTCTACATGGATGACCTCTTCATTGCATCTCGAACCCCCAGTAACCAGCCGTGGGGCCGAGGCCGAAGGCCGAGGCGCCTTGGCCTGCGAGGCCAAAGGCCGAGCTGCGTATATGAATCCGAGAGGCGAAGCGAGGCCGGAGGCCGAGCCCCTCCTCCAGCCGGGACAAGCGAGGCCGAAGGCCGAGCTGCGTTTTCATAGCAAAGAGCATAAGCCATAATAACCTTTCGGCTCTTCACCTAATCCCAACCGACAACTTTTTAATGTAGATGACTTTTTTACAATTTCCCAAAAAAATTTCGTGCAATCGCAACTGCATTGTTTTAATGCCCCTGCACAACACGCGAGGTGCTTGCACCTCGCGCAGCCACGCAAAACTAGTCTATATATATATAACTCAAAGGTGACTGACTGACATAGTGATCTATCAACGCACAGCCCAAACGGATCTGGCTGAAATTTGGCATGCAGGTAGATGTTATGACGTAGGCATCCGCTAAGAAAGGATTAACGCGAGCGAAGCCGCGGGCGCCATCTAGTATATAATAAAACTGTAACTGGTATGTACATAAGAAATATCTAAGAAAAGCCAAAACAATTTTTTTTTTTTTATTTTTGTCTGTTTGTTTTTCTGTCTGTATGTTTGTACCTACTGGACCAATTTTGATACAATTATCAATGTTGTATTATAAAAGGTCTAACTTAAAATCTGGCGTAAGTTTCATCTTGATACGCCGCTTAGAACCTGTGATATGCGCGGATGAAGTCGCGGGCACAGGCTAGTTTATAACAAAACCTGAATCTGAAGAAATATATCAAGTAAAGATAAATAGTATCAAAGCTCCTACTCATAGAGTCAATTGGTCAGTGTGACGCGTTATTATAAAACTATTAAATAATACATTAATTGCCTGATGCAACGAGTACTTAGTGAAAGTACGTCGTGGAATCCGCTGGGTGGGGCGGGGTGCCGCATTCACAACTTACAACTTGTGTCATAATGATGAGGTCCTGAAGGCCTACCATCAGTTTTTTTTTGGACCTAAATTGATCTGGTACCCTATTTTTTTAAAAGTGTGACTGACCAAAAACACGTTAATCGAATGATTTTCCATTCGACATAAATTATTCCGTATTTTTTTAAATCACTCGTCTAACAATGTGAGCGATTTTCTGACAGCTAAATTAAGAAAAGAAATCAGTGTTAAAAAGTCTCAACAGGTGGCAGTTTCTAAAAAGCCGGGACATAATAATGGCTGTACCTTTATTGTGCGTTTTTTGTTGTCAACCAGAGGCAGAAAAAAATTCACCTAACTGTTTGACAGTTGCACAAATCACAATATTGATACTTTATAGATGTTTTTATAATTAGGTTTAATTTAAAAAAAAAAGCCAATCCCGTGCATTTTTGCTTTTTCTATGGACTAATCTTTTATTAAGCGCCGTCTATGAAGTCATCTGGAACTATTATTATTTTTTTATTTGGGTCTCGAAAAATCCCTCATTTAAAGGTATAACAATTTTTATTTTCTGAGTATGAATTGATACCGAAAGACTGGATAGTGGATATTGCCTGGTTTGACAACATTTTATTTAGTTAATGTGCGTAGACAGGGGGACGTGCCGAATACTGTGGGTGAGGTTGCATACATATCACTTGATTGATACGATGTTCTGTTCGATTTTTGGAGAAATCTCTAATTAAGGCGAGACATAAGGCTAATCTGATCGGGTGAGGGACGGTACGTAAGTTCCGCGTTAAAGCAGACATAATAAGGTTACTTTTTGAATTTTCTATAATTTGTGTTGTTGCTAGCGAGTTTTCGTTAGGCTCTTAGGGTAATTATTTTAGAGACTTTCTTTTTAATTATGATAAAACACTAAATATATTTTTAAAAATAAGCCTTTATCGTTTTACATAAGTGTATTCTTTATTTAACTCCTTAAAAAAAATCTATTGTTATCGCTTAAATTACGGTGATTTTCGACAATAAAGGAAAAAAAAACAGGATTATGTGTTATTTTTTTAATCTAGTCTTATTAATTTTATTTGTAATTTCATTCGGTATAATTCTAGTTTAGTATTTTTCTCTTTACGGGATATTTTTTTTGCTTCAGTACTTCTAACCTATGGTTCACACTTGACGTTTAAAGACAGTACGTTTTCGGAAAATCCTGATTGGGGATGGCGGTCCACACACAGCGAGCAACCTAACTAGGCATTGTCTCGCGCGGCAAATTTATCGCGAGGCTGCTCGCTCTGTGTGGACTAAACAACTCTAACTAATCTAGTTTATAAATACCTACACAAAACTGTAACAGGTCTGTGTCTATACATAAGAGATTTTTAGGAAAAAAAGTGAATTTCCCTTTTGGAACAGTGCATTTTCCCGGGATAAACTCATAGGTACCTACCCTATGTCCTTCTCAATACTTCAAACTATGCTTATGAAAATTTTCAGGAAGATTGGTAGAAAAAACTTGTAGAGGTACAAACAAACAATTGCATTTATAATATTAGTTAGGATAGAAATTATTATTTATTTATTCGTATGGCGTTTAGCAGTCGTTCTTATTTATGTATTATGTAAACTAAAATGTTATTTTATTAAATAAGTTCTGTATCTAGAGGACAGCGTCGTTTTCGAGAGAGGACAGGTCTGCTGGACTACCATGGTATTTAGTGAGGGGACAATCCCGAACAATATGGGCAACGTCCTGTACCGCAGATCCACATTAAAAAATCGTCGTCGGGTCGTTGCAAAGGATGGCCATCGCCATCCAGCATGGCAATACCGCCAGTGTACTGGGCACCTTTGCACCGGATATCATAAAGGGCAATTGATTTGTTTTAATTTTTATTGTTTATTTAGTTATAGTATAGTAATTGACTTTTCTTGAAATAAATGTTTTGTATTGCAATTGAGGATGAATAATAATATAAAATAGAAGACATGATAATATTAAATAGAGACATTCGCTAGGATTTAAATAAATTTTTTTATATAGAATAGTAGGCAAACGAGCATGCGGGTTGCCTGATGGTAAGCAATCACCGCAGTCCATAGACACCAACGACCCTAAAAAGATCACTGATGCGTTGCCGACTCTTTGATAAAGCGATAGGCTCTTTTCTAGGCATTTTTTTTACATCTCTTGCCAAAATAACATGGATTAAGGAACATTAATTTGTTCCTTTACCCATGATAGTTTTGGCATGTTATTTGTTGGACTTCTGTTCCCTAGGAAAGAGTTTAACTCAATATAATTAGCAGAAAACATTTGCTTTTAAGTGTTTAGAAAACGTCACATTAGGAAACGGGGTCGGCGGCCACTGGCATGCCCTACCTTAAAGTTAAGCTTTCTATTTGAACTTAAAACATAGCCAGGGCCCATTTGTGACTTATTAAATATTACCTTTCTGACTTATACTATTTCCAGTTTATTTAACTTTCAGATACGCAAAGGTATATTAAGGTAATTTCCAACAAGCCGCGCCCCGGGTTTATTTTTTTGAGCATTTTGAGATGAGCTATTTCCTGTATTTTTCTACCCGTGTACCAAATTTTATCGAAATCCATCCAATCATTCCCTAAAATAACAGTAAAATATTTACTAAATTTTGTACTGATTGAATAATTGCCAAATATAGAGAACTAGCTTTTGCCCGCGGCTTCGCCCGCGTGAATTTCCCACGGGAACTGTGCTTTTTCCCCGGATGAAAGGTACCCTGTGTCCTTCTCCGTACTTCCAGCTATGTGTATGTGAAATTTCAGGAAGATTGGTTCAGTAGATAAAGCGTGAAGAGGTAACAAACAAACTCACTTTCGCATTTATAATATTAGTTAGGATCACACTTGTAGAAGTGAATAGTTAAATTTGCCACAATTTAATTCAACAAAAATGAAGGCAATATCTGCAAAAAAATTATGAAAATGTAAATATGCTTTACTGGAGAATTATTTAAAGACTAGCTTTTGCCCGCGGCTTCGCCCGCGTGAATTTCCCACGGGAACAGTGCTTTTTCCCGGGCCTTTAGCCTATGTGCTATTCCAGGTCATTATCTACCTCTGTACCAAATTTCATCGAAATCCGTCCAGTAGATTTTGCGTGATTGAGTAACAAACATCCTCACAAACTCACAAATTCACAAACTCACATCCAAACATTCGCATTTATAATATTAGTATGGATAGTATGGATAAAGCTACATCATCATACCTTCCAATATTACCGATTTATAGACACCTAGGTACTCTATTAATAAGTGTCTCATTACTACTAATAAATACTACTAATATACTATTAATAAATGTTTCATGTGTTTTGACTACCTTACCCTTACACACTACCTATTATCCTATATATAGGACCGGCTTTTCCGGAAAACCGTCAGGTCGATATATATGTATTTTAGAGATAACTTTAATAAATAAAGCTTTTTTTTTTTATTTTAAGACAAACTTACAAACAGGCTTATCTGGTTTAAGACTAAAAATGTCTAATAGGTAAGTAGAATTAGTATAAAATGTCAAGGTACTATTTTTTATCATCCAGTTTAATATATCATGATGATGATGACGATTTCTGATGATCATCAGTACCTGTTGAAACGGTAACGCATCTTGTACCGGTATGGGCGCGCCGCGAAAGTTCTGGCCTCACCCATCCCATAAGTCCGCTCTCGAAACACACAACTGGCTTTTTGTTATATTTACTCGACTGGAAAAGGGAAGGTGTTGTTATGTTACAATATAGGTTTGTAATAAATTAGTTTTGAAATCCCTTTTAAAATAACGCATCTAGATGACTAGGTATTGGATTTTTTTTGTATAAAATCGAAGTTATTTTTACAAGTGATTAGGTATATTCAATTATAATATATAAGTACCAATATTATTTTTGGATTTACAGAGCTAATAGAATCTCTTTTTAAAACTTACTACAAAATGAGCGATTTTTCTGACAGCTAATTAAGAAAAAAAAATCAGTATAAAAAAATCTCAACAGATGGAGTTTTATTGAAAGCCGAGTTGTAAAAATGGCTGTACCTATATTGTGCGGTTTTTATTATCAGCCAGAAGCAGAAAAAAAAATCACATTGTAGTGTATTCATGTTTATTTTACTTTTATTCTTGTCTATTTTACTATTATAATTACTTATTTTGCTCAAAATGTTCTTTTTTACACTTTCTATAGTAAAATTTCTACGTTGCTAGGGAATATTTCTTTAAACTTACCGCTATATCTTCATTTTTGGTTATTTTATGATATTTTGGTTTTCCCAACATATATTTCGTGTTTATTTCCACTTTTTTATACTTAATTCTTTAAAATGTGTAATTTTTTACTTGTGTTTTCTTCATTGTAAACAACTATGATTGTCAAGCGTTGTCGCATGTCATTTTTTATTTTTCTAAAATTCTATAAATTTCTATGTAAACCTTTTCGCAAATGTTCTAATTTCGTATTTTATTTGAAAATTATGAAGTAATACGAAATTCTAAATCGAGGCCTATATAAAGACACTGAATGTCAGTCCGGGTCAGTCTTCACTTCTCCGAGAAATCGGAGCGCGGAGCGATATAAAGGTCTTGTCCCGGGGCCTGCTGACCCCGGGACCCTGCAAACCTTCGCGACGTAAAGAACAACCAGCTAAAAATCTAGAAGACACGAAGAAGTTGCTGTGGATCTGGTGGACCGACGTCGGCAAGACTCCCACTTTCTGCCGGCCGTACCCGTTGTGTCGTCAGACGTCGGCAAGGCACCTACTACCTGCCTGCCGTGCCTGCTGTGCCGATAAGGCAAGGCACCTACTACCTGCCTGCCGTACCCGCTGTGTCATCAGTCATCAGCAAGGCACACCCCGTATCTATTTGCCGTGCCTGTTGGGCCGATAAGGCAAGGCACCCACTATCTGCCTGCCGTGCCCGCTGTGCTGTCCGTGACCCTTTTTCTATACCTTTTCTTTACCCCTATACCCCTTGTGCCGCGTTCGTCTCAGTGTTTTTTATTGAACTTGTATTTTTTATTAATTGTAAATAAATATTAACTTACCTTACAAAATCTGTTATTTTACTAGATAACAACATAACAGTTTGTCAGTAGCACAAATCACAAAAATCCATTTTTGATGTTTTTTAATAGGTTTTTTTTTTTTGTAAATGCCAATCCCGTGCATTTTTGCTTTTTGAATGGTCTCGCCTTTTACTAAGCGCCACCTATGAATTCATCTGGAACATTTTTTTTTTATTTGGATTTCGGAAAATCCCTCATTGTAATAGTACATTATGATGCTAGTGTGCAATATCACGATACAATTCGATATTATCGTAATAAAACCGAGTATAAAATGCACACGTGTGTCATACGACGTAGGTACTATCAATACATTTAAATCCACATTTTTACAATCAAGTGAATAATCAAATATTCTTTAATAAAAAAAAAAGTGTCCGCTTCATACCTAATTTGGCTGTTTGAAAAATTTATCATTGTTTTCAACAAAAGGTTTAGTTTGGAAGTTTTATCAGAAATAATCTATTTATTTATATAATTAACCTTTCTTGTACAAAAATACAAAGTAAATGTACAAAAGGAGGGCTTAAGGCATTATCTACCAGCCAACCTTTGGTAATCATTATGTTATAAGTAACTTTTAGTTTATAATTTATTTAAATGATTGCTTACAATTTCTACATAAAAAAGTATTTATATTAAAAACCACCTAGTGTGGCCATAGCGCGCACCTGAAGTCCCGTTGTCAAGGTCGCACACTGACTCATCTCAGCACTTTCTTCTCGACTGTACCAATGGAATGTGGTGTAACCTATATTTCAACCTGTCAGTGCAAATATCTTCACGTCTTGCCCTTCACGGGGATGACAGAGTCTTTGATTGTTAAAATAAAAAGGTCACTAAAAGAAAAAATGGGTACACTAACATGATCTTAAGAGTCATAAAAGGAAAGGTGGAAGTAGACCAAGATTTTACATGAGGCAAATAAAGGAAAAAGTGTGCGTCTTGGGCCGACCATGTTACCAAAAAGTACTGGTACCTTCTGGGAGTTTGTATGGACAATTTGGTATCGGTAACAAGTCCTGGTCTCGGATTGTACCAAGAAGTTAAACAGCAAAAGAAAGAGAACAAGCTTATTAAAAAAAAAAAAAAAAAAAAACACGACTGACAACTCACATAGCCTATGCCACTCGGAAGAACGCAAGGAATCTAAAAATACCTCTCACATCAAAATCTGTTAAGCCGTTCAGGACTTATGGTGGAATAAAGAAATTACTTACATAGTAATATACATACATAAACCCTGAAAACATAACACTCCTTTTTTGGTCTGTCGTGTAAAAATATAAAGAACTCCACCGATAAGATCCTCGCTTTTAAAATAAATGATGACATAGGATCACTTGGTTGTCCGTCTGTCAATTTAGTTTGTAATATAATTTCTTAGAGTAATTTACATACATACATAGAATCACGTCTTTATCCCTTACGGGGTAGACAGAGCCACGAGTTGTGAGACTCGAAGGCCACGCTTAGCTGAGTAGTGGGCTTTTTGATGGAATAGAGATTCAGATATAGTGACAGGTTGCTAGCCCATCGCCTGAGTGGAAGAAACCACAGTTTAATGCCCTAGTAATTTACTTCATTCATAATTCTGTGTTTGTAACTTACTAGCGATCAGAAGATATTTCTTAAATGATAGTAAAAATCGCATCAAAATTAGTTACGTTAGTGTGGTGATTTGTCTAACATCATATTAAGGCTGTCTATCTTTGTGTTACTTGACGAAAGTGCTGCCTATTGTAGACAAAAATATGTTGGTACATAGAACTATAAAGAAATGTGTAATAGAAAGTACAGTTGCGTTGCTTTCTTATTTCACATTTTGTTACCACCGATTGCCACTAGATAGCGTTGTAGGCGTAATAGAAGCTTCGTTCAAGTCGTAATACTAGTTACATCCCCCGGTTCCGCTTCCATACAAATTTGAGGATAACAAAAACTTGTTTCAGCCAATATAACCACATAGAAAAAATAGAATAGGTATCATAATAATTTTTTTGTGATTTTTTTGAATTTAAAATGTTGTCGCATACAAAAGAGTTCAACGAGTTGCTTTCATAATAAATTTACGAACGTACAATACAATTACGTAATTTGATAGAAAATACGATAATTTTTTTGTTTTTTTTTTCCCAGACTTGGAATTGGAATATAAAATAATATAATAATATATATATATTATAATATTTTTCAAATTAATATTTATCTCAAAGACCCAAAAAATAGTCCAAATAATTCTTTATGTAACTCGCTTCTTTTAATAACCGACTACCAATAAGTAGGTTTTTTTTATATAACATAGGGCGCCAAACGAGCAAGCGGTTTACCTGATGGTAAGCGATCACCGCTGCCCATGGACAACTGCAACACCAGGGTTTTCACAAGAGTGTTGCCGGCCTTTCAAGAAGACGTAGACTCGTTTCTTGAAGGTTCCAATGTCGTATCGGTTCGGAAACACCAGTGTCTTTTAAAGGGCACGGAAAAATTAATAGATAAATCGCTTATTTGATGATACAAACACACACATACGAATATGTTATTAAATAAGTATTAGGGATATTTAAAGTAAAAAACAAACATGCCTAAAAAAATCAATAAACGTGTGTGCAGCATATCAAAAAGATAAAGGGCTTATTCGCCTGAAAAGAAAGTTTTTTATTAAACTATTTTACACTCGGATTCACGCAATAACACCAGGGTATATAGCTATGGCAAATGCTATTCTAGAAGCCCATAGGGCGATTTTGAAAGCAAAAAAAAACCTTTTTAAGTCAATTAAATATAGGTAAAGGTTAAAGATAGGAATTTATTCCCCAAATATGAAAACATTTGATTGGCAATCCTCAATAAAAATGATATGAGTACCTATATTAAGTATTTATTTTTAAATAACGCATTATTCTATTCCATTCTATTACCAAACATATTCTGGTATAACACGGACTTAATTTTTATCTTTTAATATTACGATTTATATCTACATAAGTCAACTTTAACGGGGTCTCCAATGGCATAATTATTTGTACGTGCCTTTGGGATTTGCAATATTTTACTTAGTGTCAGATGGAGAACATGTGAAAATCTGAAGAATTTCTAGCGTTCTACGCGTCTCAATAGCTTTCCACATAAATACTTAGTAAATAATGACAGGCTTATTCTGTAACACCACAAAAACTATGCGATTATTTTATGTATTATTGTGCAGAACAACTACGCTCTGCTACCAGAAAATGTGCAGAACAACTACGCTCTGCTACCAGATGTTGTGACGCAGAGATTCCGGGCAGACGAAAGGGCGGGAGGGTTCGGTACCGAAAAATTTACCGGGTAAAAAAAATACCGGTAAAAAACCTCGACCCGACACTACGTCTGTCCGACTAACCTAACCTAACCTATACGCAGTCTGCTACCACTGTAGTTTACAACGGGAACTACAGAACCCTGTATATTAAACCTAACTTAATAGCTACAACCACCCACAAACCCAAGGGTCACTTACCAAACTTAATCTTCTGCTCTTCGGATCCAATCTTGAGTGTCTTCGGAAAGGGGGGGGTTGTTCCCTAAATCACCCAACCTACCCCATGAGATCTCAATCCCCAGAAAAAATACCTGATCCGTCTAGCAGTTCCACTCGGCAACAGATTTCGGCGTCCCCAGGCAGCCACGTTTCGCATCTCACAAGAAACAGTCAAAGTAAAAGGTTTCACAAACACAAATGTTCAATAGTTATTTAACAAACAGGAAATTCACAAATATAACTCAAACTAGTTAACAAGCAAAAGACGCGAGACCTCTCCGCGTATTAAAATCAAACCGATATGTCAGGACAAATGGCGGCCGTCCGCCATGCCATTCACGCGAGCAATTTCATGCGGCGCGGCCTCCCCGCGCGATGTCCAAACAATACTGAATTCAAAATGGTCGCTCGCGACTGCCGACGCCGGCCGAGCGGGCGACGACGCTACTAATATGAAACTACCGCACGCGCTAGAATATTACGGCGGCGAACGGACAAAACAACATAGATTTTATTACAAACATCCCCCCGTCCCGGTCTGAGAAGCAGACCGCTAGCTTACTCTACGGGAAGGCGGGCGAGAGAGGTCACAGCTCTCCTCAAAATCGAACCGTCGACCAACACCTCAGCCACACGCGGAGTGCCATCTCCGCCAAGAATCAAACGTAATATGCGAGCTCGTCGCCAAAGCAATGAGGGCAAATTTGCCTCTTTTAACAATACTAAATCACCCTCCCTGGGAGGCTCAGTCCTGTCTGTCCACTTCACTCTTTGCTGCAGCAAATGCAAATATTCAAGCGACCAGCGACGCCAAAAGTCCTGGCTCATTTGCTGCAACATTTGAAAACGCGACAACCGATATACGCGTTCATCCTTCCACGGGTATTCGGGCAGGGCATTCAACGGCCCTCCCACCAAAAAATGACCAGGGGTGAGAGCTTCCAAGTCATTTGGATCTGGAGATAGCGGACAGAGAGGACGAGAGTTGAGGACCGCCTCAACTTTACAAAACACTGTGGCCAGCTCTTCAAAAGTTAGAGCCGTTTCTCCGATAATGCGGCGGAGGTGGGTCTTTGCGGATTTCACAGCCGCTTCAAAAATCCCTCCCCAATGGGGGCAACTTGGGGGACTAAACTTCCAGGTTATTCCCCTTTGGGCAGCAATTTGACTTAACCGCTCCGACGTCCGCCCGCTCGCGTAATTTTTAACTTCAACGTCCCGGCGAGCGCAAAAAAAGAACGCAATACGCTGCGATATTTTCAATAATATTTATCTTACGAACAATAACCTCTACACAAGCCGAAAAAATTGTATAGACTCTGTATATAATGTACATAATACCTGTATCGGTAAAATAATGTAATAGTTCAGGTTTATTAAGCAAAAAAATGTTAAACACACATCAATGGTAAAAATTTCTGTAATTTTATGAGAAAACTTACTACAAATGAATATATCGACACTGTGTAACAATTCCAAATATTAGGAAATATACTGCACTATATTGTCTTCAAATTAGCACCAAAAGTTAATCACTGCAAGCACTTTGTACTTACAAAATAAATAAAACAATCAACACACCTTACAAAAAATACCACGACACCATTCAGACGACTCGAGTACCTATGCCGCCCGGCAAGATGGCTGCCGAATTAGGCTCCTCACAGACATCGTCAGGATTGCAAATGAATACTTGATATTTTAACTATTCCGTTTTAATAAAAATAATAAACACACAGTTATGACAAATATTTTATTTTATAATTTTTTTATTATATACACTATGTAAAACAAACTATTCGGTGTTAATAAAAATAATAAACACACAGTTATGACAAATATTTTATTTTATAATATATTTTTTTATTATATACACTATATAAAGCAAAGTCAGGTTTGTTTGAATACTTATAACTCTAGAACGGCTCGACAGATTTCCATGGATTTTGATTTCTTGTATTTATCTTCGTCCCGCCCGATTTACGTTGCGCCCTCACAACTTGAAGTACGCTAAAACAAAAAGTAAAGAAATAAACATTAATAAATAAATAATAATATATGCTTAAAATCATAACAGCTTACAATCATAACTTTCACCACAGTAAAAGAAACCAAACCACCGAAGAATATTCGAAAACTCATTTTAACGTTTGTATACACCCTAATTGTCGGACATTTGTCGTTACCATGTTGAGAGCAAAATAATCCTGTGAATCAGTTTGCAATTTTATCAATCCTGTTAACTATGTTAAATATTTATTATAAAATGATATAAGTATACGTTTGTTACTATATTTTTGTTGATATTATGACAAGATTAGAACATATAGTGCTAAAAGATTTAATCGGCAAACGGAAAGTCAGCCATTACTCATAATGATTTCAAAACAACATTTTCAAAATGCAAATAACATCGTAAAACCTAACGAAATACATTTTATCTGTATGAAATCTTTTAGCACACATTCTGAAGATTATTTTCATGTATAATTTTAATAAAAATAAAAGTACTTACGACATATTTTCACAATATAAACACAGCGTCCCGACAGGCATGAACACAACAATGGAAGTAGTGGGAAGTACAGCCATTTGACAGCCATAGAATATTTCAATATTTGACACTGGCAAAGAAATCTCTTCATACAGCTTTGGCTGAATGAATCTAGTTTCGTTCAAACATTGTATTTTTACTCTATGGGTCATATATACGGCGCAAAAAATTATTGAATGAGCGCGCTCGGTACTGGCAACCAAAGAGGCCGGGGACGTTAGACGGGAAAAAAAAAACGGCAACTATAGTGGCCGGGACGTCGGAGCGGTTAAACTAGTACAATTTTTATCAATAAACACAGAAACATCCTTAAGATAATTTACAGTTCCTTTATAGTTTGTGCCATTGTCAGACCTAATAAGGGAAGGTAGACCTCGACGCGAAACAAAGCGATCCAACGCGGCGACGAAGGCCTCCGTAGTCAGAGCCGATACCACCTCCAAATGGACAGCCTTGGTGGCCAAACAAACAAATACACACAAATAGCCCTTCACAATACGGGCATTACGAAAGGGAGAAGCCTTGATCGAAAAGGGGCCGGCAAAATCGGTTCCAACGCCGTCAAACGGCCTCGAAGGTCGGATTCGATCAGCGGGCAAATCACCCATCTGTGGCTGCATCGTGGATGCCTTCAACCTATAACATGCAATGCATCGAAACAGGACACTACGGATTGCTCTTCGGGCAGACAAAATCCAAAATTCGCGTTGCAAAATAGCCAACAAAGCATTGCACCCAGCATGGGCGTTACGAATGTGTCGATCAGACACCAAAAGCTGCACCAAGGGTCCGCCCTTGGGCAACAACAGAGGATGGCGAGTCTCATATGGAAGATCCGCCTTCCGGAGCCTGCCTCCAACCCGAAGAAGCCCATCCGAGTCGATGTACGGGTTCAAACGAGCGACCGCGCCCTTCAACTTAGCGCGTCCGTCGCGCAAAATACGAAGCTCTGACTCAAACCGTCCGGTCTGCACGACACGGACCCAATGCAACAATGCGCTCCGGCGCTCTTCTGCACCTGCAATCGGCTCCAACCGCTTTGCCTGTGGGTTTCTACAATTATGTATGAAACGCTTAATCCAACTGGTGACACCCAGAAGCTTATCCAAGCTGCTATACCGAGCAAGTAGCCAATCCGGCTCCGACGTCGTCTCAGCGACTACAGCATGTACACGGAGCCCAGTCAAACTCAAAGAAGTAACATCTGTCTGACAGACAGGCCAAGAAGTTTCTGATCCCATCAGCAACTCTGGACCCCACCAGAGCGGGTGTGACACCAATTCTGGTGCCGTACAACCTCGGGAGGCACAGTCCGCTGGGTTAAGCTCTCCCGGCACATGTCTCCATGTTATATCAATTCCGATATTCTGGATTTGGGAAACCCGATTTCCCACAAAAACCTCCAAGGTATGTGGGGCCGCGCGCAACCATGCAAGCGCGACCTGGCTATCCGACCAGGCGAAGATGTCTCGTATCTCGACCGTGGCCGCCAGCTCACTGGCAACGTGATGCAACAATTTAGAGAGAAGGTGAGCTCCACTCAACTCAAGCTTGGGAATAGTCAGCCTAGTCCTGATGGGGGCGACCTTGCTCTTCCCTAACAAAAGCGAGACATTGACCCGGCCATCGGCGTCAACTGTCCGCATATAGACTGACGCGGCGTAGCCTCGCTCCGACGCGTCACAAAAGCCATGCAGGCTGGCTCGATATTTCCCGGGGGCAATATTCGACGAGGCAAGGCAATCCGATTGACTTCCTTAATCGATGAAAACAACTCGAGCCAATCATCCAATGGAGAGCCAAACAGCGGCTCGTCCCACGAGACGCCCAAAGTCCAAAGTCTCTGAAGAAGACACTTTGCAGAGAATATCACTGGACTGATCCAACCGCTTGGATCAAACATACGGGCTATTACGGACAACACCGTTCTCTTAGTCCAGACCTTTGGTATTTCCAAGTCCACTTGGAATGTAAAAATATCGGTTAGCGGCTGGTACTGCATGCCCAGCACCGCTATCCTGTTGGGATCATCCACATCCTCAAACAGGTGAGGGTTCTGTTGGTGATCCTCCGGGATCCCTTCTAGAACTTTAGGCTCATTAGACAACCACTTACGTAGCTCGTAGCCACCTGTCTTCAATATTTCAATCAATTCATCCCGCAGTAGGAGGGCCTCCTCAATACTTTGGGCTCCGGTGCACACGTCATCAACATACAAGTCACGTGACAGCACGGAAGCCCCACGGGGAAAGCGGATCCGTTCCCGCTCTGCCAATTCAAGCAATGATCTGATGGCGATATAGGGACTAGATTTCAAACCATACGTGTTTGTGTTGAGTTCATACACCGTCACAGGATCCTCAGGGCGCTCACGCCAGAGTATCAACTGGAATCGCCTGTCCTCAGGATGTATGACTGTCTGGCGGAACATCATCCGGATGTCCGCACCAAAAACCACTTGATGTCTTCTAAAGTTCAAGATGATGTCAATTATGTCCCTATGCAATTTGGGACCCGAATGCAAACACAGATTCAACGAAACCCCGTTCGAAGTGGGTGCGGACCCATCGAAGACGGTCCTCAATTTGCCTGTTGAGGCCTTCACCACCGCGTGGTGGGGCAAAAAATAATGCTCAGTTGAGCTCCAATCAACTCGAGCCGGAGACATGTGACCCAAATCCTCGTACTCGCGCATAAATTCAATATATTTATCGCGAAGTACGTGGTCACGCTGCATGCGTCGCTCCATGGACAGCAGTCGTTTCTCCGCAAGCGCCCTACTTTGCCCTAGGCTAGGACGAGAGGCAACAAAGGGTAACCTAGTTACAAACCGACCGGAGGGCAACCTCTCCGTGGTCGATCGAAAAAGGGCTTCGCACTCAGCGTGTTCCGGATCCATCCTGGAACTCATAGGTGGCTCCTCCACCTCCCAAAACCTTTGCATGGTCTTGGCCAAGGACGCAGATGCGACGACCGGTGGCTCCTCCACGGTGCTATTATCAAACACAGGGCCCATCAGGGCGAAACCAAAGATAGTAGACACTGCCATCAGTGAAGACGAACCCAGAGCTTTCTGGGTACCCAACAAAATCCAACCCAATACGTCCGAGCCCAGGAGCAAGTCTACTGGGCCGGGATGAAAGACAAAGGGGTCGGCCAAATCCAGACCCGAAACCAAAGACAACACACCCGGCGGTATGTCTGTCGAGGGGTGCCAACCCGCAATGGTATCCATTACCATAGCCGAAGTCGTGATCCTCATTGTGGAGGACTTCAGCGAAGAAAAGGTGACAAGTGTCTGGCCCGTCAGACACTTCACTTGTATGCCACCAACTCCAAGAAGTGGCACAGGCGAGTCTTCCACGACTAAACCTAACTGGTGTGCCACTCGAGTGGTAACCAAACTGCTTTGAGCCCCTGAGTCCAACAGAGCTCTCAAATTAATGGCTTCCCCTACGACCCCATACGCGGACCACCGCGGTGGGAGCAGAACCGTCCGCGGCTCTGTCCCAGCAAGGGAGCAAGCTAGTTACGGGCTCCCCACTCTCTCCAAACCAGGGGCGCGCCACTGACCCGGATAATATGGCGGGCGAGTGCACATCCCCATCTGAGGGGGGGCATAACCCGCGGCCCGGCCATACCTATAGTACGGCGGGTGGTACTCCAGCCGTGGGTACTCGTGCAGCGGCGGAGAAAACCGCTGCGGCTGCATGTGTTGGGTATTGGTAACCCGCGTGGAGGGGGGTGTCCCCACTCTCACGTCCGATCTAGGGCCCCCGCCCATGGGGGCCCTATCCGGGGCCTGGCCAGCCACATACTGGCCATGACCTTGAGGCGCGTGGTCCCGGTCCGCCAAGACCCGCGCAGGTACGCGACCCCCCTCCCGAGGGGGGGTGCGACGAGCGAAGCCGCGTCCTCCGTCCGGTGGTGGAGGGCTTCGCGCAGGAGCGCCCCCGCCCATAGGGGACCCCTGCCTCAACATCCGGGGGCCATCCCCGTTCCGGTTCATGCAGAGCATCACGTGGTGCAGCCCACGGCATGCACTGCATGGTATGGCCCTGGGACAGTCACGTGCATAGTGACCGCCCAAACAATAAAAGCAAAGTTCATGCCGCTTTGCCATGCGGCGCCTATCTTGTACTGGCAGGCTCTGCCAGTCCCTGCATTGCAGCAGGCTGTGGCCCATCCGGCCACATTGCAGACAGTCCGCGTCCCTCGCGACTGCTGCCGTGTGTGCAACCCGCGCACCAGCTCCACGCGGTGGCGGTTGCCGTCCCTGTTGGGGCTTCCCTCGCCATGAGGGTTCCAAGGGCCTACGTTCAGGCGCTCTGGATGGCGCTGAGTCCGTCATGGTATTCTCAGCAGCCCGTGCCTCAAACTCCAAAAACTTCACCAAGTCAGTGAATGTTGGTAGGGTGGTGCTATCCCGCTCCGCATTTTCGCGCTCAAACCGCGAGCGGATGTCATTGGGCAATTTGCCCAATACAATGTGCACCAACAAAAAAGACCATTGGTCCACCGGCAGCCCCAGTGTGCGGAGCGCGTTACAGGCCACTGTAACGGGCGTGAGCAACTGCAGGCGCAACTGTGCCCTGTTGGCCACCTTGGGCAGGGCCATCAACTGTGCGGCGTGCGCATCCGCTAACAAACGTAAATTTTGGTAGCGGGAGTTCAATAACTCCCAAGCCGTATCGTACTGGTCGTCCTCCACCCGGAGGTGCTGGATGAGCGACCGCGCTTCATCCTCCAGAGTGGAGAGGAGGTAGGCCATCTTCTGGGCCTTCGACAAATCCTGTCGTGCTACGACCAGGGACTCAAACATATTTTTGTAGGCTACCCACTCCTCCATCCTACCCCCAAAGTGGGACAGCTGAAGGGTGGGGAGCCGACCAGTAACCGCTGGTCCTTCCTGTCTAACAGGTGTGCGAGGGGCTGGTCCGCCAGCCTGTCTCGCCCTTATTGCGGTCGCCGCCTCCGCGATATCATCGTGCAGACTCAGGATCTGGTCCATGTCCGCCATGTGA
This sequence comes from Ephestia elutella, assembly GCA_018467065.1. Taxonomy (NCBI): domain Eukaryota; kingdom Metazoa; phylum Arthropoda; class Insecta; order Lepidoptera; family Pyralidae; genus Ephestia; species Ephestia elutella. The sequence continues at coordinate 5,686,681 of CM031589.1, forward strand.
CCTGCGTAGACCTCCGCGGCAAGTTCGGCTTCGGTAAGCACCACCATGGCCGCTTCCGCGCTAATCAATCGTGAGTGGAGGTGATCCGCTCTTAGCAGTATGGCGCCCTCCCTGTCCTTCCGGGACAGGAGTCCTCCGGCCGTCACAAACCATCTCAATTCGTAGGCGAGTGTCGCCCTAGCATTGGAGACCTTCGCCATCGCGTCAAGTCACAACAAAAAATAACAAAAGGTAAATAAAAAACAACAAAATCAAACAACTACACGAAGAACCGCGGTAGGTATGAGAATGGCACAAACCCGGAACGCACGGTACGAACCGCAAACAAATACAAAAAAGGTTAGAAATATTCTTATACAAACAAACTAAGAAAAATCTAATAATTTTTACAAACAATTAATTATTTTTTACAAACGAACAAATAGAGGGTAGATAAACTACGCTCTGCTACCAGAAAATGTGCAGAACAACTACGCTCTGCTACCAGAAAATGTGCAGAACAACTACGCTCTGCTACCAGATGTTGTGGCGCAGAGATTCCGGGCAGACGAAAGGGCGGGAGGGTTCGGTACCGAAAAATTTACCGGGTAAAAAAAATACCGGTAAAAAACCTCGACCCGACACTACGTCTGTCCGACTAACCTAACCTAACCTATACGCAGTCTGCTACCACTGTAGTTTACAACGGGAACTACAGAACCCTGTATATTAAACCTAACTTAATAGCTACAACCACCCACAAACCCAAGGGTCACTTACCAAACTTAATCTTCTGCTCTTCGGATCCAATCTTGAGTGTCTTCGGAAAGGGGGGGGTTGTTCCCTAAATCACCCAACCTACCCCATGAGATCTCAATCCCCAGAAAAAATACCTGATCCGTCTAGCAGTTCCACTCGGCAACAGATTTCGGCGTCCCCAGGCAGCCACGTTTCGCATCTCACAAGAAACAGTCAAAGTAAAAGGTTTCACAAACACAAATGTTCAATAGTTATTTAACAAACAGGAAATTCACAAATATAACTCAAACTAGTTAACAAGCAAAAGACGCGAGACCTCTCCGCGTATTAAAATCAAACCGATATGTCAGGACAAATGGCGGCCGTCCGCCATGCCATTCACGCGAGCAATTTCATGCGGCGCGGCCTCCCCGCGCGATGTCCAAACAATACTGAATTCAAAATGGTCGCTCGCGACTGCCGACGCCGGCCGAGCGGGCGACGACGCTACTAATATGAAACTACCGCACGCGCTAGAATATTACGGCGGCGAACGGACAAAACAACATAGATTTTATTACAAACAATTATTATTTTTAATTAGCTTTAATAGAAGTCAAAAAGTGTTAAATATACCTCTTGCATTTTCCAATTTCAATGCACCTATGAAATGATGAAGTAGGTATAATTTAAAGCTCTCAAAATATTGTTTAATTTACGTTTAGTTGATAGTATTGGCGAAAATCAATTTTATTTTTAAAAAGCTTTAGGTACTCGTATCTATATTACTCGATACTAGTTAAGCCGAGGCACAGAATTAATATAAGTACTACGTACAGAAAGGAAACTCCCTGCCCCTCCCGCAATATGACACCCCCTGCATCCCCCGTACGTATCCCCCGTTCTTGTGTGTATTGGGACGCTATGACTATGAAAACGCACACATTGACGTGTGACTGAGTAGGTATATTTGACGCCCCGTTTCTATGTAGCGCCCGCCCTGTGGCCGAGGCCTCACAGAATAGTATATGCTAGGGTCGTAAATTCACTTCACACTCGGTTTCTATATCCGGTTAGTTTAGTAGAGTCAGAAAAATAATTACGATACAATACATTACAAAAATTCTTTATTTACACACAAATAATTACATGGTATACATAAATTAAACTTAAAAATAAAAAGAAAGGAAGATGTGCAAAAGGCGGCTTAAATAATTATCAATCGTTTCTTTTACCATAATTTAAGTTTTCATTAAAGTTACAGATTTTTCTTACAATACAGTTTTGTATATTCCCAAATGGCATTTACCACTCTGTCTCTTGATCATAATCTCATGAAATAATTATTTATTTATTTAAATAACAATATTATTAAAATACTCTCATAAAGAAATAAGATATGGTGAAAAAATAGCATGCGAGCAGGACTAGGCTTATTTCTAAATGAGATTAGATTATGTTATTATAGATTGTGGTCAAGAGCAAACTCATCTTTAATAAAAAAAAAAGATTACTTTAGTACTAACTGCATCTGAGATGCACAAAAAAAATCAAAAATAAACAATATTATTATTAATATTTTTGTTGTGCAGAACAACTACGGTCTGCTACCAGAAAATGTGGCAGAGAGAATCCGGACAAACGAAGCGGCGTGAAGAATTCTGTACCGGAACTTCACCGGGAAAAAACCACCGGTAAAAATAAGTACCGGGAAAAAATCTCCACGCGGCACCACGTTTGCCCGACTAAAACCTAACTAACTTAACGCAGTCTGCTACCACCGTAGCTTATGAAGGGAGCTACAGGGCCCTATATAATAACCTAACCTATAAATTAATTACAATGGAAAACCACTTACCAAGCTAAATCTTCTTTCTCTTCGGATCCAAACTTGAGTGTCTTCGGGAAGGGGGAATTCCTAATCACCCTACCTAACCCATGAGATCTCAATTCCCCAGAACACATAAATAGATTTCTTCCCGAAATCGGCTCGGCAACAGATAGATGTGAGCGGGCAGCCACGCGTCACATCCCACAGGAGAAAGTCACAATGACGGGCACACAAACACAAAGTTCAATAGTTATTTAACAAACAGGAAATTCACCAATACAACTCAAGATAATTAGCAATCAAAGAACGCGGGACCTCTCGCGTATTAAAAATCAAACCGATATCGCATGGGACAATGGCGACCGTCCGCGAGCCATCTTACGCGAGCAATGTGAGAACCCCAAAACGCCTGGCGGCGATAACAGGAAACGCCTGCGTTTAGTTTTACCCAATATATTACAAACATCCCCCCGTCCCGGTCTGAGAAGCAGACCGCTAGCTTACTCTACGGGAAGGCGGGCGAGAGAGGTCACACCTCTCCTTAAAATCGAACCGTCGACCAACACCTCAGCCACACGCGGAGTGCCATCTCCGCCAAGAATCAAACGTAATATGCGAGCTCGTCGCCAAAGCAATGAGGGCAAATTTGCCTCTTTTAACAATACTAAATCACCCTCCCTGGGAGGCTCAGTCCTGTCTGTCCACTTCACTCTTTGCTGCAGCAAATGCAAATATTCAAGCGACCAGCGACGCCAAAAGTCCTGGCTCATTTGCTGCAACATTTGAAAACGCGACAACCGATATACGCGTTCATCCTTCCACGGGTATTCGGGCAGGGCATTCAACGGCCCTCCCACCAAAAAATGACCAGGGGTGAGAGCTTCCAAGTCATTTGGATCTGGAGATAGCGGACAGAGAGGACGAGAGTTGAGGACCGCCTCAACTTTACAAAACACTGTGGCCAGCTCTTCAAAAGTTAGAGCCGTTTCTCCGATAATGCGGCGGAGGTGGGTCTTTGCGGATTTCACAGCCGCTTCAAAAATCCCTCCCCCATGGGGGCAACTTGGGGGACTAAACTTCCAGGTTATTCCCCTTTGGGCAGCAATTTGACTTAAACTAGTACAATTTTTATCAATAAACACAGAAACATCCTTAAGATAATTTACAGTTCCCTTATAGTTTGTGCCATTGTCAGACCTAATAAGGGAAGGTAGACCTCGACGCGAAACAAAGCGATCCAACGCGGCGACGAAGGCCTCCGTAGTCAGAGCCGATACCACCTCCAAATGGACAGCCTTGGTGGCCAAACAAACAAATACACACAAATAGCCCTTCACAATACGGGCATTACGAAAGGGAGAAGCCTTGATCGAAAAGGGACCGGCAAAATCGGTTCCAACGCCGTCAAACGGTCTCGAAGGTCGGATTCGATCAGCGGGCAAATCACCCATCCGTGGTTGCATCGTGGATGCCTTCAACCTATAACATGCAATACATCGAAACAGGACACTACGGATTGCTCTTCGGGCAGACAAAATCCAAAACTCGCGTTGCAAAATAGCCAACAAAGCATTGCACCCAGCATGGGCGTTACGAATGTGTCGATCAGACACCAAAAGCTGCACCAAGGGTCCGCCCTTGGGCAACAACAGAGGATGGCGAGTCTCATATGGAAGATCCGCCTTCCGGAGCCTGCCTCCAACCCGAAGAAGCCCATCCGAGTCGATGTACGGGTTCAAACGAGCGACCGCGCCCTTCAACTTAGCGCGTGCGTCGCGCAAGATACGAAGCTCTGACTCAAACCGTCCGGTCTGCACGACACGGACCCAATGCAACAATGCGCTCCGGCGCTCTTCTGCACCTGCAATCGGCTCCAACCGCTTTGCCTGTGGGTTTCTACAATTATGTATGAAACGCTTAATCCAACTGGTAACACCCAGAAGCTTATCCAAGCTGCTATACCGAGCAAGTAGCCAATCCGGCTCCGACGTCGTCTCAGCGACTACAGCATGTACACGGAGCCCGGTCAAACTCAAAGAAGTAACATCTGTCTGACAGACAGGCCAAGAAGTTTCTGATCCCATCAGCCACTCTGGACCCCACCAGAGCGGGTGTGACACCAATTCTGGTGCCGTACAACCTCGGGAGGCACAGTCCGCTGGGTTAAGCTCTCCCGGCACATGTCTCCATGTTATATCAATTCCGATATTCTGGATTTGGGAAACCCGATTTCCCACAAAAACCTCCAAGGTATGTGGGGCCGCGCGCAACCATGCAAGCGCGACCTGGCTATCCGACCAGGCGAAGATGTCCCGTATCTCGACCGTGGCCGCCAGCTCACTGGCAACGTGATGCAACAATTTAGAGAGAAGGTGAGCTCCACTCAACTCAAGCTTGGGAATAGTCAGCCTAGTCCTGATGGGGGCGACCTTGCTCTTCCCTAACAAAAGCGAGACATTGACCCGGCCATCGGCGTCAACTGTCCGCATATAGACTGACGCGGCGTAGCCTCGCTCCGACGCGTCACAAAAGCCATGCAGGCTGGCTCGATATTTCCCGGGGGCAATATTCGACGAGGCAAGGCAATCCGATTGACTTCCTTAATCGATGAAAACAACTCGAGCCAATCATCCAATGGAGAGCCAAACAGCGGCTCGTCCCACGAGACGCCCAAAGTCCAAAGTCTCTGAAGAAGACACTTCGCAGAGAATATTACTGGACTGATCCAACCGCTTGGATCAAACATACGAGCTATTACGGACAACACCGTTCTCTTAGTCCAGACCTTTGGTATTTCCAAGTCCACTTGGAATGTAAAAATATCGGTTAGCGGCTGGTACTGCATGCCCAGCACCGCTATCCTGTTGGGATCATCCACATCCTCAAACAGGTGAGGGTTCTGTTGGTGATCCTCCGGGATCCCTTCTAGAACTCTAGGCTCATTGGACAACCACTTACGTAGCTCGTAGCCACCCGTTTTCAATATTTCAATCAATTCATCCCGCAGTAGGAGGGCCTCCTCACTACTTTGGGCTCCGGTGCACACGTCATCAACATACAAGTCACGTGACAGCACGGAAGCCCCACGGGGAAAGCGGATCCGTTCCCGCTCTGCCAATTCAAGCAATGATCTGATGGCGATATAGGGACTAGATTTCAAACCATACGTGTTTGTGTTGAGCTCATACACCGTCACAGGATCCTCAGGGCGCTCACGCCAGAGTATCAACTGGAATCGCCTGTCCTCAGGATGTATGACTGTCTGGCGGAACATCATCCGGATGTCCGCGCCAAAAACCACTTGATGTCTTCTAAAGTTCAAGATGATGTCAATTATGTCCCTATGCAATTTGGGACCTGAATGCAAACATAGATTCAACGAAACTCCGTTCGAAGTGGGTGCGGACCCATCGAAGACGGTCCTCAATTTGCCTGTTGAGGCCTTCACCACCGCGTGGTGGGGCAAAAAGTAATGCTCAGTTGAGCTCCAATCAACTCGGGCCGGAGACATGTGACCCAAATCCTCGTACTCGCGCATAAATTCAATATATTTATCGCGAAGTACGTGGTCACGCTGCATACGTCGCTCCATGGACAGCAGTCGTTTCTCCGCAAGCGCCCTACTTTGCCCTAGGCTAGGACGAGAGGCAACAAAGGGTAACCTAGTTACAAACCGACCGGAGGGCAACCTCTCCGTGGTCGATCGAAAAAGGGCTTCGCACTCAGCGTGTTCCGGATCCATCCTGGAACTCATAGGTGGCTCCTCCACCTCCCAAAACCTTTGCATGGTCTTGGCCAAGGACGCAGATGCGACAACCGGTGGCTCCTCCGCGGTGCCACTATCAAACACAGGGCCCATCAGGGCAAAACCAAAAATCGTAGACACTGCCATCAGTGAAGACGAACCCAGAGCCTTCTGTGTACCCAACAAAATCCAACCCAATACGTCCGAGCCCAGGAACAAGTCCACTGGGCCGGGATGAAAGACAAAGGGGTCGGCCAAATCCAGACCCGAAACCAAAGACAACACACCCGGCGGTATGTCTGTCGAGGGGTGCCAACCCGCAATGGTATCCATTACCATAGCCGAAGTCGTGATCCTCATTGTGGAGGACTTCAGCGAAGAAAAGGTGACAAGTGTCTGGCCCGTCAGACACTTCACTTGTATGCCACCAACTCCAAGAAGTGGCACAGGCGAGTCTTCCACGACTAAACCTAACTGGCGTGCCACTCGAGTGGTAACCAAACTGCTTTGAGCCCCTGAGTCCAACAGAGCTCTCAAATTCATGGCTTCCCCCCCACGACCCCATACGCGGACCACCGCGGTAGGGAGCAGAACCGTCCGCGGCTCTGTCCCAGCAAGGGAGCAAGCTAGTTACGGGCTCCCCACTCTCTCCAAACCAGGGGGGCGCCACTGACCCGGATAATATGTCGGGCGAGTGCACATCCCCATCTGAGGGGGGGCATAACCCGCGGCCCGGCCATACCTATGGTACGGCGGGTGGTACTCCAGCCGTGGGTACTCGTGCAGCGGTGGAGAAAACCGCTGCGGCTGCATGTGTTGGGCATTGGTAACCCGCGTGGAGGGGGGTGTCCCCACTCTCACGTCCGATCTAGGGCCCCCGCCCATGGGGGCCCTATCCGGGGCCTGGCCAGCCACATACTGGCCACGTCCTTGGGGCGCGTGGTCCCGGTCCGCCAAGACCCGCGCCGGTACGCGACCCTCCCGAGGGGGGGTGCGACGAGCGAAGCCGCGTCCTCCTTCCGATGGTGGAGGGCTTCGCGCAGGAGCGCCCCCGCCCATAGGGGACCCCTGCCTCAACAACCGGGGGCCATCCCCGTTTCGGTTCATGCAGAGCATCACGTGGTGCAGCCCACGGCATGCACTGCATGGTATGGCATTGGGACAGTCACGTGCATAGTGACTGCCCAAACAATAAAAGCAAAGTTCATGCCGCTTTGCCATGCGGCGCCTATCTTGTACTGGCAGTCTCTGCCAGTCCCTGCATTGCAGCAGGCTGTGGCCCATCCGGCCACATTGCAGGCAGTCCGCGTCCCTCGCGACTGCTGCCGTGTGTGCAACCCGCACACCAGCTCCACGCGGTGGCGGTTGCCGTCCCTGTTGGGGCCTCCTCGCCATGAGGGTTCCAAGGGCCTACGTTCAGGCGCTCTGGATGGCGCTGAGTCCGTCATGGTATTCTCAGCAGCCCGTGCCTCAAACTCCAAAAACTTCACCAAGTCAGTGAATGTTGGTAGGGTGGTGCTATCCCGTTCCGCATACTCGCGCTCAAATCGCGAGCGGATGTCATTGGGTAATTTGCCCAATACAATGTGCACCAGCAAAAAGGACCATTGGTCCACCGGCAGCCCCAGTGTGCGGAGCGCGTTACAGGCCACTGTAACGGGCGTGAGCAACTGCAGGCGCAACTGTGCCCTGTTGGCCACCTTGGGCAGGGCCATCAACTGTGCGGCGTGCGCATCCGCTAACAAACGTAAGTTTTGGTAGCGGGAGTTCAATAACTCCCAAGCCGTATCGTACTGGTCGTCCTCCACCCGGAGGTGCTGGATGAGCGACCGCGCTTCACCCTCAAGAGTGGAGAGGAGGTAGGCCATCTTCTGGGCCTTCGACAAATCCTGTCGTGCTACGACCAGGGACTCAAACATATTTTTATATGCCACCCACTCCTCCATCCTACCCCCAAAGTGGGACAGCTGAAGGGTGGGGAGCCGACCAGTAACCGCTGGTCCTTCCTGTCTAACCGGTGTGCGAGGGGCTGGTCCGCCAGCCTGTCTCGCCCTTATTGCGGCCGCCGCCTCCACGATGTCATCGTGCAGACTCAGGATCTGGTCCAGGTCCGCCACGTGACCTGCGTAGACCTCCGGGGTAAGGTCGGCTTCGGTAAGCGCCGCCATGGCCGCTTCCGCGTTGTTCAATCGTGAGCGGAGCTGATCCGCTCTTTCCAGTATAGCGGCCTCCCTGTCCTTCCGGGACAGGAGTCCACCGGCCGTCACAAACCATCTCAATTCGTTGGCGAGTGTCGCCCTAGCATTGGAGGCCTTCGCCATCGCGTCAAGTCACAAACAAACAAACAAATAAGAAAAGATAAAAAAGGTAAATAAAGAACAAGATCAAGCAACAACACGAAAAACCGCGGTAGGTATGAGAATGGCACAAACCCGGAACGCACGGTACAAACCGCAAACAAATACAAAAAGGTTACAAATATTCTTATACAAACAAACTAAGAAAAATCTAATAATTTTTACAAACAATTAATTATTTTTTACAAACGAACAAATAGAGGGTAGATAAACTACGCTCTGCTACCAGAAAATGTGCAGAACAACTACGGTCTGCTACCAGAAAATGTGGCAGAGAGAATCCGGACAAACGAAGCGGCGTGAAGAATTCTGTACCGGAACTTCACCGGGAAAAAACCACCGGTAAAAATAAGTACCGGGAAAAAATCTCCACGCGGCACCACGTTTGCCCGACTAAAACCTAACTAACTTAACGCAGTCTGCTACCACCGTAGCTTATGAAGGGAGCTACAGGGCCCTATATAATAACCTAACCTATAAATTAATTACAATGGAAAACCACTTACCAAGCTAAATCTTCTTTCTCTTCGGATCCAAACTTGAGTGTCTTCGGGAAGGGGGAATTCCTAATCACCCTACCTAACCCATGAGATCTCAATTCCCCAGAACACATAAATAGATTTCTTCCCGAAATCGGCTCGGCAACAGATAGATGTGAGCGGGCAGCCACGCGTCACATCCCACAGGAGAAAGTCACAATGACGGGCACACAAACACAAAGTTCAATAGTTATTTAACAAACAGGAAATTCACCAATACAACTCAAGATAATTAGCAATCAAAGAACGCGGGACCTCTCGCGTATTAAAAATCAAACCGATATCGCATGGGACAATGGCGACCGTCCGCGAGCCATCTTACGCGAGCAATGTGAGAACCCCAAAACGCCTGGCGGCGATAACAGGAAACGCCTGCGTTTAGTTTTACCCAATATATTACAAACATTTGTTGTAAATTATTGTATTATGGATATTATTATCTGAATTGAAGCATTTTGTTATTTGTTTTGTTGATTTGTCTTACAATAATAAAAGCTAATAAATTGCTAAGTTTGTTTATTATTTACAACATTTTCCAGTCAATTTGTACAAATTTTTTAATAGCGAATTTCAAACTATAAAATTAGATTAATATTTGAAACACTATGTTATAGAAAATTAACCAGGAATGATTGGCTCGTTCATTTAGCAACTTTCCCTGTGTTGTGGTAAGGATTTCTATTGTAGCGATGATTTTAATATATCTCTGTAAGTAACACGACCATATATTTTCAATTTTCTCCTTTTAAGCTGTGGTCACGGTACTTATGATACAATATGAAGTGCAGTACAATCATAGTTTTATGAGTACTCGTTCCAGCCTAGGACGGTCCCGCGGGATCTCAATTTAGTTAGTAATTTTAGTTTATACCTTTTTTTATAACTTACGGCAAACGAGCAAGCGAGTCACCTGATGGTAAGCGATCACCGCTGCCCATGGACTAATTTCTTTCACCTACCAAGAGTTCAGAAAGAAATTATATTTATACTTCACAGATAATGTGCACTGTCTTCCAACGTGCCAGCCTTCTGGGCACGCTTCCGCGGAGCAATGCCCTGCAGGATATTTTCCTTTTATAGTTTTAATTTAATAGTTAGTTTTTTAAAGTTATATTTCAGCTTTAGTTTATGTTATCCTGTTAGGCTTAAATATTTTTTTACATTATCATAAAAAATAAACGTTATCTATACATATAATAAGACAGTAAAAATATTTTGTCTGTACATTTTGTATTTTTGACTCAAATGGATAGAGGGACACTTAAAAAGAATAATAGACAGCAAAAAAAATTTTTTTGAATTTTTTGTCTGAATTTATGATCACGCTCATCTCCGAAAGTACTGAACCGATTTCAATAAAACTTTTTTTGTTGTAACATTTAGGCTATAATTTATTTTGAAAACTAGAACACCTGATGAACAACCAAAATAAAACAGTTAAACTATATAAGAAATATGGAAATGGTTCCTTAAGAAAATTCGTTCAACCTGATGAGCATTTTCTGCTGACGTATAAAAATTGAAGATCTGGAACATCTATATATTGCAAGAGACCAGCTATACTATAACGTATATGGAAATGGCACCTTAGCAAAACTTGATTAATCTAATGAGCATTTTCTGTAGACGTATAAAGTCAAAAGTCAAAGTCAAATATTTTTATTCATGTAGGCTTAAAAATAGCACTTATAAATCGTCACTTTCTTGTTTTTTAGTTAGTTGACGTCAAAAAAATTACTTAAAGCTAAGTTTACCACCGCCTCCAAAGCGCAAGTGGAGAAGAGGCGGCGCAACAAACTCTCAATAAAAATCGAAGATCCGAAACATCTAGAACAGTTTGGAACACAAAAAGATTTTTCATTTAAGCGAAACACGCGGACGAAGCCGCGGGCTACAGCTAGTAAGTTTATAAAATAAAAAATAAAAAGTAAATAATATTTACAGATATGTTCATGTTAACTGTACTTTCTCGTCAAAAAACCATGAATAGCACCACGGCCAAAGATATATTTGTTTCATGCTACAAGCGAGCGTTGAGCTTCAGCGGTTGAGTTCCAGTCTCCGCTCTCCTGGATATCATCTTTTTTAGGGTTCCGTGTCTCAAATGGCGTAATATTACCGTAAATGTTGAGAACTTTCGCATATTTTGCGATTTCAGACGGGAATCAAAACCTAAAGGGTACTTTCCGTTGACCTAAAATTATGAAATTTGGCAAAAGCAAGGTCCTTGCTGCAACCCTTGCTTTTATTTACCGACCTTAATATGTACCCAAGGGATCGAACTGCAAAGTTAAGTTTGTTTATGAAACTAGTTTGTCTTATAGTTAGAGCTATAATGTGAGATGCTTTGCGTGTGAGAACCCTCAGTGCGCGAATTTGACTCTCACATGGCCGTTTTTTTTATCTTCTTATAGGATCTTTTAATTTGATTTCATTGAATTTTATTAAGATTAATTCCAAATCCGATCTTTATGCAGTTAGCAATCCATGAAGCCATTCAATTTTATCATTTTAAACTCCTTTGATTCGGCTTTCGACTAGCGAAGCCGTGACGATAAAAATGATCAAGGGAAGAAGAAGCAACACGCATTTGTTTCACTATGCTCTAGGCAAAGAAAAAATACACTACACGAAAAGAAGCGACACCTAAGCATGTGTACCATGCCCTAGGCAAAGCCGTGAATGGCAAAATAGGTTTACTCTCAAACGATCTTTTGAAATGCTAATATTGGCGTTTCTATGTGGCTGTCCCCATCAGCATTCTAACTGCCCACTCCTTGGTTTTCAGAACCACTAACAGTAGTTATTAGGAAGCTGTGTGTATGAATATTTTTCAATAATTTCCCAATTGTGCCAAAGATACTATACATACAGGCTTCATAGATGGTTTTTGAATAATATTATTCTTCATCATCGTGTTGACCTGACTAATTGCCTACATGTATATAAATTATAAAATTTTTGACATAGATTGTGTATTAAATGTAGAGTCGATTATAACGACATGAATTTCTTGAATTATATTGAAATTTATAAACTAGTATTAAAGTCTAACGCAGAAAAATGGAAATATTTATATCTGAAATAAATTCTCCTAATTTTATAAAGAAGGTAATCACGTTCATTACATTCGTTAGAGATGTGGTATTGGAGACGAATGTTGCGTACGAGCTTAACATGGACTCAACGACACACAAACTCATCCATCCTGTGTTGGTCAATTTCAAATTATAGTAATGATTTAGGTAGGTAGTCCACTCAGTAAAATTCAACAGAAGATACTCAAGTTTTTGCTCTTCATTTCTCAAATTAGACATTACTTACCCCCGGTTTCTGAAACGCAAATCAATGAAAAAACGCCAACAACGCATTTAGCTAATTCCATATTAATCACATTTTGAATTGTTGAAATTGTGTCCTGTTAGCAATAAAATGTCGAAATAATAAATATCTTAGGTTATAAACTTTGAACATTTGAATGAATTTTATAAGCGCAAATACACAAGAAGGAGGCAAAGAAAGGTAACGGGTAATTTGTGAATTAAAACATATTTTAGATTACATTCTTTATTTTCTGTTTTACGTGGATCCATCGTAAAATAAATAACTTAATTTATACTTTGTCAATGCCACTCAATAAATAAATTCACTTGGTAATAAAAACTTGACTGAACAAACACACAATAAATTAAAAATAAAATATCAACTTAAAAAAGAACACAAAAAATATAACAAAACATCTTTGGAACGAAAACTTAAACATATTTTGGTAAATATACTACGTGGTAAATAAACATATTATTAAAAATATATAAATAGAAAATATACATATATATTCATATACATATGTTGCAGCTAGATAGGTAATCTCGTGAATAGATATTATTCTAATAAATAAATTAGATATAGAAGGTGAAGTGTTTAAATTTTCATGAAAGTAGCGAAAATGGAAGACAGGAGGGCCTAATTTAAATACATAAGTCATGTTAGAAGGTAATAGATACAAACGTATTTGAATCATAAATACACACAATCACGTCTTATCTTACGATAGATATTAAATTGTATTATTTAAAGCAATATACCGAACTAAATCGTTGCAAACACAAATCATAAAATAAATATACTTACATGCATAAATATATACAAAATAAAATAATCAGTCATCGCGCTTAACTCAAAAATACTCTACTTATGTCTGTAAAAAATAAATAAAAAAATACTGACGTACACACGTTTCAAGTTTTACCAAATACGGTGGTTACTAAGAAGACTAATCAAAAACTAATAATAAAAAAAACTACGCCTGTTTGCCATGAGCGGCGTAGGCAAGCGTCTGGGCGTCCTGGGATCTTCCCCATGATCCTTGGCTTTCCCAACCATGTTCCTCATGATGAGGAGGCTCAGACCAGCCGCTGCTTTTCTTGGATTCAAGAAGCTTCTTGATGGCCCCAAAGGCAGCAGCGATGAAGGCGATCTTTCCAAGGAGGTATGCCTTGAACACGGCAAAGGCGATGATGCCAAGGAATAACGGAACCAGAGCAGCGAGTTTCAACTTGATGAGGGCAAGGATGGGAAGGAGTTTCTTCAGCTTCTTCTTCTTCTTACCACGACCTGGAAAGATGATAATGAGGGTATTATTCTCTGAAAATTAGACACAGGTGAAAAACATAATAGGACCGGACAGGACAAGGTATGAATTGCTAAAAATATGCAATATTATATTATACACTAGCTGTCGCCCGCGGCTTCGCCCGCGTGAGTTTAGCTTAGATGAAAAATCTTTTTGTGTTCCAAACTGTTTCAGATGTTTCGGATTTTCGATTTTTATACGTCTACAGAAAATGTACATCAGCTTAATCAAGTTTTGCTAAGGCGCCATTTCCATATAAAATATGTTATAGTGTAGCTGGTCTCTTGGAGTTATTCATCAGATGTTCCAATCTTCAATTTTTATACGTCAGCAGAAAATGCTCATCAAGTTGAACAATTTTTGCTAATGTTATAGTGTAGCTGGTCTCTTGGAGCTTTTCATCAGATGTTCCAGATCTTCAATTTTTATACCTCAGCAAAAAATGCTCATCAGGTTGAACGACTTTTACTAAGGCGCCATTTCCATATATGTTATAGTTTTACTGTTCTGTTTTGGTTCTTTATCAGGTGTTCCAGTTTTCAAAATCAAATATACCCTTAATGTTGCCTGGGCTTAATAGCTACACAACAAAAAAAGTTTCATTCAAATCGGTTCAGCACTTTCGGAGATTAGCGTGATCATACATACAGACAGACAGACAGACAGACAAACAGACAAACAGACAAACAGACAAACAGACAGACAAGAAATTCAAATAATTTTTTTTTTGCTTTCTGTTATTCTTTTTAAGTGTCCCTCTATCCATTTCAGTCAAAAATACTTCATGTACAGACAAAATATTTTTACTGTTTTATTATATTTATAGATGATTACACTAACTTTGCAAGTTTACCTAAAAAAATCAATAAACGTGTGTGCAGCATATCAAAAAGATAAAGGGCTTATTCGCCTGATAAGAAAGTTTTTTATTAAACTATTTTACACTCGGATTCACGCAATAACACCAGGGTATATAGCTATGGCAAATGCTATTCTAGAAGCCCATAGGGCGATTTTGAAAGCAAAAAAAAAACCTTTTTAAGTCAATTAAATATAGGTAAAGGTTAAAGATAGGAATTTATTCCCCAAATATGAAAACATTTGATTGGCAATCCTCAATAAAAATGATATGAGTACCTATATTAAGTATTTATTTTTAAATAACGCATTATTCTATTCCATTCTATTACCAAACATATTCTGGTATAACACGGACTTAATTTTTATCTTTTAATATTACGATTTATATCTACATAAGTCAACTTTAACGGGGTCTCCAATGGCATAATTATTTGTACGTGCCTTTGGGATTTGCAATATTTTACTTAGTGTCAGATGGAGAACATGTGAAAATCTGAAGAATTTCTAGCGTTCTACGCGTCTCAATAGCTTTCCACATAAATACTTAGTAAATAATGACAGGCTTATTCTGTAACACCACAAAAACTATGCGATTATTTTATGTATTATTGTGCAGAACAACTACGCTCTGCTACCAGAAAATGTGCAGAACAACTACGCTCTGCTACCAGATGTTGTGACGCAGAGATTCCGGGCAGACGAAAGGGCGGGAGGGTTCGGTACCGAAAAATTTACCGGGTAAAAAAATACCGGTAAAAAACCTCGACCCGACACTACGTCTGTCCGACTAACCTAACCTAACCTATACGCAGTCTGCTACCACTGTAGTTTACAACGGGAACTACAGAACCCTGTATATTAAACCTAACTTAATAGCTACAACCACCCACAAACCCAAGGGTCACTTACCAAACTTAATCTTCTGCTCTTCGGATCCAATCTTGAGTGTCTTCGGAAAGGGGGGGGTTGTTCCCTAAATCACCCAACCTACCCCATGAGATCTCAATCCCCAGAAAAAATACCTGATCCGTCTAGCAGTTCCACTCGGCAACAGATTTCGGCGTCCCCAGGCAGCCACGTTTCGCATCTCACAAGAAACAGTCAAAGTAAAAGGTTTCACAAACACAAATGTTCAATAGTTATTTAACAAACAGGAAATTCACAAATATAACTCAAACTAGTTAACAAGCAAAAGACGCGAGACCTCTCCGCGTATTAAAATCAAACCGATATGTCAGGACAAATGGCGGCCGTCCGCCATGCCATTCACGCGAGCAATTTCATGCGGCGCGGCCCCCCGCGCGATGTCCAAACAATACTGAATTCAAAATGGTCGCTCGCGACTGCCGACGCCGGCCGAGCGGGCGACGACGCTACTAATATGAAACTACCGCACGCGCTAGAATATTACGGCGGCGAACGGACAAAACAACATAGATTTTATTACAAACATCCCCCCGTCCCGGTCTGAGAAGCAGACCGCTAGCTTACTCTACGGGAAGGCGGGCGAGAGAGGTCACAGCTCTCCTCAAAATCGAACCGTCGACCAACACCTCAGCCACACGCGGAGTGCCATCTCCGCCAAGAATCAAACGTAATATGCGAGCTCGTCGCCAAAGCAATGAGGGCAAATTTGCCTCTTTTAACAATACTAAATCACCCTCCCCTGGGAGGCTCAGTCCTGTCTGTCCACTTCACTCTTTGCTGCAGCAAATGCAAATATTCAAGCGACCAGCGACGCCAAAAGTCCTGGCTCATTTGCTGCAACATTTGAAAACGCGACAACCGATATACGCGTTCATCCTTCCACGGGTATTCGGGCAGGGCATTCAACGGCCCTCCCACCAAAAAATGACCAGGGGTGAGAGCTTCCAAGTCATTTGGATCTGGAGATAGCGGACAGAGAGGACGAGAGTTGAGGACCGCCTCAACTTTACAAAACACTGTGGCCAGCTCTTCAAAAGTTAGAGCCGTTTCTCCGATAATGCGGCGGAGGTGGGTCTTTGCGGATTTCACAGCCGCTTCAAAAATCCCTTCTCCCCAATGGGGGCAACTTGGGGACTAAACTTCCAGGTTATTCCCCTTTGGGCAG
Organism: Ephestia elutella; assembly: GCA_018467065.1. Lineage (NCBI taxonomy): Eukaryota > Metazoa > Arthropoda > Insecta > Lepidoptera > Pyralidae > Ephestia > Ephestia elutella. The sequence continues at coordinate 5,703,456 of CM031589.1, forward strand.
CAATTTGACTTAAACTAGTACAATTTTTATCAATAAACACAGAAACATCCTTAAGATAATTTACAGTTCCTTTATAGTTTGTGCCATTGTCAGACCTAATAAGGGAAGGTAGACCTCGACGCGAAACAAAGCGATCCAACGCGGCGACGAAGGCCTCCGTAGTCAGAGCCGATACCACCTCCAAATGGACAGCCTTGGTGGCCAAACAAACAAATACACACAAATAGCCCTTCACAATACGGGCATTACGAAAGGGAGAAGCCTTGATCGAAAAGGGGCCGGCAAAATCGGTTCCAACGCCGTCAAACGGCCTCGAAGGTCGGATTCGATCAGCGGGCAAATCACCCATCTGTGGCTGCATCGTGGATGCCTTCAACCTATAACATGCAATGCATCGAAACAGGACACTACGGATTGCTCTTCGGGCAGACAAAATCCAAAATTCGCGTTGCAAAATAGCCAACAAAGCATTGCACCCAGCATGGGCGTTACGAATGTGTCGATCAGACACCAAAAGCTGCACCAAGGGTCCGCCCTTGGGCAACAACAGAGGATGGCGAGTCTCATATGGAAGATCCGCCTTCCGGAGCCTGCCTCCAACCCGAAGAAGCCCATCCGAGTCGATGTACGGGTTCAAACGAGCGACCGCGCCCTTCAACTTAGCGCGTCCGTCGCGCAAAATACGAAGCTCTGACTCAAACCGTCCGGTCTGCACGACACGGACCCAATGCAACAATGCGCTCCGGCGCTCTTCTGCACCTGCAATCGGCTCCAACCGCTTTGCCTGTGGGTTTCTACAATTATGTATGAAACGCTTAATCCAACTGGTGACACCCAGAAGCTTATCCAAGCTGCTATACCGAGCAAGTAGCCAATCCGGCTCCGACGTCGTCTCAGCGACTACAGCATGTACACGGAGCCCAGTCAAACTCAAAGAAGTAACATCTGTCTGACAGACAGGCCAAGAAGTTTCTGATCCCATCAGCCACTCTGGACCCCACCAGAGCGGGTGTGACACCAATTCTGGTGCCGTACAACCTCGGGAGGCACAGTCCGCTGGGTTAAGCTCTCCCGGCACATGTCTCCATGTTATATCAATTCCGATATTCTGGATTTGGGAAACCCGATTTCCCACAAAAACCTCCAAGGTATGTGGGGCCGCGCGCAACCATGCAAGCGCGACCTGGCTATCCGACCAGGCGAAGATGTCTCGTATCTCGACCGTGGCCGCCAGCTCACTGGCAACGTGATGCAACAATTTAGAGAGAAGGTGAGCTCCACTCAACTCAAGCTTGGGAATAGTCAGCCTAGTCCTGATGGGGGCGACCTTGCTCTTCCCTAACAAAAGCGAGACATTGACCCGGCCATCGGCGTCAACTGTCCGCATATAGACTGACGCGGCGTAGCCTCGCTCCGACGCGTCACAAAAGCCATGCAGGCTGGCTCGATATTTCCCGGGGACAATATTCGACGAGGCAAGGCAATCCGATTGACTTCCTTAATCGATGAAAACAACTCGAGCCAATCATCCAATGGAGAGCCAAACAGCGGCTCGTCCCACGAGACGCCCAAAGTCCAAAGTCTCTGAAGAAGACACTTTGCAGAGAATATCACTGGACTGATCCAACCGCTTGGATCAAACATACGGGCTATTACGGACAACACCGTTCTCTTAGTCCAGACCTTTGGTATTTCCAAGTCCACTTGGAATGTAAAAATATCGGTTAGCGGCTGGTACTGCATGCCCAGCACCGCTATCCTGTTGGGATCATCCACATCCTCAAACAGGTGAGGGTTCTGTTGGTGATCCTCCGGGATCCCTTCTAGAACTTTAGGCTCATTAGACAACCACTTACGTAGCTCGTAGCCACCTGTCTTCAATATTTCAATCAATTCATCCCGCAGTAGGAGGGCCTCCTCAATACTTTGGGCTCCGGTGCACACGTCATCAACATACAAGTCACGTGACAGCACGGAAGCCCCACGGGGAAAGCGGATCCGTTCCCGCTCTGCCAATTCAAGCAATGATCTGATGGCGATATAGGGACTAGATTTCAAACCATACGTGTTTGTGTTGAGTTCATACACCGTCACAGGATCCTCAGGGCGCTCACGCCAGAGTATCAACTGGAATCGCCTGTCCTCAGGATGTATGACTGTCTGGCGGAACATCATCCGGATGTCCGCACCAAAAACCACTTGATGTCTTCTAAAGTTCAAGATGATGTCAATTATGTCCCTATGCAATTTGGGACCCGAATGCAAACACAGATTCAACGAAACCCCGTTCGAAGTGGGTGCGGACCCATCGAAGACGGTCCTCAATTTGCCTGTTGAGGCCTTCACCACCGCGTGGTGGGGCAAAAAATAATGCTCAGTTGAGCTCCAATCAACTCGAGCCGGAGACATGTGACCCAAATCCTCGTACTCGCGCATAAATTCAATATATTTATCGCGAAGTACGTGGTCACGCTGCATGCGTCGCTCCATGGACAGCAGTCGTTTCTCCGCAAGCGCCCTACTTTGCCCTAGGCTAGGACGAGAGGCAACAAAGGGTAACCTAGTTACAAACCGACCGGAGGGCAACCTCTCCGTGGTCGATCGAAAAAGGGCTTCGCACTCAGCGTGTTCCGGATCCATCCTGGAACTCATAGGTGGCTCCTCCACCTCCCAAAACCTTTGCATGGTCTTGGCCAAGGACGCAGATGCGACGACCGGTGGCTCCTCCACGGTGCTATTATCAAACACAGGGCCCATCAGGGCGAAACCAAAGATAGTAGACACTGCCATCAGTGAAGACGAACCCAGAGCTTTCTGGGTACCCAACAAAATCCAACCCAATACGTCCGAGCCCAGGAGCAAGTCTACTGGGCCGGGATGAAAGACAAAGGGGTCGGCCAAATCCAGACCCGAAACCAAAGACAACACACCCGGCGGTATGTCTGTCGAGGGGTGCCAACCCGCAATGGTATCCATTACCATAGCCGAAGTCGTGATCCTCATTGTGGAGGACTTCAGCGAAGAAAAGGTGACAAGTGTCTGGCCCGTCAGACACTTCACTTGTATGCCACCAACTCCAAGAAGTGGCACAGGCGAGTCTTCCACGACTAAACCTAACTGGTGTGCCACTCGAGTGGTAACCAAACTGCTTTGAGCCCCTGAGTCCAACAGAGCTCTCAAATTAATGGCTTCCCCCGCACGACCCCATACGCGGACCACCGCGGTGGGGAGCAGAACCGTCCGCGGCTCTGTCCCAGCAAGGGAGCAAGCTAGTTACGGGCTCCCCACTCTCTCCAAACCAGGGGCGCGCCACTGACCCGGATAATATGGCGGGCGAGTGCACATCCCCATCTGAGGGGGGGCATAACCCGCGGCCCGGCCATACCTATAGTACGGCGGGTGGTACTCCAGCCGTGGGTACTCGTGCAGCGGCGGAGAAAACCGCTGCGGCTGCATGTGTTGGGTATTGGTAACCCGCGTGTCCCCACTCTCACGTCCGATCTAGGGCCCCCGCCCATGGGGGCCCTATCCGGGGCCTGGCCAGCCACATACTGGCCATGACCTTGAGGCGCGTGGTCCCGGTCCGCCAAGACCCGCGCAGGTACGCGACCCCCCTCCCGAGGGGGGGTGCGACGAGCGAAGCCGCGTCCTCCGTCCGGTGGTGGAGGGCTTCGCGCAGGAGCGCCCCCGCCCATAGGGGACCCCTGCCTCAACATCCGGGGGCCATCCCCGTTCCGGTTCATGCAGAGCATCACGTGGTGCAGCCCACGGCATGCACTGCATGGTATGGCCCTGGGACAGTCACGTGCATAGTGACCGCCCAAACAATAAAAGCAAAGTTCATGCCGCTTTGCCATGCGGCGCCTATCTTGTACTGGCAGGCTCTGCCAGTCCCTGCATTGCAGCAGGCTGTGGCCCATCCGGCCACATTGCAGACAGTCCGCGTCCCTCGCGACTGCTGCCGTGTGTGCAACCCGCGCACCAGCTCCACGCGGTGGCGGTTGCCGTCCCTGTTGGGGCTTCCCTCGCCATGAGGGTTCCAAGGGCCTACGTTCAGGCGCTCTGGATGGCGCTGAGTCCGTCATGGTATTCTCAGCAGCCCGTGCCTCAAACTCCAAAAACTTCACCAAGTCAGTGAATGTTGGTAGGGTGGTGCTATCCCGCTCCGCATTTTCGCGCTCAAACCGCGAGCGGATGTCATTGGGCAATTTGCCCAATACAATGTGCACCAACAAAAAAGACCATTGGTCCACCGGCAGCCCCAGTGTGCGGAGCGCGTTACAGGCCACTGTAACGGGCGTGAGCAACTGCAGGCGCAACTGTGCCCTGTTGGCCACCTTGGGCAGGGCCATCAACTGTGCGGCGTGCGCATCCGCTAACAAACGTAAATTTTGGTAGCGGGAGTTCAATAACTCCCAAGCCGTATCGTACTGGTCGTCCTCCACCCGGAGGTGCTGGATGAGCGACCGCGCTTCATCCTCCAGAGTGGAGAGGAGGTAGGCCATCTTCTGGGCCTTCGACAAATCCTGTCGTGCTACGACCAGGGACTCAAACATATTTTTGTAGGCTACCCACTCCTCCATCCTACCCCCAAAGTGGGACAGCTGAAGGGTGGGGAGCCGACCAGTAACCGCTGGTCCTTCCTGTCTAACAGGTGTGCGAGGGGCTGGTCCGCCAGCCTGTCTCGCCCTTATTGCGGTCGCCGCCTCCGCGATATCATCGTGCAGACTCAGGATCTGGTCCATGTCCGCCATGTGACCTGCGTAGACCTCCGCGGCAAGTTCGGCTTCGGTAAGCACCACCATGGCCGCTTCCGCGCTAATCAATCGTGAGTGGAGGTGATCCGCTCTTAGCAGTATGGCGCCCTCCCTGTCCTTCCGGGACAGGAGTCCTCCGGCCGTCACAAACCATCTCAATTCGTAGGCGAGTGTCGCCCTAGCATTGGAGACCTTCGCCATCGCGTCAAGTCACAAACAAAAAATAACAAAAGGTAAATAAAAAACAACAAAATCAAACAACTACACGAAGAACCGCGGTAGGTATGAGAATGGCACAAACCCGGAACGCACGGTACGAACCGCAAACAAATACAAAAAAGGTTAGAAATATTCTTATACAAACAAACTAAGAAAAATCTAATAATTTTTACAAACAATTAATTATTTTTTACAAACGAACAAATAGAGGGTAGATAAACTACGCTCTGCTACCAGAAAATGTGCAGAACAACTACGCTCTGCTACCAGATGTTGTGGCGCAGAGATTCCGGGCAGACGAAAGGGCGGGAGGGTTCGGTACCGAAAAATTTACCGGTAAAAAACCTCGACCCGACACTACGTCTGTCCGACTAACCTAACCTAACCTATACGCAGTCTGCTACCACTGTAGTTTACAACGGGAACTACAGAACCCTGTATATTAAACCTAACTTAATAGCTACAACCACCCACAAACCCAAGGGTCACTTACCAAACTTAATCTTCTGCTCTTCGGATCCAATCTTGAGTGTCTTCGGAAAGGGGGGGGTTGTTCCCTAAATCACCCAACCTACCCCATGAGATCTCAATCCCCAGAAAAAATACCTGATCCGTCTAGCAGTTCCACTCGGCAACAGATTTCGGCGTCCCCAGGCAGCCACGTTTCGCATCTCACAAGAAACAGTCAAAGTAAAAGGTTTCACAAACACAAATGTTCAATAGTTATTTAACAAACAGGAAATTCACAAATATAACTCAAACTAGTTAACAAGCAAAAGACGCGAGACCTCTCCGCGTATTAAAATCAAACCGATATGTCAGGACAAATGGCGGCCGTCCGCCATGCCATTCACGCGAGCAATTTCATGCGGCGCGGCCTCCCCGCGCGATGTCCAAACAATACTGAATTCAAAATGGTCGCTCGCGACTGCCGACGCCGGCCGAGCGGGCGACGACGCTACTAATATGAAACTACCGCACGCGCTAGAATATTACGGCGGCGAACGGACAAAACAACATAGATTTTATTACAAACAATTATTATTTTTAATTAGCTTTAATAGAAGTCAAAAAGTGTTAAATATACCTCTTGCATTTTCCAATTTCAATGCACCTATGAAATGATGAAGTAGGTATAATTTAAAGCTCTCAAAATATTGTTTAATTTACGTTTAGTTGATAGTATTGGCGAAAATCAATTTTATTTTAAAAAGCTTTAGGTACTCGTATCTATATTACTCGATACTAGTTAAGCCGAGGCACAGAATTAATATAAGTACTACGTACAGAAAGGAAACTCCCTGCCCCTCCCGCAATATGACACCCCCTGCATCCCCCGTACGTATCCCCCGTTCTTGTGTGTATTGGGACGCTATGACTATGAAAACGCACACATTGACGTGTGACTGAGTAGGTATATTTGACGCCCCGTTTCTATGTAGCGCCCGCCCTGTGGCCGAGGCCTCACAGAATAGTATATGCTAGGGTCGTAAATTCACTTCACACTCGGTTTCTATATCCGGTTAGTTTAGTAGAGTCAGAAAAATAATTACGATACAATACATTACAAAAATTCTTTATTTACACACAAATAATTACATGGTATACATAAATTAAACTTAAAAATAAAAAGAAAGGAAGATGTGCAAAAGGCGGCTTAAATAATTATCAATCGTTTCTTTTACCATAATTTAAGTTTTCATTAAAGTTACAGATTTTTCTTACAATACAGTTTTGTATATTCCCAAATGGCATTTACCACTCTGTCTCTTGATCATAATCTCATGAAATAATTATTTATTTATTTAAATAACAATATTATTAAAATACTCTCATAAAGAAATAAGATATGGTGAAAAAATAGCATGCGAGCAGGACTAGGCTTATTTCTAAATGAGATTAGATTATGTTATTATAGATTGTGGTCAAGAGCAAACTCATCTTTAATAAAAAAAAAAGATTACTTTAGTACTAACTGCATCTGAGATGCACAAAAAAAATCAAAAATAAACAATATTATTATTAATATTTTTGTTGTAAATTATTGTATTATGGATATTATTATCTGAATTGAAGCATTTTGTTATTTGTTTTGTTGATTTGTCTTACAATAATAAAAGCTAATAAATTGCTAAGTTTGTTTATTATTTACAACATTTTCCAGTCAATTTGTACAAATTTTTCAATAGCGAATTTCAAACTATAAAATTAGATTGATATTTGAAACACTATGTTATAGAAAATTAACCAGGAATGATTGGCTCGTTCATTTAGCAACTTTCCCTGTGTTGTGGTAAGGATTTCTATTGTAGCGATGATTTTAATATATCTCTGTAAGTAACACGACCATATATTTTCAATTTTCTCCTTTTAAGCTGTGGTCACGGTACTTATGATACAATATGAAGTGCAGTACAATCATAGTTTTATGAGTACTCGTTCCAGCCTAGGACGGTCCCGCGGATCTCAATTTAGTTAGTAATTTTCGTTTATACCTTTTTTTTATAACTTACGGCAAACGAGCAAGCGAGTCACCTGATGGTAAGCGATCACCGCTGCCCATGGACTAATTTCTTTCACCTACCAAGAGTTCAGAAAGAAATTATATTTATACTTCACAGATAATGTGCACTGTCTTCCAACGTGCCAGCCTTCTGGGCACGCTTCCGCGGAGCAATGCCCTGCAGGATATTTTCCTTTTATAGTTTTAATTTAATAGTTAGTTTTTTAAAGTTATATTTCAGCTTTAGTTTATGTTATCCTAGGCTTAAATATTTTTTTACATTATCATAAAAAATAAACGTTATCTATACATATAATAAGACAGTAAAAATATTTTGTCTGTACATTTTGTATTTTTGACTCAAATGGATAGAGGGACACTTAAAAAGAATAATAGACAGCAAAAAAATTTTTTTTGAATTTTTTGTCTGAATTTATGATCACGCTCATCTCCGAAAGTACTGAACCGATTTCAATAAAACTTTTTTTGTTGTAACATTTAGGCTATAATTTATTTTGAAAACTAGAACACCTGATGAACAACCAAAATAAAACAGTTAAACTATATAAGAAATATGGAAATGGTTCCTTAAGAAAATTCGTTCAACCTGATGAGCATTTTCTGCTGACGTATAAAAATTGAAGATCTGGAACATCTATATATTGCAAGAGACCAGCTATACTATAACGTATATGGAAATGGCACCTTAGCAAAACTTGATTAATCTAATGAGCATTTTCTGTAGACGTATAAAGTCAAAAGTCAAAGTCAAATATTTTTATTCATGTAGGCTTAAAAATAGCACTTATAAATCGTCACTTTCTTGTTTTTTAGTTAGTTGACGTCAAAAAAATTACTTAAAGCTAAGTTTACCACCGCCTCCAAAGCGCAAGTGGAGAAGAGGCGGCGCAACAAACTCTCAATAAAAATCGAAGATCCGAAACATCTAGAACAGTTTGGAACACAAAAAGATTTTTCATTTAAGCGAAACACGCGGACGAAGCCGCGGGCTACAGCTAGTAAGTTTATAAAATAAAAAATAAAAAGTAAATAATATTTACAGATATGTTCATGTTAACTGTACTTTCTCGTCAAAAAACCATGAATAGCACCACGGCCAAAGATATATTTGTTTCATGCTACAAGCGAGCGTTGAGCTTCAGCGGTTGAGTTCCAGTCTCCGCTCTCCTGGATATCATCTTTTTTAGGGTTCCGTGTCTCAAATGGCGTAATATTACCGTAAATGTTGAGAACTTTCGCATATTTTGCGATTTCAGACGGGAATCAAAACCTAAAGGGTACTTTCCGTTGACCTAAAATTATGAAATTTGGCAAAAGCAAGGTCCTTGCTGCAACCCTTGCTTTTATTTACCGACCTTAATATGTACCCAAGGGATCGAACTGCAAAGTTAAGTTTGTTTATGAAACTAGTTTGTCTTATAGTTAGAGCTATAATGTGAGATGCTTTGCGTGTGAGAACCCTCAGTGCGCGAATTTGACTCTCACATGGCCGTTTTTTTTATCTTCTTATAGGATCTTTTAATTTGATTTCATTGAATTTTATTAAGATTAATTCCAAATCCGATCTTTATGCAGTTAGCAATCCATGAAGCCATTCAATTTTATCATTTTAAACTCCTTTGATTCGGCTTTCGACTAGCGAAGCCGTGACGATAAAAATGATCAAGGGAAGAAGAAGCAACACGCATTTGTTTCACTATGCTCTAGGCAAAGAAAAAATACACTACACGAAAAGAAGCGACACCTAAGCATGTGTACCATGCCCTAGGCAAAGCCGTGAATGGCAAAATAGGTTTACTCTCAAACGATCTTTTGAAATGCTAATATTGGCGTTTCTATGTGGCTGTCCCCATCAGCATTCTAACTGCCCACTCCTTGGTTTTCAGAACCACTAACAGTAGTTATTAGGAAGCTGTGTGTATGAATATTTTTCAATAATTTCCCAATTGTGCCAAAGATACTATACATACAGGCTTCATAGATGGTTTTTGAATAATATTATTCTTCATCGTGTTGACCTGACTAATTGCTACATGTATATAAATTATAAAATTTTTGACATAGATTGTGTATTAAATGTAGAGTCGATTATAACGACATGAATTTCTTGAATTATATTGAAATTTATAAACTAGTATTAAAGTCTAACGCAGAAAAATGGAAATATTTATATCTGAAATAAATTCTCCTAATTTTATAAAGGTAATCACGTTCATTACATTCGTTAGAGATGTGGTATTGGAGACGAATGTTGCGTACGAGCTTAACATGGACTCAACGACACACAAACTCATCCATCCTGTGTTGGTCAATTTCAAATTATAGTAATGATTTAGGTAGGTAGTCCACTCAGTAAAATTCAACAGAAGATACTCAAGTTTTTGCTCTTCATTTCTCAAATTAGACATTACTTACCCCCGGTTTCTGAAACGCAAATCAATGAAAAAACGCCAACAACGCATTTAGCTAATTCCATATTAATCACATTTTGAATTGTTGAAATTGTGTCCTGTTAGCAATAAAATGTCGAAATAATAAATATCTTAGGTTATAAACTTTGAACATTTGAATGAATTTTATAAGCGCAAATACACAAGAAGGAGGCAAAGAAAGGTAACGGGTAATTTGTGAATTAAAACATATTTTAGATTACATTCTTTATTTTCTGTTTTACGTGGATCCATCGTAAAATAAATAACTTAATTTATACTTTGTCAATGCCACTCAATAAATAAATTCACTTGGTAATAAAAACTTGACTGAACAAACACACAATAAATTAAAAATAAAATATCAACTTAAAAAAGAACACAAAAAATATAACAAAACATCTTTGGAACGAAAACTTAAACATATTTTGGTAAATATACTACGTGGTAAATAAACATATTATTAAAAATATATAAATAGAAAATATACATATATATTCATATACATATGTTGCAGCTAGATAGGTAATCTCGTGAATAGATATTATTCTAATAAATAAATTAGATATAGAAGGTGAAGTGTTTAAATTTTCATGAAAGTAGCGAAAATGGAAGACAGGAGGGCCTAATTTAAATACATAAGTCATGTTAGAAGGTAATAGATACAAACGTATTTGAATCATAAATACACACAATCACGTCTTATCTTACGATAGATATTAAATTGTATTATTTAAAGCAATATACCGAACTAAATCGTTGCAAACACAAATCATAAAATAAATATACTTACATGCATAAATATATACAAAATAAAATAATCAGTCATCGCGCTTAACTCAAAAATACTCTACTTATGTCTGTAAAAAATAAATAAAAAAATACTGACGTACACACGTTTCAAGTTTTACCAAATACGGTGGTTACTAAGAAGACTAATCAAAAACTAATAATAAAAAAACTACGCCTGTTTGCCATGAGCGGCGTAGGCAAGCGTCTGGGCGTCCTGGGATCTTCCCCATGATCCTTGGCTTTCCCAACCATGTTCCTCATGATGAGGAGGCTCAGACCAGCCGCTGCTTTTCTTGGATTCAAGAAGCTTCTTGATGGCCCCAAAGGCAGCAGCGATGAAGGCGATCTTTCCAAGGAGGTATGCCTTGAACACGGCAAAGGCGATGATGCCAAGGAATAACGGAACCAGAGCAGCGAGTTTCAACTTGATGAGGGCAAGGATGGGAAGGAGTTTCTTCAGCTTCTTCTTCTTCTTACCACGACCTGGAAAGATGATAATGAGGGTATTATTCTCTGAAAATTAGACACAGGTGAAAAACATAATAGGACCGGACAGGACAAGGTATGAATTGCTAAAAATATGCAATATTATATTATACACTAGCTGTCGCCCGCGGCTTCGCCCGCGTGAGTTTAGCTTAGATGAAAAATCTTTTTGTGTTCCAAACTGTTTCAGATGTTTCGGATTTTCGATTTTTATACGTCTACAGAAAATGTACATCAGCTTAATCAAGTTTTGCTAAGGCGCCATTTCCATATAAAATATGTTATAGTGTAGCTGGTCTCTTGGAGTTATTCATCAGATGTTCCAATCTTCAATTTTTATACGTCAGCAGAAAATGCTCATCAAGTTGAACAATTTTTGCTAATGTTATAGTGTAGCTGGTCTCTTGGAGCTTTTCATCAGATGTTCCAGATCTTCAATTTTTATACCTCAGCAAAAAATGCTCATCAGGTTGAACGACTTTTACTAAGGCGCCATTTCCATATATGTTATAGTTTTACTGTTCTGTTTTGGTTCTTTATCAGGTGTTCCAGTTTTCAAAATCAATTATACCCTTAATGTTGCCTGGGCTTAATAGCTACACAACAAAAAAAGTTTCATTCAAATCGGTTCAGCACTTTCGGAGATTAGCGTGATCATACATACAGACAGACAGACAGACAGACAAACAGACAAACAGACAAACAGACAAACAGACAGACAAGAAATTCAAATATTTTTTTTTTTGCTTTCTGTTATTCTTTTTAAGTGTCCCTCTATCCATTTCAGTCAAAAATACTTCATGTACAGACAAAATATTTTTACTGTTTTATTATATTTATAGATGATTACACTAACTTTGCAAGTTTACCTAAAAAAATCAATAAACGTGTGTGCAGCATATCAAAAAGATAAAGGGCTTATTCGCCTGATAAGAAAGTTTTTTATTAAACTATTTTACACTCGGATTCACGCAATAACACCAGGGTATATAGCTATGGCAAATGCTATTCTAGAAGCCCATAGGGCGATTTTGAAAGCAAAAAAAAACCTTTTTAAGTCAATTAAATATAGGTAAAGGTTAAAGATAGGAATTTATTCCCCAAATATGAAAACATTTGATTGGCAATCCTCAATAAAAATGATATGAGTACCTATATTAAGTATTTATTTTTAAATAACGCATTATTCTATTCCATTCTATTACCAAACATATTCTGGTATAACACGGACTTAATTTTTATCTTTTAATATTACGATTTATATCTACATAAGTCAACTTTAACGGGGTCTCCAATGGCATAATTATTTGTACGTGCCTTTGGGATTTGCAATATTTTACTTAGTGTCAGATGGAGAACATGTGAAAATCTGAAGAATTTCTAGCGTTCTACGCGTCTCAATAGCTTTCCACATAAATACTTAGTAAATAATGACAGGCTTATTCTGTAACACCACAAAAACTATGCGATTATTTTATGTATTATTGTGCAGAACAACTACGCTCTGCTACCAGAAAATGTGCAGAACAACTACGCTCTGCTACCAGATGTTGTGACGCAGAGATTCCGGGCAGACGAAAGGGCGGGAGGGTTCGGTACCGAAAAATTTACCGGGTAAAAAAAATACCGGTAAAAAACCTCGACCCGACACTACGTCTGTCCGACTAACCTAACCTAACCTATACGCAGTCTGCTACCACTGTAGTTTACAACGGGAACTACAGAACCCTGTATATTAAACCTAACTTAATAGCTACAACCACCCACAAACCCAAGGGTCACTTACCAAACTTAATCTTCTGCTCTTCGGATCCAATCTTGAGTGTCTTCGGAAAGGGGGGGGTTGTTCCCTAAATCACCCAACCTACCCCATGAGATCTCAATCCCCAGAAAAAATACCTGATCCGTCTAGCAGTTCCACTCGGCAACAGATTTCGGCGTCCCCAGGCAGCCACGTTTCGCATCTCACAAGAAACAGTCAAAGTAAAAGGTTTCACAAACACAAATGTTCAATAGTTATTTAACAAACAGGAAATTCACAAATATAACTCAAACTAGTTAACAAGCAAAAGACGCGAGACCTCTCCGCGTATTAAAATCAAACCGATATGTCAGGACAAATGGCGGCCGTCCGCCATGCCATTCACGCGAGCAATTTCATGCGGCGCGGCCCCCCGCGCGATGTCCAAACAATACTGAATTCAAAATGGTCGCTCGCGACTGCCGACGCCGGCCGAGCGGGCGACGACGCTACTAATATGAAACTACCGCACGCGCTAGAATATTACGGCGGCGAACGGACAAAACAACATAGATTTTATTACAAACATCCCCCGTCCCGGTCTGAGAAGCAGACCGCTAGCTTACTCTACGGGAAGGCGGGCGAGAGAGGTCACAGCTCTCCTCAAAATCGAACCGTCGACCAACACCTCAGCCACACGCGGAGTGCCATCTCCGCCAAGAATCAAACGTAATATGCGAGCTCGTCGCCAAAGCAATGAGGGCAAATTTGCCTCTTTTAACAATACTAAATCACCCTCCCTGGGAGGCTCAGTCCTGTCTGTCCACTTCACTCTTTGCTGCAGCAAATGCAAATATTCAAGCGACCAGCGACGCCAAAAGTCCTGGCTCATTTGCTGCAACATTTGAAAACGCGACAACCGATATACGCGTTCATCCTTCCACGGGTATTCGGGCAGGGCATTCAACGGCCCTCCCACCAAAAAATGACCAGGGGTGAGAGCTTCCAAGTCATTTGGATCTGGAGATAGCGGACAGAGAGGACGAGAGTTGAGGACCGCCTCAACTTTACAAAACACTGTGGCCAGCTCTTCAAAAGTTAGAGCCGTTTCTCCGATAATGCGGCGGAGGTGGGTCTTTGCGGATTTCACAGCCGCTTCAAAAATCCCTCCCCAATGGGGGCAACTTGGGGGACTAAACTTCCAGGTTATTCCCCTTTGGGCAGCAATTTGACTTAAACTAGTACAATTTTTATCAATAAACACAGAAACATCCTTAAGATAATTTACAGTTCCTTTATAGTTTGTGCCATTGTCAGACCTAATAAGGGAAGGTAGACCTCGACGCGAAACAAAGCGATCCAACGCGGCGACGAAGGCCTCCGTAGTCAGAGCCGATACCACCTCCAAATGGACAGCCTTGGTGGCCAAACAAACAAATACACACAAATAGCCCTTCACAATACGGGCATTACGAAAGGGAGAAGCCTTGATCGAAAAGGGGCCGGCAAAATCGGTTCCAACGCCGTCAAACGGCCTCGAAGGTCGGATTCGATCAGCGGGCAAATCACCCATCTGTGGCTGCATCGTGGATGCCTTCAACCTATAACATGCAATGCATCGAAACAGGACACTACGGATTGCTCTTCGGGCAGACAAAATCCAAAATTCGCGTTGCAAAATAGCCAACAAAGCATTGCACCCAGCATGGGCGTTACGAATGTGTCGATCAGACACCAAAAGCTGCACCAAGGGTCCGCCCTTGGGCAACAACAGAGGATGGCGAGTCTCATATGGAAGATCCGCCTTCCGGAGCCTGCCTCCAACCCGAAGAAGCCCATCCGAGTCGATGTACGGGTTCAAACGAGCGACCGCGCCCTTCAACTTAGCGCGTCCGTCGCGCAAAATACGAAGCTCTGACTCAAACCGTCCGGTCTGCACGACACGGACCCAATGCAACAATGCGCTCCGGCGCTCTTCTGCACCTGCAATCGGCTCCAACCGCTTTGCCTGTGGGTTTCTACAATTATGTATGAAACGCTTAATCCAACTGGTGACACCCAGAAGCTTATCCAAGCTGCTATACCGAGCAAGTAGCCAATCCGGCTCCGACGTCGTCTCAGCGACTACAGCATGTACACGGAGCCCAGTCAAACTCAAAGAAGTAACATCTGTCTGACAGACAGGCCAAGAAGTTTCTGATCCCATCAGCCACTCTGGACCCCACCAGAGCGGGTGTGACACCAATTCTGGTGCCGTACAACCTCGGGAGGCACAGTCCGCTGGGTTAAGCTCTCCCGGCACATGTCTCCATGTTATATCAATTCCGATATTCTGGATTTGGGAAACCCGATTTCCCACAAAAACCTCCAAGGTATGTGGGGCCGCGCGCAACCATGCAAGCGCGACCTGGCTATCCGACCAGGCGAAGATGTCTCGTATCTCGACCGTGGCCGCCAGCTCACTGGCAACGTGATGCAACAATTTAGAGAGAAGGTGAGCTCCACTCAACTCAAGCTTGGGAATAGTCAGCCTAGTCCTGATGGGGGCGACCTTGCTCTTCCCTAACAAAAGCGAGACATTGACCCGGCCATCGGCGTCAACTGTCCGCATATAGACTGACGCGGCGTAGCCTCGCTCCGACGCGTCACAAAAGCCATGCAGGCTGGCTCGATATTTCCCGGGGGACAATATTCGACGAGGCAAGGCAATCCGATTGACTTCCTTAATCGATGAAAACAACTCGAGCCAATCATCCAATGGAGAGCCAAACAGCGGCTCGTCCCACGAGACGCCCAAAGTCCAAAGTCTCTGAAGAAGACACTTTGCAGAGAATATCACTGGACTGATCCAACCGCTTGGATCAAACATACGGGCTATTACGGACAACACCGTTCTCTTAGTCCAGACCTTTGGTATTTCCAAGTCCACTTGGAATGTAAAAATATCGGTTAGCGGCTGGTACTGCATGCCCAGCACCGCTATCCTGTTGGGATCATCCACATCCTCAAACAGGTGAGGGTTCTGTTGGTGATCCTCCGGGATCCCTTCTAGAACTTTAGGCTCATTAGACAACCACTTACGTAGCTCGTAGCCACCTGTCTTCAATATTTCAATCAATTCATCCCGCAGTAGGAGGGCCTCCTCAATACTTTGGGCTCCGGTGCACACGTCATCAACATACAAGTCACGTGACAGCACGGAAGCCCCACGGGGAAAGCGGATCCGTTCCCGCTCTGCCAATTCAAGCAATGATCTGATGGCGATATAGGGACTAGATTTCAAACCATACGTGTTTGTGTTGAGTTCATACACCGTCACAGGATCCTCAGGGCGCTCACGCCAGAGTATCAACTGGAATCGCCTGTCCTCAGGATGTATGACTGTCTGGCGGAACATCATCCGGATGTCCGCACCAAAAACCACTTGATGTCTTCTAAAGTTCAAGATGATGTCAATTATGTCCCTATGCAATTTGGGACCCGAATGCAAACACAGATTCAACGAAACCCCGTTCGAAGTGGGTGCGGACCCATCGAAGACGGTCCTCAATTTGCCTGTTGAGGCCTTCACCACCGCGTGGTGGGGCAAAAAATAATGCTCAGTTGAGCTCCAATCAACTCGAGCCGGAGACATGTGACCCAAATCCTCGTACTCGCGCATAAATTCAATATATTTATCGCGAAGTACGTGGTCACGCTGCATGCGTCGCTCCATGGACAGCAGTCGTTTCTCCGCAAGCGCCCTACTTTGCCCTAGGCTAGGACGAGAGGCAACAAAGGGTAACCTAGTTACAAACCGACCGGAGGGCAACCTCTCCGTGGTCGATCGAAAAAGGGCTTCGCACTCAGCGTGTTCCGGATCCATCCTGGAACTCATAGGTGGCTCCTCCACCTCCCAAAACCTTTGCATGGTCTTGGCCAAGGACGCAGATGCGACGACCGGTGGCTCCTCCACGGTGCTATTATCAAACACAGGGCCCATCAGGGCGAAACCAAAGATAGTAGACACTGCCATCAGTGAAGACGAACCCAGAGCTTTCTGGGTACCCAACAAAATCCAACCCAATACGTCCGAGCCCAGGAGCAAGTCTACTGGGCCGGGATGAAAGACAAAGGGGTCGGCCAAATCCAGACCCGAAACCAAAGACAACACATATGTACCCGGCGGTATGTCTGTCGAGGGGTGCCAACCCGCAATGGTATCCATTACCATAGCCGAAGTCGTGATCCTCATTGTGGAGGACTTCAGCGAAGAAAAGGTGACAAGTGTCTGGCCCGTCAGACACTTCACTTGTATGCCACCAACTCCAAGAAGTGGCACAGGCGAGTCTTCCACGACTAAACCTAACTGGTGTGCCACTCGAGTGGTAACCAAACTGCTTTGAGCCCCTGAGTCCAACAGAGCTCTCAAATTAATGGCTTCCCCCCCACGACCCCATACGCGGACCACCGCGGTGGGGAGCAGAACCGTCCGCGGCTCTGTCCCAGCAAGGGAGCAAGCTAGTTACGGGCTCCCCACTCTCTCCAAACCAGGGGCGCGCCACTGACCCGGATAATATGGCGGGCGAGTGCACATCCCCATCTGAGGGGGGGCATAACCCGCGGCCCGGCCATACCTATAGTACGGCGGGTGGTACTCCAGCCGTGGGTACTCGTGCAGCGGCGGAGAAAACCGCTGCGGCTGCATGTGTTGGGTATTGGTAACCCGCGTGGAGGGGGGTGTCCCCACTCTCACGTCCGATCTAGGGCCCCCGCCCATGGGGGCCCTATCCGGGGCCTGGCCAGCCACATACTGGCCACGACCTTGAGGCGCGTGGTCCCGGTCCGCCAAGACCCGCGCAGGTACGCGACCCCCCTCCCGAGGGGGGGGTGCGACGAGCGAAGCCGCGTCCTCCGTCCGGTGGTGGAGGGCTTCGCGCAGGAGCGCCCCCGCCCATAGGGGACCCCTGCCTCAACATCCGGGGGCCATCCCCGTTCCGGTTCATGCAGAGCATCACGTGGTGCAGCCCACGGCATGCACTGCATGGTATGGCCCTGGGACAGTCACGTGCATAGTGACCGCCCAAACAATAAAAGCAAAGTTCATGCCGCTTTGCCATGCGGCGCCTATCTTGTACTGGCAGGCTCTGCCAGTCCCTGCATTGCAGCAGGCTGTGGCCCATCCGGCCACATTGCAGACAGTCCGCGTCCCTCGCGACTGCTGCCGTGTGTGCAACCCGCGCACCAGCTCCACGCGGTGGCGGTTGCCGTCCCTGTTGGGGCTTCCCTCGCCATGAGGGTTCCAAGGGCCTACGTTCAGGCGCTCTGGATGGCGCTGAGTCCGTCATGGTATTCTCAGCAGCCCGTGCCTCAAACTCCAAAAACTTCACCAAGTCAGTGAATGTTGGTAGGGTGGTGCTATCCCGCTCCGCATTTTCGCGCTCAAACCGCGAGCGGATGTCATTGGGCAATTTGCCCAATACAATGTGCACCAACAAAAAAGACCATTGGTCCACCGGCAGCCCCAGTGTGCGGAGCGCGTTACAGGCCACTGTAACGGGCGTGAGCAACTGCAGGCGCAACTGTGCCCTGTTGGCCACCTTGGGCAGGGCCATCAACTGTGCGGCGTGCGCATCCGCTAACAAACGTAAATTTTGGTAGCGGGAGTTCAATAACTCCCAAGCCGTATCGTACTGGTCGTCCTCCACCCGGAGGTGCTGGATGAGCGACCGCGCTTCATCCTCCAGAGTGGAGAGGAGGTAGGCCATCTTCTGGGCCTTCGACAAATCCTGTCGTGCTACGACCAGGGACTCAAACATATTTTTGTAGGCTACCCACTCCTCCATCCTACCCCCAAAGTGGGACAGCTGAAGGGTGGGGAGCCGACCAGTAACCGCTGGTCCTTCCTGTCTAACAGGTGTGCGAGGGGCTGGTCCGCCAGCCTGTCTCGCCCTTATTGCGGTCGCCGCCTCCGCGATATCATCGTGCAGACTCAGGATCTGGTCCATGTCCGCCATGTGACCTGCGTAGACCTCCGCGGCAAGTTCGGCTTCGGTAAGCACCACCATGGCCGCTTCCGCGCTAATCAATCGTGAGTGGAGGTGATCCGCTCTTAGCAGTATGGCGCCCTCCCTGTCCTTCCGGGACAGGAGTCCTCCGGCCGTCACAAACCATCTCAATTCGTAGGCGAGTGTCGCCCTAGCATTGGAGACCTTCGCCATCGCGTCAAGTCACAAACAAAAAATAACAAAAGGTAAATAAAAAACAACAAAATCAAACAACTACACGAAGAACCGCGGTAGGTATGAGAATGGCACAAACCCGGAACGCACGGTACGAACCGCAAACAAATACAAAAAAGGTTAGAAATATTCTTATACAAACAAACTAAGAAAAATCTAATAATTTTTACAAACAATTAATTATTTTTTACAAACGAACAAATAGAGGGTAGATAAACTACGCTCTGCTACCAGAAAATGTGCAGAACAACTACGCTCTGCTACCAGATGTTGTGGCGCAGAGATTCCGGGCAGACGAAAGGGCGGGAGGGTTCGGTACCGAAAAATTTACCGGGTAAAAAAAATACCGGTAAAAAACCTCGACCCGACACTACGTCTGTCCGACTAACCTAACCTAACCTATACGCAGTCTGCTACCACTGTAGTTTACAACGGGAACTACAGAACCCTGTATATTAAACCTAACTTAATAGCTACAACCACCCACAAACCCAAGGGTCACTTACCAAACTTAATCTTCTGCTCTTCGGATCCAATCTTGAGTGTCTTCGGAAAGGGGGGGGTTGTTCCCTAAATCACCCAACCTACCCCATGAGATCTCAATCCCCAGAAAAAATACCTGATCCGTCTAGCAGTTCCACTCGGCAACAGATTTCGGCGTCCCCAGGCAGCCACGTTTCGCATCTCACAAGAAACAGTCAAAGTAAAAGGTTTCACAAACACAAATGTTCAATAGTTATTTAACAAACAGGAAATTCACAAATATAACTCAAACTAGTTAACAAGCAAAAGACGCGAGACCTCTCCGCGTATTAAAATCAAACCGATATGTCAGGACAAATGGCGGCCGTCCGCCATGCCATTCACGCGAGCAATTTCATGCGGCGCGGCCTCCCCGCGCGATGTCCAAACAATACTGAATTCAAAATGGTCGCTCGCGACTGCCGACGCCGGCCGAGCGGGCGACGACGCTACTAATATGAAACTACCGCACGCGCTAGAATATTACGGCGGCGAACGGACAAAACAACATAGATTTTATTACAAACAATTATTATTTTTAATTAGCTTTAATAGAAGTCAAAAAGTGTTAAATATACCTCTTGCATTTTCCAATTTCAATGCACCTATGAAATGATGAAGTAGGTATAATTTAAAGCTCTCAAAATATTGTTTAATTTACGTTTAGTTGATAGTATTGGCGAAAATCAATTTTATTTTAAAAAGCTTTAGGTACTCGTATCTATATTACTCGATACTAGTTAAGCCGAGGCACAGAATTAATATAAGTACTACGTACAGAAAGGAAACTCCCTGCCCCTCCCGCAATATGACACCCCTGCATCCCCCGTACGTATCCCCCGTTCTTGTGTGTATTGGGACGCTATGACTATGAAAACGCACACATTGACGTGTGACTGAGTAGGTATATTTGACGCCCCGTTTCTATGTAGCGCCCGCCCTGTGGCCGAGGCCTCACAGAATAGTATATGCTAGGGTCGTAAATTCACTTCACACTCGGTTTCTATATCCGGTTAGTTTAGTAGAGTCAGAAAAATAATTACGATACAATACATTACAAAAATTCTTTATTTACACACAAATAATTACATGGTATACATAAATTAAACTTAAAAATAAAAAGAAAGGAAGATGTGCAAAAGGCGGCTTAAATAATTATCAATCGTTTCTTTTACCATAATTTAAGTTTTCATTAAAGTTACAGATTTTTCTTACAATACAGTTTTGTATATTCCCAAATGGCATTTACCACTCTGTCTCTTGATCATAATCTCATGAAATAATTATTTATTTATTTAAATAACAATATTATTAAAATACTCTCATAAAGAAATAAGATATGGTGAAAAAATAGCATGCGAGCAGGACTAGGCTTATTTCTAAATGAGATTAGATTATGTTATTATAGATTGTGGTCAAGAGCAAACTCATCTTTAATAAAAAAAAAAAGATTACTTTAGTACTAACTGCATCTGAGATGCACAAAAAAAATCAAAAATAAACAATATTATTATTAATATTTTTGTTGTAAATTATTGTATTATGGATATTATTATCTGAATTGAAGCATTTTGTTATTTGTTTTGTTGATTTGTCTTACAATAATAAAAGCTAATAAATTGCTAAGTTTGTTTATTATTTACAACATTTTCCAGTCAATTTGTACAAATTTTTCAATAGCGAATTTCAAACTATAAAATTAGATTGATATTTGAAACACTATGTTATAGAAAATTAACCAGGAATGATTGGCTCGTTCATTTAGCAACTTTCCCTGTGTTGTGGTAAGGATTTCTATTGTAGCGATGATTTTAATATATCTCTGTAAGTAACACGACCATATATTTTCAATTTTCTCCTTTTAAGCTGTGGTCACGGTACTTATGATACAATATGAAGTGCAGTACAATCATAGTTTTATGAGTACTCGTTCCAGCCTAGGACGGTCCCGCGGGATCTCAATTTAGTTAGTAATTTTCGTTTATACCTTTTTTTATAACTTACGGCAAACGAGCAAGCGAGTCACCTGATGGTAAGCGATCACCGCTGCCCATGGACTAATTTCTTTCACCTACCAAGAGTTCAGAAAGAAATTATATTTATACTTCACAGATAATGTGCACTGTCTTCCAACGTGCCAGCCTTCTGGGCACGCTTCCGCGGAGCAATGCCCTGCAGGATATTTTCCTTTTATAGTTTTAATTTAATAGTTAGTTTTTTAAAGTTATATTTCAGCTTTAGTTTATGTTATCCTAGGCTTAAATATTTTTTTACATTATCATAAAAAATAAACGTTATCTATACATATAATAAGACAGTAAAAATATTTTGTCTGTACATTTTGTATTTTTGACTCAAATGGATAGAGGGACACTTAAAAAGAATAATAGACAGCAAAAAAATTTTTTTTGAATTTTTTGTCTGAATTTATGATCACGCTCATCTCCGAAAGTACTGAACCGATTTCAATAAAACTTTTTTTGTTGTAACATTTAGGCTATAATTTATTTTGAAAACTAGAACACCTGATGAACAACCAAAATAAAACAGTTAAACTATATAAGAAATATGGAAATGGTTCCTTAAGAAAATTCGTTCAACCTGATGAGCATTTTCTGCTGACGTATAAAAATTGAAGATCTGGAACATCTATATATTGCAAGAGACCAGCTATACTATAACGTATATGGAAATGGCACCTTAGCAAAACTTGATTAATCTAATGAGCATTTTCTGTAGACGTATAAAGTCAAAAGTCAAAGTCAAATATTTTTATTCATGTAGGCTTAAAAATAGCACTTATAAATCGTCACTTTCTTGTTTTTTAGTTAGTTGACGTCAAAAAAATTACTTAAAGCTAAGTTTACCACCGCCTCCAAAGCGCAAGTGGAGAAGAGGCGGCGCAACAAACTCTCAATAAAAATCGAAGATCCGAAACATCTAGAACAGTTTGGAACACAAAAAGATTTTTCATTTAAGCGAAACACGCGGACGAAGCCGCGGGCTACAGCTAGTAAGTTTATAAAATAAAAAATAAAAAGTAAATAATATTTACAGATATGTTCATGTTAACTGTACTTTCTCGTCAAAAAACCATGAATAGCACCACGGCCAAAGATATATTTGTTTCATGCTACAAGCGAGCGTTGAGCTTCAGCGGTTGAGTTCCAGTCTCCGCTCTCCTGGATATCATCTTTTTTAGGGTTCCGTGTCTCAAATGGCGTAATATTACCGTAAATGTTGAGAACTTTCGCATATTTTGCGATTTCAGACGGGAATCAAAACCTAAAGGGTACTTTCCGTTGACCTAAAATTATGAAATTTGGCAAAAGCAAGGTCCTTGCTGCAACCCTTGCTTTTATTTACCGACCTTAATATGTACCCAAGGGATCGAACTGCAAAGTTAAGTTTGTTTATGAAACTAGTTTGTCTTATAGTTAGAGCTATAATGTGAGATGCTTTGCGTGTGAGAACCCTCAGTGCGCGAATTTGACTCTCACATGGCCGTTTTTTTTATCTTCTTATAGGATCTTTTAATTTGATTTCATTGAATTTTATTAAGATTAATTCCAAATCCGATCTTTATGCAGTTAGCAATCCATGAAGCCATTCAATTTTATCATTTTAAACTCCTTTGATTCGGCTTTCGACTAGCGAAGCCGTGACGATAAAAATGATCAAGGGAAGAAGAAGCAACACGCATTTGTTTCACTATGCTCTAGGCAAAGAAAAAATACACTACACGAAAAGAAGCGACACCTAAGCATGTGTACCATGCCCTAGGCAAAGCCGTGAATGGCAAAATAGGTTTACTCTCAAACGATCTTTTGAAATGCTAATATTGGCGTTTCTATGTGGCTGTCCCCATCAGCATTCTAACTGCCCACTCCTTGGTTTTCAGAACCACTAACAGTAGTTATTAGGAAGCTGTGTGTATGAATATTTTTCAATAATTTCCCAATTGTGCCAAAGATACTATACATACAGGCTTCGTAGATGGTTTTTGAATAATATTATTCTTCATCGTGTTGACCTGACTAATTGCTACATGTATATAAATTATAAAATTTTTGACATAGATTGTGTATTAAATGTAGAGTCGATTATAACGACATGAATTTCTTGAATTATATTGAAATTTATAAACTAGTATTAAAGTCTAACGCAGAAAAATGGAAATATTTATATCTGAAATAAATTCTCCTAATTTTATAAAGGTAATCACGTTCATTACATTCGTTAGAGATGTGGTATTGGAGACGAATGTTGCGTACGAGCTTAACATGGACTCAACGACACACAAACTCATCCATCCTGTGTTGGTCAATTTCAAATTATAGTAATGATTTAGGTAGGTAGTCCACTCAGTAAAATTCAACAGAAGATACTCAAGTTTTTGCTCTTCATTTCTCAAATTAGACATTACTCAATGAAAAAACGCCAACAACGCATTTAGCTAATTCCATATTAATCACATTTTGAATTGTTGAAATTGTGTCCTGTTAGCAATAAAATGTCGAAATAATAAATATCTTAGGTTATAAACTTTGAACATTTGAATGAATTTTATAAGCGCAAATACACAAGAAGGAGGCAAAGAAAGGTAACGGGTAATTTGTGAATTAAAACATATTTTAGATTACATTCTTTATTTTCTGTTTTACGTGGATCCATCGTAAAATAAATAACTTAATTTATACTTTGTCAATGCCACTCAATAAATAAATTCACTTGGTAATAAAAACTTGACTGAAAAAACACACAATAAATTAAAAATAAAATATCAACTTAAAAAAGAACACAAAAAATATAACAAAACATCTTTGGAACGAAAACTTAAACATATTTTGGTAAATATACTACGTGGTAAATAAACATATTATTAAAAATATATAAATAGAAAATATACATATATATTCATATACATATGTTGCAGCTAGATAGGTAATCTCGTGAATAGATATTATTCTAATAAATAAATTAGATATAGAAGGTGAAGTGTTTAAATTTTCATGAAAGTAGCGAAAATGGAAGACAGGAGGGCCTAATTTAAATACATAAGTCATGTTAGAAGGTAATAGATACAAACGTATTTGAATCATAAATACACACAATCACGTCTTATCTTACGATAGATATTAAATTGTATTATTTAAAGCAATATACCGAACTAAATCGTTGCAAACACAAATCATAAAATAAATATACTTACATGCATAAATATATACAAAATAAAATAATCAGTCATCGCGCTTAACTCAAAAATACTCTACTTATGTCTGTAAAAAATAAATAAAAAAATACTGACGTACACACGTTTCAAGTTTTACCAAATACGGTGGTTACTAAGAAGACTAATCAAAAACTAATAATAAAAAAAACTACGCCTGTTTGCCATGAGCGGCGTAGGCAAGCGTCTGGGCGTCCTGGGATCTTCCCCATGATCCTTGGCTTTCCCAACCATGTTCCTCATGATGAGGAGGCTCAGACCAGCCGCTGCTTTTCTTGGATTCAAGAAGCTTCTTGATGGCCCCAAAGGCAGCAGCGATGAAGGCGATCTTTCCAAGGAGGTATGCCTTGAACACGGCAAAGGCGATGATGCCAAGGAATAACGGAACCAGAGCAGCGAGTTTCAACTTGATGAGGGCAAGGATGGGAAGGAGTTTCTTCAGCTTCTTCTTCTTCTTACCACGACCTGGAAAGATGATAATGAGGGTATTATTCTCTGAAAATTAGACACAGGTGAAAAACATAATAGGACCGGACAGGACAAGGTATGAATTGCTAAAAATATGCAATATTATATTATACACTAGCTGTCGCCCGCGGCTTCGCCCGCGTGAGTTTAGCTTAGATGAAAAATCTTTTTGTGTTCCAAACTGTTTCAGATGTTTCGGATTTTCGATTTTTATACGTCTACAGAAAATGTACATCAGCTTAATCAAGTTTTGCTAAGGCGCCATTTCCATATAAAATATGTTATAGTGTAGCTGGTCTCTTGGAGTTATTCATCAGATGTTCCAATCTTCAATTTTTATACGTCAGCAGAAAATGCTCATCAAGTTGAACAATTTTTGCTAATGTTATAGTGTAGCTGGTCTCTTGGAGCTTTTCATCAGATGTTCCAGATCTTCAATTTTTATACCTCAGCAAAAAATGCTCATCAGGTTGAACGACTTTTACTAAGGCGCCATTTCCATATATGTTATAGTTTTACTGTTCTGTTTTGGTTCTTTATCAGGTGTTCCAGTTTTCAAAATCAATTATACCCTTAATGTTGCCTGGGCTTAATAGCTACACAACAAAAAAAGTTTCATTCAAATCGGTTCAGCACTTTCGGAGATTAGCGTGATCATACATACAGACAGACAGACAGACAGACAAACAGACAAACAGACAAACAGACAGACAAGAAATTCAAATATTTTTTTTTTTGCTTTCTGTTATTCTTTTTAAGTGTCCCTCTATCCATTTCAGTCAAAAATACTTAATGTACAGACAAAATATTTTTACTGTTTTATTATATTTATAGATGATTACACTAACTTTGCAAGTTTTCAGCTTGAGTTTAATCTCCTAAATTTATTGATTAGAGATCAAACTTTTTGAGCTTTCGAAAAGTTAATATTTTTAACTTGTTACGTCAAGGGGGGGTTTAGTATCGTCCAAACATCGATCAAAAATATGAATTAATTTTTTTGTGTATTGGGAAATACTTTACTGGTTTAACTCTTTCTATTTTTTAATATTCTAAGATTTTTCAAAGAGGCATCAAATTAAAATGTAGTCCGGTCCCCTATTATTACAGCGATACATTTGAAAGTAATAGTTTCATCTCACACGATTTTGTCCACATTATCCATTCAAGAATAGTAAAGGACTAATCAAATGAAAGTACTGTCACCATCGAAAGTCGTTCTACTACGTCATTCAATTTTAGGCTTTGCATAAATGGCTTGAGAGCTGAAGTATTCATCAAAGTGAGTCGTAACTTGTACAAAGACTTTAAGAGAAACTCAAGAAAGTAAAGCGTGAAAATTGCGAGTGTCTGAAAGTAGTCAATGTTTAAAAGCAAGCTTACTGATTTACTTTACTTGGAAATAAGGATGAGAGAGTATTTTTAAACATAAACATATATGCCACAAGCCAGCTTATAGGCAGAAATGGACATGCCGAATACAAAATTCAATATATTAGTAGACAAATTGAATCCAATTGAATTTACCCCAGGGAGCACTAATTTGTAAGGAGTATCACGAAATCAAATCAAAATCAAAAATCAAAATCAATTTTTTTTGATTTTGATTTGATTTTGATTTTGAAGGAGTATCACGCTCTTAAGTGGAAATGGGCAAGTCACATAAGCCGATGCGAGGACGGAAGATGGAGCCGAAAATCACTGAACTGGCGGCCGTGGATGGGGCGAAGAAAGTAGGGCAAACCAGCTACCCGTTGGAGCGATGACATCGCCAAAATTGGAGGCCCATTGTTGAGAAGGATTGCAAAAGATCGCGAAGCATGGCGTGCATTGGAGGAAGAAGAAGAAGAACACGCTCTGAGATGGGAGAGGATGGTCGACTAGCCGCAACCGGCCGATCACAATCGAATGACTACGCAGCCTATTAGCCAATATAGGAATTTTAAACTTTGGATTGTCCTGGATTATAAATTTCTAAAAAATCTTCATAAATTTTTCCTCCAAAATTGGTCTGAAGAGTACTCATTTTTACACTCGGTAATGCCCTATATACTTCCTACTAGTATTAGTTTGTGAGAATAGGTGTATGTTTGTTTGGATGCTTGTTACTCTTTCACCCAAAATTATCTGATCAGAGTTCGATGAAATTTGATAAACGAGTAGATTGAATCCTGGAATAAAGCACTTTTTATCACAAAATCTCCACGTTATAAATTTAATTATTTTACTTGAACTCAATTATTTTAACGAATCTTAAAACCTGTAAATAAAATTCTTTCTAAACACATTTAACGATTTGTTCTGTTTATTAATTTTAAATAAACCAGTCTTCGACACCGTGGCTCCCATGACGAAACCATAATCCTCAGGTCTTGGCCTTCATTTCATAAAACAGGAATTATAATTATGTTGAAAATAATTAGACTTCGCTCGACATAAACAAACTTCATAATGAAAGTTTTCCGAGACCTAAATTAAAAAAAAAAATAGTTCCATGACTTTATAGATAGTAAAAGTAAGTAAAGGCGTCTTTAAGTAAAAGGCGAGTCCATACAAAAATCAAAAATTCACTTGATTGGCATTTAAAAAAAAAACCTAATAAAAAAAAACATCTATATTGTGATTTGTGCAACTGTCAAACTGTCATGTGATTTTTTTTCTGCCTCTGGTTGTCAAGAAAAAGCGCACCATCGAAGTTCAGCCATTATTACGACTCGGCTTTCATAAAACCCTATCTGTTGAGACTTTTTTACCCTTCGTCAATTTTGTTAACAAAACTTTTATACTGATTTTTTTTTAATTTAGCTGTCAGAAAATCGCCCATTGAATTATAAGTTTTTATGAGCTGAATTAAACTTACATGTTTTACACTTTACCCGTAATTTTTATTGAAATTATGAAGAAAACATGCTATATATCATTAATCAACCAAGAAATTGATATATATTTTTAGCGCGTCGACTCGGTGGGTCAAATTTATGACGTCATAAAGTAATCTTTCAATAATCTCATCTAATATATACTTTGATTGGCCCGAAAAGCTACCATATGGTTGCCAGTAGGCGTAGAGGTAGACCGTGGCAGAAATGGTGAGATGACCTTGACGGTTTTCTGCGGGGGTTGCAAAATAGAGATTTCATAGCGATTTTTGAAAGAAGAAATGTCGTCTTTTGCATGCTTTTAAAGTAAAAAGTAATTAGTACTGTAAAACTGTATACCATCTTACATCACCTTTCTACAAATAAGCAAATAAAGTATTTTGAGTTTCGATAGGGAGGCATTTGTCCAGCAGTGAAACACTAATATAAAACAAGCTAACAAAAATAAAAATAAACAGTAGAATTTACAATAAAAAGCTAAAATCGAGGCTTCAGACTTGTATGAGTATCCATGCGAACAAATTTGTTAATGTGTATCAAATAGGGACCTGAAAATGTGGCGAAATGGTTCCAGTAAAGGATGATACGGCAGTGTTTGCTTCGCGCTTGACTTGGCGGGGGCACTACCGTGGCCCCTGATTTGTAAATAGTTTTAAGAACTGTAGCATGTATGTATATTTACAAAAGTGAATAAAGAATATGAATAAAACTTTCCTATTTTCTTAGGACGATATAGATCTACATTATTTTTTGGCTCTGTCTGCCCCGTAAAAATACGCAATTCTATAGCTTATTCTTCAGTGTCCAATAGACAAACCCGATATACAAACCTTCATAGATATGTAGAGAGAATGACTCTTTGAACCAAAAATACTGTTTTGTGTCAAGTAAGCTTATGACCCGTCCGTTTCATTGAAGAGTGTACGAAACCGGCTTTGGAGAGTAAATAGAAATGCTTAAGTCAATAAAACGATCAAACAAGCATTCTCACTGATGAAACTTTGTAATGTTAGATTTTTTAAGAAGAGACTGGTATTTTCATAATCATCATCAATCAATCAATCAATCAATTCATATAATAAAACTGTAACTGGTCTGTGTCTGTACGTAGAAGATTTAAAAGAAAAAAACTATGAGGGGTGTTCATGGGGCCAATAGAAGCAAAAGCCATTTTTTGTAGAATTTTTGTCCGTCTGCCTTTCTGTCTGTGTGTTTGTACGCGCATCACGCAAAAACTACTAGACCAAATTAGATGCGGTTATCACTGTTATATTATAGAAGGTCTAACTTAAAATCTGGCGTAAGTTTTATCTTGATACGCCGCTTAGAACCTGAGATATGCGCGGACGAAGTCGCGGGCACAGGCTAGTGTTTAATATACTTGTGGGATTCCACTAATATTTTAAATACGAAAGTTTGGATGTGTGTGTTTTTTAAATAACGCAAATCTACTGATTTCGATAAACAAGTAGAATACTTATAACTTGAAATAGCACTTAGGGTATGTATCCCAAAATTCCCAAAGTATTAACATATAAGGGAACGAAATAATATTCCCAATATAAGGGAACGAAACCCCACCGCGCAGTTAAAAAATAATAATGCAAGCTGAAATTTTTCTTCGGAGAAAAAATCTAATCTGATATGGATATATTCATAGATAATTTGATCATAATGTGTATTCATAAAAATTTGTGAATAATTTACTTAGATTAAAATTTTTATCACATAATCGGTACCTATGTAAAGAACATACTAAGTAAGTAAACATAGGTATACTTTTTCACATAATAATTACCGTCGACAGCTCTTTGACAGCTATTAAAACTAAACTAACTATTAAACTAAACTAACCATTAAACAATTAGACTAACCAGACGATGGCTGTCAAAATCGTGACAAATTACTGCAATTAAGTTGTTAAAAAAATTCAGTAGGCTTTTGTTTTTTTCTTCTTAGATTTAAAACATTTTTGTTTATTTGTAACATTTTTAATCATTAAAAAATTAAATGTTAGTTGATTAAGGATTTATATTCATAAAATGATTTATTTAAGTGATTTTGGTAATAGTTTGATGAAGACCACCAACAATGCAATCTAATTTTACTTTATAATTCAGGTGGGTTTTGTCGAAAATCGGGTAAAAAGTTGAAAATTAAAATTGGGCTTGCACGAGCTTTCATATAGATAATATTTTTACTATACATATAATACATATTTTTCAATAGACTTTTCTATCTACGCGATATCTTGCAATTTGATTGAATATTATGAATTTTGACACATCATTTATTTCTCGTTAGACAATAAATAAAGAAGTTTACACAATTTTAGTAATTAATTGTAAATTTGGGATTTGATATTTTTAGTACTTAATTTAATTGTATATATTTTCTTTGGTTTGATTTATTCTACTTTAAGTTTAGTTAGATTTTTATTTTAATTTATGAAAATTTATTTACCTATCGTAAAATTTAATTAGTGTAATGAATTTGGGAAAATCATCATTTTATCACGTACCTTCCTCATCAATGGAGTTGTCTTCTTCAAAAGACTTGGGCATTCGCAGTTGTAGGACATGGCTGTCAAGAAAATCGACGACGTTGTCCAAGATTCTCTCTTCGATCTGCATTTCCCTGGCTTTGGGTTCCTCCACGAGTGGTTCGTAGCTCCTTGCGGACCTGGGGCTTCCAGTCCTGGAGAGGGAGACTCCATCGAGGATGTTCAGCTCCTTGGACATGGCTAGGTTTTCCGTCAGTTTCATAGCTTTTTCCTGTAATCAGACAGATTTAGATTTTTAAATGAGGAATTTAAAGATTTATTTTTCTCAGTTTTATTTATTTCAAGTTTTTTTTGGTTATTAGCGGACCCGATCAGGATCAGTTAATTTTTTTTTTGTGAGTATTCAGTCTTTTTTATTTGAGAATAATGATTTAAGGAAAATTTACGTAATGTAATTTTTTAAGTTTATGCCTGGATGAAACTATAACTAAGACTAGAAAAATACAATTTTTTATATGCTTAATGAATTCTACAATATTTCGCATAATGATGATTAAGTTGAGAATGTTTAACGCGGCAATTTCTTTAACTGTTAATCATTTTTATTCGCGCAAATTTACTCTCAATAATGCGCAAAGTCATAGCTATTAAACTTGACAGACTAGCTTTATTATTAAAATGTATTATGTAATTATTAAGTTATGATTCAAATTACGAATAAAAAATTTCATAAACCATCGTTTATGAAATTTGTCCCACAAAATTTCGAACATTTCGTTAGATCCAATTGGAATCCCGTTAATCCAAATCCTGATCGGTCACTTCACTGTCACAATCACTTCACTGCACTTCACACACCTTAAGGCACAGCATAGTGTCGGCCTCCACACATTCTCTTAAGGCGGAGACGAATTTCTCCACTGGGCCTTCTTCTTTCGCGAGGGGTACCGCCCCTGCGACAGCTAGGACACAAAGAACAACGAAAGCCTTCATCTTGGTTCGCAAGCTTGGTACAATTGTTGGGGAACTCCGCAAGTCAACAGTTTTATTCCACGTCCCCACTCCTTAAATTTCCATATGTCACGTCTCTGACGAAATACTGACTCGGTGCTAGCATTAAATGTATTAACACGTATTTGTTAGGCTTTTAATGGAATAAAAGTGTGTTATGATGACGGATTATTGGGGTTATGTTTAGAATTCACCATTTTTTTGGAATTCAGCTCCATTGGATTTTCACTACTTAACGTTTTAATTAAACTTTCAAGTACAACAAGTAAATAATGAACATTTACTTTGAAAACACAAACAAATATTTATATTAGGTACTCAACAATATTAGAAGAAAATTATTTAATTACCATATATAATTTTTTTCGTGTAAATATCATTCCGTAAACACTTTCAGATCAGTCTATAAATTATAACGTTTCCAGGTTTGTATTAAAATTATAGTTTAAAAAGAAAACTTAATTATGTTTATATAAACTGTATAAAAAATATTGTGAGGATGGAGAGTCTACCTAATTTAAATAAAATACACAATTAACTTGCATCGCATCTATTTGGCAAACTAACCGAATTCATTATATCTACTAAAATTACATTCTTTTTTAAACCTAAACTTTCGGCATTTCTTCTCAGCAGTGGTCATTCCGAAATACGAGTAGTTTGTAGCTTTGAGATTTATATTATAATGTTATTTTTAAAATTTGACATGAAGAAGTTCTATTTTCAGAATAAACGATTGATTTTAATTGATTTTTTTTATATCCGCGGCAAGGCCTTTACCAGGGTAATTACAATATTGAATAGAATCATCCATAAAGTTAAACTAAAAGCAACCATTACTACAACTTGGCAATGCAGCCAGCCTTTTGGGCACGTTGCCGCGAGGCTACGCTCTTGAGGGGCTTTACAACTTGTCATTATTTTTTATTTTTGTATTTTTTAGTTTTTAATTTTAGTAGGTATTTTAAATTAGCTAGTAGTTAAATTTTTAATTTATCTTCATAATTAAACTTAATAATACATTAAACGCATAATTGCAGTTTGCAGCATTAGATGTGCTTTAAATTGAAAAGCTACAAGTATACATCATTATTTTCTTAAGGGCTTAGAAGTTTGCCGCATCGAAGTTTATGCGTATGTATAGTTCCCTTTGACGCAAATACTTAAAGTAAGATTACTATGAAACATACGTGATATTTGACGCTTTGGCATAATAATAGATTAACATGTTGTATATCTTATATTTTGAAAATCTAACGGTAAGTTCATGTCGTTTATTCTTCATTAAAATATTTATACAATTCATAGTCTATATTGCTCAGTTTATACGGATTAAACCATAATAAAATATTTAACTCAAAAAAAAATGGCTCTATGCCCCACGGACATACTTTACAATTTTAGTATAGGTAGTAATCTAAGTTTTAGTTTATTTTTCTTTAGTTTTTAGTTAGTTTTTGTTTTGGCATTATTAGTTATTAAAATATTTTTTTATGTATAAAAAAAAAACAAAATACTTATTTGAAATAATTTAGTTTGAATATCTAACGGAAGGTTTATCTATTATTCCAGACAGAAATTTAAAAAAACAATTTTTTTTGGCGTCTACTGGCTTTATGAAGATACATGCCCCATACATTTTTTTCTTTATTACTTATCTCCTAAGAACAGATATAGTCCAGTATTTTTCTATATAACTTTGAAACAATTTTAAAATAAATACTTAAATGTACCTATAATAATAACTTACCTATAAAAGGAACATCGCGAAAACATTCTATAATACTTTCCAAACCATCAATTTATTTGTCAATATACCTGATATCAAACCATTTGTATTCTTCCATACAATGCATTATCAATCCATTTAGAGTCAATACATACAGGTCGAAAGTGATTCTGTAACACGCAAAAACAATAGGATTCACGAGGCATATAAATAACACAATTATCTTGCTTCCTATAAGAAATTTGTTCGTTGTTCCCATACAAATTAAAAAAAAAAAGTTAATTGTTTTATAGGATTAAAATAGCACTCTAAAAACGTCATATACTTAATATAGTAGACAGGAAGTTACTGAATTAAAATCCATACTAGTTGACCGAGCGAGCGAAGCGAGAGATGGCTATAATTCAAGTTGGGGCGAAAACACATTGTTTTATGTATGTATGTTTGTTCCGCGATAACTCTCGAACCGGTTGAATTAATTTCGTTTTAACCACTGAACCACTAGTATTATAAATACAATTGTCTGTCTGTTTGTATGGAATGCTTTCACGATTATGCCACTGGATAAATTTTTATGGGATAGTTAAAGATCCAGGGTCAAACATAGGCTTATGTTATTCTTCATTCATTTCATATTTTGGTAGCACATCCTAGAATTGAAAAGTAGTTTAATAAAAATCAATGACCCACTTTAAAAAAAAAAAACGATGTCATTTCGGTGATTTCTTCCGGAAGTTATGACATAGTGTAAATTACCATGGCCAGGTGGCAGGCAAAGCCGGGGCGAATCGCTTATATTATGTAATTTGTACTTTCTTTATTTTATGAATAATTTATGACCTATGTTAATCATTAACTCCCTTTGTGACATAAGGTCTTAAGGTTTAATTTAAACTTGAGAGGTAAAATAAGCAAGCAGATAGAGCAGAATATAGAGCGTCCTATAAAAAATATACTTTTTGAACCATTAAAAGTTGCGTGCAGAAAAGTAGGTACCTATGTATATAAACTTAATTGTTATATTTATTAGGTACAATATTTATTATATAATATATTATAATACCAAGTAATAAATCAGGCATAGTAACAGAACTCGACTAAACAGTGGTTACAACATCCTAGAACTACGCTTAAGACCAGGTCCATCCTGAGCTGCAAAAAATAAAATTCATATGCGCTTAACCGCGGCGTGTGCGCGTTGCAATAAGATAGTTTTTTGCACAACACAATGTTATACTTTCGTTGGCAGGATCGAACAGATTTTGTACCGATTTAGCAACTATTTCTCAAATATCATTAAAAATATTAGTTTTAAAACAAAAGTGCTCAATTAAAACTTTAATATAGCATATATATAAACTAATTATATAAAAATATATATATGTTATCGCTGAAAATTTTAAGTTTCATGACTTGAAAGCTGAAATATTCTCTAAATTTTCGGTGCCTTTATGAATTAATTAAGCCGAAAATATGTACTTATTTTTATTAAAAATTACACGATTGAAACCTTAATAGAGATCATAATCTATATTCTGTATTATTTTTCCTGGACCTGGACCTGGCCTTAATTCATAAACTCAGACATTTTATCCATTAAATTTTGTAAAGAATTCTTTTGTCTATTTTATAGTTTTTACCAATCGCATATGCAAATATAACGCACTTAATAGTCAAAGGTGACTAAGCAAGTTGAAATTATAATATTGTTGTATAAGAACAGGTTAATTTGCATATTTTTTAGATTTTGATTGATGATAATCTTTACAAATGGCTTTATTGTAAAACACCGCATACGCATCAAGAGTTGTCATCATCTTCAATATACCAAGTGTACCCAAGGGCTTCGCTTCTGAGGGAATTTCCGGATAAAAAGTGCTCTATGGTATTCCAGGTATTTTTCTACTTTATCGAAATCAGTCCAGTATATATATATATATATTTTTTTTTTATAACATAGTGTGGCCAACGAGCAAGCGGGTCACCTGATGGTGAGCGATCACCGCTGCCCATGGACTACTGCAACACCAGGGGTATCACAAGAGTGATATATTGTATTTAAATTATTTTTGTATTTTGCTTGATTAAATTACAAACATACTCATGCACATTTAAACTTTTTCATTCATAATATTGGTGGGGTAGATATTAATTATAATGATTTAGTACTTATATTTTTTTATGAATAATGCTATTGTCTTTATGTTAGTCATCATAATGTTGGATAATAAATATAAAATTTGAAAGTAAAATGTACCATTAATTCATTGTCAATATTTTTAATTTTTTTTACGTCAAACAATTCGCCAAGTCATTACCGTTTTTAGCATTGTTATCATAGTAGTTAGGGTCTTCACCAGCATTTTTAGTTGTTGTATGCCACGAATCGGAAATTCCTATTTTTGAACGGACTTGAACCCGAGACTAGGTCTTTATACGACCTTGCTCTTCTAACTGAGCTATCAAATTTTAATTCTGCACATCGAAAATCTTTACCACATCCAATTTCTATTGAAAAACTTATTATATACATAAGAGCACTTTAGTACTAACTGCATCTAAGATGCACAAAAATCCAAAATAAGCATCTGACATTACTTGAAAATACCGCTATCTAGCGGAATTTGACATATACACACTAATACACACAAGTACTAAACAATCATCTAGTGTGTGGGTTACATAGGGAGCAAATGGTGGTTAAAAACTACCATACATAAGTCAGATTGATATACAAACTCATGCACTACGATGTTTTACTGAAGCACATTTTATTACAACCGATTAGTGCATTATATCGCATAGTATAGTACATCGGTGCAACGTGAGAAACTTAAATCAAAATTAGTTAAACACAAATATTAATTGCAAATAAAAGCAAAGCGAAACCAATAGCAATGTCTGCGGACATCGAGATATTATGTATGAAGTAGTTGTATTTTGACGTCTGTGAACTGTTTTTATTTTTAAATATAAATGAGATTCAAGATTTACTAAATGTGACAACCCTAATAAAAAGGAATGCTAAATCGCAAAACGAAATGGTTCCGGACACAACGCAATTATCATAGAGACACATAATGCTGATTCACCTGCGGAATGTTGAAAGTGAAAACAGGAGGATTCGGAGGCTGAAATTATGTCGTCTGACCCCAATTTTAAAGATTTTTTATATTTAGTTGACATGTTATACTGATGACAGAAGGAAAGTGAAAAAAGATAATCAGTAAGAGAGTTAAAGATGCGAAGACATTTATTTTAAATGTTGATAAAATGGTGATGACAAAAGGATCAAGTTCAAGTAGTGAAATATTAATTAAAATCATAGCAGTGAAGTCAAAGTCAATGGATCACACTTTAAATTTCAAAAAGATAAAGCTAAAAAGAGCAATTGCCTATCGAGAAATCTTTAGTCTATTAAATACTCTTAAGATATAAATACCTACATTGGCAATCATCTAATTAATCTAACAATAGCAAACATAGTGACATGTAGACTTTAACCAAAGTAAGTATTTAACCAAAACCAAAGAATAAACGCAATTGTAAAGAGACGCATTAAATATTTAACTCGTCTATTATATAACTTTTGTTTCAGTAGACACACAATCAATCAGCCATGCTAATGCTCTTCCAAACATATTCAAAGGTCCTATTGATGGACAAACAATGACATTTAAATCGGAGAGAGTTCATTGTCCATATTCAACATCCACTGAGATCAGCATACATTGCAAAATCACTCCAATTCCTGGAGATGTAAAGTTGGAAATGGAGTGTAGAGATTTTATCCCAGGTCCGAAGTTTTCTCGATACAAACTTGGCTGTGAGGACGAATCGGTAAATCGCTTCTGGGCAACGCTTGAATGTTTAAGTGAAGGGAAATTCTTAAAACGTGTTAATGAAGTTTGAGAGTGACATTGTCGTTTTGTTTCCTATTTTTAGTACATATTTGTTTAGATATTATACTCTACCACATGTATTTAATGGTTCTAACTGAAAGGTAAACTTTTTTCACACCTAAGAATTTGGGTATTTGAAAGTAAAAAATCTTTATTTGTAATAAGAAACAAGCTACAATACACAAACATTTCCTAACGATGACAAACTGCAGTAGTTAAGAAACTGTTTTAAAGTGTTCGTTCATATATCTATATTATTTTTTTATCAACCCAGTTTGACATATCGAAATTATCGACGCCATCTTCTCATCAGTTACTACAATACCGCAAGAAAATAATATCTTAAAAATATATTTTATTGCCCATACAATTTTAATATGATCAGAGTAATTTACTATTTGTAAACATAATTTATTGTAAATCATTAATTTTTTATTACATTACATTAAGATCACGTAACTATAAAGTAATTATCGGTCACATTCAAGTTATTTGTGGTTTGTTTGCCAAAAGATTTATTTCTTTCCCTCTCGTGAGTGTTGGCGTTTATATACTATATACTATGCCAGTATCAGTAGGTTATGCCCTATTTGTCCATCTGTCTAGAATATGACTTGATATAAAAGAGTCAATAATCGGCATGCAGGATGTTAACTTGGATCGGGCACATTATGACGACTATCAATACTAGGAAGCAGATTCTTCTTAGCGTGTCGACTCGGCGGGTCAAATTTGTCTATATCTCGCCATTGAGTCGTGGTGGAAGGATCGGCCAGTCTGCGTTACCGACTTGCCGTCCTCGCAGACTGTTGCCCAGGGTGCGCCGGACGCATGCATAATTTTAAGTGCGTCACTCGGGGAGGCTCCTTCCATGCACCCCTGGAACCCCAGTAAGCAGATGAATAATACCAATAGAAAGTATTAAATATAGAGTATAACAATTCAAGTAAGTTTAACAGCTAATGGAGTTAACTAGATTATTATTTTTTACTTCAAAAAATTTGCTGCTGTTTCATATCATCCGTTACGTTACGTTCCGTTTACTAGATATGAACATTAACATTAATTTTCCTAGTAAACGGTTCTATAAATCTCCATTTAACTAGACGGTGTTGTGAAAAGCCACTTACGTCAGAAAATCTGTCTGTCTCATCACGTACAGACTACGGATGTAGTCATTACTTACTCAGATTAGCCAGGCTCGTGTGGCTACAGAATCTTAATGCGTTTCCCTGAGTTTTCTTATAAGCCCAGCTTTCTTTACTATTTGCTTTTATTTTCTTTTGATGAATGCTCAAAGAATCTTCTTTTCATATTTTACACAATACAGATTTATTAAGAGAAACATCATAAATGTTTTATTCGCTAAGAAAAATATTACAACATCGAGTCTTTTTTTCATTCACTTCTACAGAAATGTATGAAAAATTGATAGTCGTTGTATTCAATACATAGTATATATCATTTATGTCATCTTTCTCTAACCGTTGTTATTTTAGAGGTACGATCGGCCATAATAGATTAAATTATTTCAATCAAAATGTCATTACAAATTTTTGGTCTCATTTAATGCTCTAATTTGAAGTTTTAATGCTCTGATTGTATCTTGTCACGTAGATTAACAAAGGTCCTTGTACTATCTTGGGTGTTCCCTAAAAAGGCAACAAAGAACTCCATATAGTCGTGAAGTAAAATTATCACGGTTGTCAAAATCTTACAATACCTAATTACCTTATTAATAATTTAATTCTTCATTGTTTGAGTAAAATTATGTAGTGTAGAGTGCTTATTACGGTACTGAAGCGGTGCCTATGGTTTTTTTATGCGGTGCATCTATTATGTCGTAACCACACAAATATAGCAAGTGTGATTCCACGTTAGTTAATCTATTTATATTTTTTCTACTGTCAACTTGATCAACTACTTATCAGTTTGACCTTATTTCAATTTTCAAATCAATTCTACTTCATCTATATAGACCTAATTTTCCTTTTAGAACCTCTTTTTGTGTAAGTTCATTCATATTATTGTACTTTTGTTATTTTACCCATAAATTATTATTAATCATCTCACCTCTCTTCTTTACAATGTCTTCATAAAGTCGCATTTAGCGTTCGTGTGTTTTTATACCAGCTAACTTCTTTTATGTAATGGAATCTGATGACGTTTTAGTATTATTTTGTACGTCACTATTTCGGGATATTTCTTTATAATACAAACCCCTGTCAAGCTAGGTATATCTAAAGAGATATAAAGCATAAAGATGCTCAAATAAAAGACTCATTCATTCCGAGATACAGCCGTTCTTGTGACTTGACGGACCATAGCCATATTGCTAGCATCTTAACCTATAAACAACGGCATCTCAAATTTCTATTACCACGTCCATAAACCTTACAAACTCACTATTGTGCATTGTCATGAAGTAGGTGACAGAGGTCCGGTACCGCCCAAGATTCGTGAGCAAAAGAAAGTCATGTGTCATAACAAGGTAGGTACACCCACTTCTGTACCTGATTCAATGAAAAGTCTGTCACAAGTAGGTATTATGTAAAAGGTTACTCATGATTTTGCAGGGTTCTTATTTCATCAGGAATTTATCGCTTCAATCATTGCCAAAAAAGGCGACTGACGACGTGACTCTAATTTTTATTCATTACGTACAAATACTTACTCATATTGGTAGTCAGAAATTTTCAAATTTCACGAACAATTTCTATTGATTAATAAAAAAAAATAGTAATTTTGACTTGAGAAGTTTTTCAAATGATGAATCTTTAAGAGGCCCCCTTCTTCATTCTTATACGCTCGACATTTTTTTTCTTTTTGCAGTCTGACTGCATTCATTTTGGCTTTTGATCTTTGAACTATGCTGCTGATTTATAACTACATCGAGTAGAAACCGTAGAGCTAGGTACGGTAGAAACAAGTGACACTCCTATTAAATCTGTGACGCCTGTCAAAATGTTAAAGGCAGAAATACTAAAACTAAGCATAACCATTACACTTATACTAGGATTTAAAATTCACCTTTTTATTTCATATCTACTTCATAATTTTATTCTTTGATTTAATTAATTCCATGGTTTTACTAAACACTGTTGTCAGATTGAAGTTTATTCTGCTAAGTGTGGAAATTTAAAATTTACCTACTTTTTAATATTACATAAATCTATACATATAATAAAACAGTAAAAATATTTTGTCACAATCACTAGTAGGTATTTTTGACTGAAATGGATAAAAAAAACGCAAAAAAAAAATTTTTTGTCTGTCTGTCTGTATGTATCTCCGAAAGTACTGAACCGATTTACTTAAATCATTCACCAATGGCTTTGTTTTAACTCAGCAAAACAGTTTGTTTCATTAAAATCGGTGTATTAAAAAAGTTATCGTCATTTTAATAAAGTCAAAGCATGAGTTACCTGGACGAAATCGCGGGCAAAAGCTAGTATATAATAAACTAATCCTATCAGATTGTACGACTACTTGGCTACGGTACGAAACCCTTAAAATGGGAACCTTCTCATAAGATGTTAAATTTATACCATCCTTATTCCATCGTGGATAATAGATTGAAATTTTTAATAAAGATCTTATTTTTTCCATGCATTTTTCACACTGTTCCATTTAAAAAAAGTAAAAAGTTCTTTAGGCGCGTTTCAAAGAAAAACTACACTAACGCAAAGCGCTGTGCCATAGAATAGAGATAAATAAATATTTTTTCATAACTTTAACTGACCACTTCATTTTTGAGCTATGTACTTACCTATTATTATTTTTTTAAATCGGCTCAACTCAACGAAGGCTCCTCGCCTTATAGAAGTTGTCACTTCTAATGCTTCCGTGTTGCTCCGTGCTTTTGACATGAAGATATCTAAGGAATTTTTAGAATAGTAGAAGTATCTTATTGCTAGCTTTTTTCTTTATTTTAAATATTCTTTTTATAATCGTCTGTCCAATAGCCATTGTATTTAGTACATTATCAGCAGTTTTTTTACATGGAATTAATTAATCATACATTTGACGACCGTCGCCCAACGGTTACACGAAATCATCACGACGCCGCCCATCGGACTATCTCACCGGAGGTCCAGGGTTCGATATCCGGTCGGATCAAGATGAAAAACCCGGCCATGTGCGAGTCAAAATCGCGCAACGAGGGTTCCATACACGCAAAGCATCCCACATTATAGCTCTAACTAAAAGGCCAACTAATTTCAAAAACAAACTTAGCTTTGCAGTTTCATCCTTAAGATTCATACTGAATGCAGCGCAAAAAAAGTTTGTAATATTTTTTTTAGACTTCCAACAACATAATATATTTACAATTTTCAGATTTATTCCTGTGTGAGTACATACTGTTAGACCTTCCTTTTTGCCAAATTTCAAAATTTTAGGTCGACAAGAAGTACCCCATAGGTTTTTATTGCTGCCTGAAATCGCAAAATATGCGAAAATTTGCAACATTTACGGTAATATCTCTTGATCACGTTGACGTATACGTACGTTGATTATTTTTTTTCTGAAAGAGACTGTGGTCCTGAGTATTTGATATAAATTTTAACTTGATAGGTACCTTTAAGCGTTCCTGAAAATAAAAAGTTTAACAGACAGACGGATAGATGGACAACAAAGTGATCTTATAAGGTTTTTGCCTTATGAGGTACGGAACCCTTAAAATGATCTTTTTCAGATTAACCTGGGTCTTGGATATTTATCTATATTCATATAATTTATGTTTTAAAATATAGTATCGTTGAGTTAGTATCCCATAAGTAAGTTCGAGACTTGTGTTATGGGCCATAACACAAGTCTCGAACTTACTTTGGGATTACCTAAATCTGTAGGCACCTACTGTGATTTGTCTGTATGTATTTATTTATATTTTAGGTTTTATTTTGTTAAAATGCGGCATTAGTACCTATGGCATTCATTTTTTTTTCAGTGGTTCTAATGACACGCTTAATATTTAAATATAAATGATTCCGTAATTCGGTAAATCAGATAAAAAAGAAAACGTCATAATATTTTTGTTCTTTATTTGTACGAATCATTTAGAAAAAAATATAATAAAATTTAATACAATAATTATAGACTACAAACATAATAATACACACAAATAATTATAATAAGTAGTAAAAAATAAATAAATAAGATATAGAGGCGGCACGATTATATCTTACTATAAAAAAATCATATCATATATACATAAATAATAATAAAATGTTACATAGATAAGTAGATACATATAATAAACAACAAAGACAAAAATAATATAATATAATCCTATGTTGTACTTCATATTACATACAATAAACAACATCATACATACACAATATACATTATACATACACTCAAATATTTACAAATTAAAATTATATCACATATAAACTAAAACAAATTATTAACAAAATATCTAGGTAGGTATTAAAAAGTTATAAATCAAAAAGAGACTTAGAAAAAAGGACTAGCATAAAAACAATTTACGAAAATAACGTCGAAGTATAAAATTGTAAATACAAAATACACAAATACGGATACCGTATAGGGTGTGAAAAATATATACTAATATAGTATAACAAAAAAGACCATACAAACAAGAACATATTATTGGAAAACAAAACAATCTCGTATTCGCCCCTTACGAAGGGGCGTCGTTAATAAATAAATCAATAAATACACTTAAAGCTATTAATAAATAGACTCATTATACACCTTCGAAAATTATGTTTGGCCCAGAGTTGACCCTTGTGGCGAACCTTTGGAATTGAGTCAATTTTCTTAGTCCATCTTAGCGTGAGCGGCGTAGGCTAGATTTTGGGCATCGTCAATGGATCTGCCCCAGCCGTGGCCACTGCTGGCGTAATGTTCTTCGTGATGAGGGTGAGCAACGACTTCGTAGCTGGTTTCATGGTGCTTGCTGGCAAGAAGTTTCTTCAGAGCGATGATTCCGGCTACGAGGAGAGAGATCTTGGCAAGGAGGAGAGCCTTGGCTGCGGCGAAAGCGATGATGCCCAAGAACAAGGGGATTAGAGCGGTGATTTTGAGCTTGGCCAGAGCCAAAAGGGGGAGGAGCTGCTTGATCTTCTTCTTTTTGCCACGAGCTGAAAAGAAAAGTGTCGCTTTGTTATTGAAAATAAATTAATAAGAACATGTGTTTTAAATCACTTCCTGAAACCCAGAGTCAGCCATATGACTCAAACCGCAAAAGAGTAAAAAATGGTAATGTAAACGTATTATGTAGTAACTGTTTTGTAACGTTCTTCTTTCCGGTTGTATTTTGGTTACAACTATTATGTGATAGATAGATATGGTAAGGTGTGAGGTCATCTTTTGTATTTGTAACTTAATTTTTCATTTTATTTGTTAGTTGATAATGCTCTGTGACTATTT
Source organism: Ephestia elutella (assembly GCA_018467065.1). Lineage (NCBI taxonomy): Eukaryota > Metazoa > Arthropoda > Insecta > Lepidoptera > Pyralidae > Ephestia > Ephestia elutella. The sequence goes on from CM031589.1 coordinate 5,747,265, forward strand.
TCGAGTTGATTATAAAATATACCTAAATAGTAGTGGTAGAAAGTTTTTTGACATTAATTTCTTGTTAAATGTGATTGTTGTCATTTTTTTTTAAAGTTAGTTTGCATATTGTAATGTAGTTCATTTTTTTTCTTTTTTATCATATCTATTTTGATGCATAATGAGATGCACCTGGAAAAACAATGGCATGATAATGGCACTACTATTTGCGTACAATGTCGTAGTCTAGATTTCAGTCCAGATCAACAGTTATAAGCATGTATTCTTCACGTACCATTACTTTGAAAATTTATTGAGAAAACTGGTTATCGAGGTTAAGATCAATGTTTAACTGCCTACACATTTCAATTATGTTATCTAAAAAGTACTAACGATGGGAAACACACACACACATGTTTCGTAAAACAAATGCTATTTAGTAGTGAAACGTAGCCTGTCTCTATACAATAAGATATTTGTAAAAGCTGCTTTTCTCACATTTGCTGCTATAAGAAATGCGATGTAATTAAGTAAAAAATATGTATTCACTTTTCTTTAGAAAGGTAGATTGACGGCAAGCGTGGTCTTTATTGCAGGAGCATCATTGAATTGATTGCATACATTTGTTTCCTCTGTTATACTATCATCAAAACTGACCAAGATTAATTTTTATTTATTACTAGCCTGTGTCCGCGACTTCATCCGCGCATTTTTCAGGTTCTAAGCGGCGTATCAAGATGAAACTTTTATTGATTTTAAGTTAGACCTTCTATAATACAACAGTGAAAACCGCATCAAATTAGGGTCAGTAGTTTTTGCGTGATGCGCGTACAAACATACAGACAGAAAGACAGACAAAAATTCTACAAAAAATTGTTTGGCTTCTATTAGCCTTATAAAAGACCCCTTGTAACGTTTTCTTAGATATCTTTTATGTACAGACATAGACCAGTGGTAGTTATTATGGTTATTAAGTACATAGATCACACAATACAGAAGTCAAAGTCAATTGTTCTTATTTAAATTACTTAACAGAAAATATTAAGCATCTCATGGATCTTGATTATTGTTTTTTTTTTATAAGAGGGCGGCAAACGAGCAAGAGGGTCACCTGATGGTAAGCAATCACCGCTGCCCATGGACTACTGCAACACCAGGGGATCACAAGAGTGTGGCCGGCCTTTCAAGAAAACGTAGACTTGCTTTTGAAGGTTCCAATATTTTGATGCAAAACTCTGTTGAGATGTTTTCTATTGCGGCTCAGAATCTCTTCTAAAATATTAAACTACATTTTAACCCGGATTCTTTCAGCCGTTTTTGTTATCTCATGCATAGACAATTCAGCTAGCAACACGTACATCCAGTTTTTATATTGTGCTTACTGGCCCAGTTATCATATTAAACTAGTCAAGTGGCAACGTTTCGCGCACGATAAGTAGACAAATTATAAGTTACGGTTTTCTGTTCTGGTTAATTTTAGTTATCTTGCGTGATCTCCTTTAGTACTATTCATTTGTGGGCAGATGAATTTGCGATACATATTTAAACATGGCAATTCCCCGTTGGAGCAAGAGACTTTCAACATGTATAAATTTAAGAATACTATCAAAACGATAGTTGAAAATATTGAATAATTGACGATTTATTCCAATCCAATACCACGAACGAATTTGTGACATAAAATTAAACAATTTAAAGAGTTGTATTGGTTTGGAATAGAAAATAATCAAAAATTCAAAGTAATACTCAGTGGTATTCGTTCGTGGTATTGATTTGGAATAAATCACGGTAATCTTTTGAAATTTGGTTTTAAATGCTCACGTTCCTTTCTTATTGTCCAGGTTTTGGCCCTTATTTTTAAATTGTAAAGTATCAAGTAGAAATCATTAACAAAATTAGTTTGATACCAACAAACTTATCTGATAATTTCACTGATAGGTACTTCGTACTCGAATACTTCGACATTAGATACATCGGCATTACATACTTCGACATTCAGAAACGTAGTCGCAAATTTCATTTATATATTACTATTTTGTAAAATACAGAGTCAAAAGCATAAATCTCTATCCCTAAACCTTTCTAGATACACCAATAAACTTTCAACAACAAATCGATACTAAAATCCCAGCAGGTTGGAAAGGCGACTTTCAAGTACTTCGATGAGGCTCAGAAAACTGGTTACACCTGGTTGCAACTGGTTAAACCATGAAAGTTCAGAAGGACCTGGGAACCCGTCCAGTGACCGCCGCAGGAATGTCACTACTTTCTTGACCCACTGTCTGTTTGTACGAGAACTGGGCGAGAATACTAAGCGGGTTTTTGGTGACGTCTTGAATTTTTAAGGAGAGTGTGATTACAAAGGCGTGGTCTCATTGTTTGCTGATTGAATGTTTAAGGTATATTTTTATTTTGGACGTGGAATGTATAGTATACCGTCAGCTAGTAAAAATTATAAAATAGGCACACATAGTAAGTTATATTCTGGAGTATGTAGACTGGATCTCCAAAACCTAAGAATTGGGACAAATGGAGGAACGGACATTTTGGCCAACTGTGGGACTTAAATGACTTAAATTATTATCTATACATAGAGATGCTCTACTTGAAGAAGACATTATACACAAAAGATTGATATTACAGTTTTTATGGCACGCGTAGGTGCAAAACGGTAACCACTTTTTGCTACAAAAACTAGATTGTTTTTTCTTTTTCTACGTTATTAACCGTAGATAGAGAATACTTACGTCTCAAAATATTATGATTTTCAAAGATAAGTACAAAAAATTCTTGTTTGTCACAAAAAATTTTTGTTGTGTTGTGTCACAAAGTTTTGTAATTTGGATATACATAACAACGTTTATAATTTTTTACCATATCGTAAAATCTAATATCGTACTAAAATCTTCTATTAGTTAATAATAATAAAAAAAACCGTAATTAGATTATAACATATATAAATGTACTTTGAAGGTCAATATTGAAGTTTGCGTATCTAACTTTAGACGTCAAAATTTCGGGCGAACAATACATACTATTCAGCTAAGCGTGGCCTTCGAGTGTCACAACTCTTGGCTCTGTCTACACCGTAAGGGATAAAAACGTGATTCTATGTATTTACATACTCGTAAATATTATTATTTAATTAATATCCCTTATTTAATTATTATTTTACTGAAGTTTGATAAACGTTTTATTGCTGAAAAATTGTTGTACTTTGTGTAATAGGCACTAATTGTACTTAATCTTTATTTAGAAAAACAAAATTGTATAAAATAATATTTTCACACACTGTGAATTCGAGTAAATTAGTAGGGGCTAACTCCTTGATCTCACAAGTTCACGGTACAGGTACCGTTGCGAGAAAGTGGCAAGCTTGTAGTTGTAAACAAGTCATCGGACATGTTAATCGATTAAGTTTCATACTCGATTTAGATTTTTTTTATCTCCGCAATAAGTTTAAAGATCAGTTGGGGAATCTTCGGAAGATTTTTTAAATTAACTTTATGTTTTATTAAAAACCCATTGAGTTTTTCAGCCTAAGCTCTAACTAGACCGTAATTAATTAATATAAGTATAAAATTATAATTGCCTAAAGGGAATCTTAATTATACTATTAAAAAACCCACACGGTTACGCTTTCAACACAGGAAATGTGTATTATATAAATAATTTGGTATAATCTGATTTAAATGCGAATACAAATAAACAAAATTTCACTTACGCGTTCCAATTAAACTTAAAGCGAAAAAGTAAAAGTGACTCTTCGAATAGTTTTGAATCGAGATCAATATCATTGTTTTGCTCTATTTGCTGTGGAACCGTAGTTTAAAAATCTTCGATTTATTGTCAATCGTAAAAAAAAAATTGTTTTACATTATATTTGAGTATATAATTTATATTCTTCTTGAGATACTCAAAATAAATTTATTATGTATTATTTAAAGTAGTAAGTAATTTTTAGTTAATTACATTTTGTTTTGCTTTAATTTACCATTTTCTACTTATACTTAGTTTTAATTTATTAGGAGTTTTTTTTTCTTTTTCAGTTAGTTTTAGTTTATTTTTAGTTAGTTTTAAGTTTTCAAAAAATGTTATTTCAAAGCATGTTATTAATTTATTGGTTGAATTAATGAAGAACGAGTAAGTGTATTTAACATAGGTAGGTACTCGAATTAATGAATAAACAAATTTCTTTTTATTTAAAAAAAAAATAATCGCAATATATTTTATCCATCGTTGCGATGTTTTTGGTTACTATTAATACTGTTTTGGTATCTGATTATGCGAGTGAAGGTGTGAAAATGAAAGTTCTCGATATTCGGTGAAATTAACATACTGAGATGAATTGATATGTTAACGAGCTTTTGAGAAAATATTATGTCACGCGCATGTTTAACGTTACAAAAGCAGAATTTTACATAAATAATATTTACATAATAGGTAAAATGTATTACAATGTGTTACTAACTTGGATAAATTTGATAAAATTTAAAGAAATAAGGTCAATGTGTCTAATAAAGTAATCAAATTTTATAGTTTTATCGAATTGTCTACTATAACACTATATGACTTATATTGATGTTAAAATGATTTTTACATAATTCGGATTATATTCGGATTATAGCCGAACTCCTTGTTATATTAAATTATAAAAATAACTACATACCTTCTTCGAGCGACCTCTTCATGCCCTCAACAGCAGACGATGGCAGCCTGAACTGGATGACGTGGTTCTCCAGCAGGTCAGCCGCCGAGTCCACCAGCCTCGACTCCACCTGGGCTTCCCTGGCCTTAGGTTCCTCAGACAACGGCTCCAAGGCTCGCGCGGACCTTGGGGACCCATTCCCTATCAGGGTCACCCCATCAGCCAAATTCATTTCCCTGGCCGACGAAATAGTCTCCACATATTTCAATGCCTTCTCCTGCAAAGAAAAAACTAATTTTTAATTCTGTTAACAACACCACACTTTAATCACTTCACATCACTTCACTATGTACCTTTAAGCATAAGGATACGTCTCCGTCAACGCACTCTTTGACTACACTGATGACGCTGCCGACCAATCCTGGGTCGTTCGCTTCTTTATCAATCGTGGGCATGGCCTGCGCGAACGCAGCCAGAATTAGGACAAATATACAGCACTTCATCGTGATGGCACCCCTACGCTAAGCTAACACAAAGTGTGGCGTCACAGTATAAGACAGCTTGTTTTAAGCGCGCCACCCCACCACGCTAAGAGCGAACCTGATGGACTCTACTCCGAAATTGTCTTATGATAATTCGAGCATTTTCGTGGGTCATTCACATTAAGCCCACCGTCACAGCCCAGTGGTGGACGTGGGATATTCACATATGTTATTCAATAGTTATGACATGTAATTAATACAAGATGGTTCTTTCGCTCAGATTTTTCCGTTCTATTAGACAAGATTGCAAGTAGAGATTAATGGTGTAAACACACGGAAGTTTTACATGTTATATTTATATAGCGCTAATATTTTGCTTCTAGCTGGCAAAAAGTTATATTCTTTTAGTTTTGCAGCTTACGCACATTAAAAGAAAAAATAAAATTATTTATTTTATAATGCATATCATCTATTTTTTTTTCCATTTGACCATTTTTTTTCCTTTTCTTAACATACTTAAATAAATTAAATACGCTAATATTATTACAATTTACCCTATTTATAGGCTAATGTGTAATTTTATAATGTCCTAGTTTTATAAAGTCCATAGAATTGAGTAATCACTTTTCTTACTGTCTTTATTAAGGGGAAGGCACTTTGATCATGTGTATCTATTTACACTATTTTATCACTATTTGACCCTAATGTTCTAAATTGTAAATGTTATTAGTATAGAAAGATATTATCCCATGCCGACTTGATATCAAAATTTATTTATTACAGTTTGTATGGTTCTATATTTGACTCAAACTAACTTAATAACTTATAGCTTAGGACACCCTAGTAAGTAGCCCGCATTTAGCATCTGCGACCATAACTGATCAGTAGATCATTCAATAATATAAAAACTAATAAACAATATTAATTTCCCAAGAACTTTTTACATCATTTTACCGTTAAACCGTGTACCTCTATTGTCATACCAATTAACTTCAAGGGTTCCCATATTGACAATGAAGTCTATTTAAAGTTACGTTTCGTTTTCGTTACAATAAACGATTGAATTGTTGAGAAGTAAACTAGAAGGTAACTGCCAAAACAGAGGTTTTCAAAGCAAAATAGAAAGTAAGTAGTTTGTCATACACATTTATCATCTTTACAATATTAAATAGAGGTTTTCTAACAAAAATTTCATAGGCACGAGCTTTTATAACTTGAAAGTCCTTAGTGAATTACATGCACAAAAAAAAAACATGTCCGTACATTAAATAAGTTGAAGAGCTAATTCTGGGTGCACCATTAAGTACTAGAAACATAAGGTCTGTCATTTTCAAGGGGAGAGGCTAGTGTACTTCGATATAAGCTTTGCTTAGTGCAGACACCAGACAAAGTCAAAGTCAATTTTTTTTATTGAAACTTGGCCTTCAAAGAAGGCTCTTTTTCACGTCGAAAACTAATTATTTAATCATAATATATTATGTCTCAAAGCTACAAACGAAAGAAACTCATGAAATAGTCTTGGTCGCCTAACATGCCAAAGGGGTTATTTATTAACTTTATACATACACCACATTGTGTACAGTAAAAAATAAAATATAAGAAAAAAATATAATATAGTAAAACATGTTATGTTTGTGATCGAGTAACAAAACCACAATGAAATGGTTAAGAACAAAAAATAAAATTCGAATCAGAATCGATCAGACCAGTTCCCCCTGGCAACACCCGTTCACAAGTTGACGCGAGGGTCCAGTCTCTTACAATACAAAATTATTATTTTTCGAACTACTTTTTAGGGTTCCGTAGTCCGACAAGGAACCCTTATAAGATCGTTCAGTCCGTCCGTCCTAGTCTGTCATAGCACAATATCTTCTACGTTTATAGACTGATTTGCATGTAACTTGGTTCGAGGATACTTCACATCACAAAAAAATAAAATTACCCCTTTTTAAGGGTACCTCCCCATACATGTAAAGGGGAGGTTGAATTAATTTTTTGAGCGCACCCCCTTGTGTGGGGTATCGTTGAAAAGGACTATGAAAATAAGGTAGGGTTTCCATACAACACTTTTTTATTAGCTTTACCATTTGCGAGATATAGTTACACGGTGTGTCCCCCCCCCCCCTTTGTAATTTCTAAAGTCTTGGACCTATAAACTTCAAAATCACTCACGTAAAGAAACAGGCGCAGAAACATTTATTTAAAATTGTTTCTTGTATCCTGTGATGAATACTTTTTAAATTATAAATAAAATAAAAATATATACTTTTTTCTTGCAAAAAATGCAAAACAGCGCGGTGCCAAAAATGACTACGGAACCCTACTTTATGCGTGGACCGACACGCACTTGGCCGGTTTTTTTTTCTGTATATATGTTAGATTGTGGAGATTTTGAATTTCTTGAATTTTGAAGTTACCACCATAATAATGTACTGTAATCGTAGCTTGTGCCCTTAAATTGATTTAACATCGTAGGTTATTAACTGTAGATCGTTAACATTGTAAGACGTATGTTGTAAAGTGACGTCTTTGGAGAAAATGCTACAGTGGAGTTTGTTGCGCCGCGTTCTTTTTCCACTTGCGCTTTGGAGGCGGTGGTAACCTTAGCTTTAAGTAATTTTATGACATCAACAAATAAAAAAAAAGCATATGACGATTTAAAAGTGCTATTTTTAAGCCTATTTCATCATCATCTCAAGCCTTTCTCGACCACTTTGGTGTAGGCCTCCTTCAACCTCCTCCAATTTGCTCTATCCTGGGCAGTGTATAGCCAGTTCTTGCCCGCTATCCTCTTGATGTCGCCTATCCACCTAAGCCAATTTAAAAAAAACAATTGACTTTGACTTTAAGAACAAGTAGAAACTCGCTAAATTAAAATTAAACGAACAAATCAAGAAACGACGCCTTAGCTGACGATAAACCTGTAATCATAATATAACCCTTGATTCTACAAGTTACACGTACTATATCGTGCCTCAGTGATGTCTCAAAAGCCAAAAAATCGTAATAAAGCATAGAAAACTTATAGAGATCTTGTTGCTTTAGTTTTATTTCTTTGGATCTTGAGACACAATTGAGACACGACATCTACGTTCAACGGCGGATCCAGGATTTTTTTCATGCATAGTCCGCCAAGGTCCTTGCGCCCTAAGGACCTTGGCGGACTATGCATGTTAGGGTGGGGGAGGAGGGGAGTGCAACAAATCGGCAGAAGACCAGATTTGCAAAAAATCAAGAAATGAAACAGATGGGCAGAAAAAGGTCCTTGCGCCCACAAGGACCTTGGCGGACTATGCATGTTAGGGTGGGGGGGGGAGGGGAGTGCAACAAATCGGCAGAAGACCAGATTTGCAAAAAATCAAGAAATGAAACAGATGGGCAGAAACCAATACCAATAGCCAATACCTATAACCAATAGGTCAAACCATGCATTTCTGACGACTGACGACCTCCGTGGCCTAACGGTCATCACGCCAGACGGCCACACCAGAGGTCCCGGGTTCGATCCCCGGTCGGGTCAAGATGGAATACATATAATCTTTTTCAGATTGACGTGGGTTTTGGACATTTATTTATACATATATGTATTTGTTATAAAATATAGTATTGTTAAATTAGCATCCCGTAAAGTCTTGAACTTACTCAATCTGTGTGATTTGTCCGTATATATTTATTATTATTATTTATATTATTTCGAGGCGGAAAAGGCAGGTCTCAGTCTATTTTTTAGTGGTATTGACCAACCACAAGAACTTTTTACTTTCTTTACAGCATTGGTAGGTTGGTTTCAAAATTCTTCTAAGTCAGGGACAGGGTAAAATATCGGTTATTTCGTGGAAGGGCTCGCGAGGTCTACTGTTCTCACAGAACCACTAGTTTTATATGCACTGTTATGGAATTTTCTCTCCACAGTAGGTACACAAAAAACAGTCTGGGGGGAGGGGGGGGGCACGTTTCTGTTATTTTTTTCTTAATATAATATGCACTGTCATGGAATCTCCCTCCACAGTAGGTACACAAAAAAGCAGTCTGGGGGGGGCACGTGCCCCCGTGCCACCCCCCAACCCCCTAAATCCGCTACTGTCTACGTTTTTAATTAGTAGAATCGACCCCGAATCCTTGTCAATACGATCGTGAGCCGGTTAGTCTGAGAGAGTAGAGGAGATGTATTTCAACCGCCAATAGGGTCTCATTAACGAAATTCGAATCAACCATATTGGTTGTTAAAGGTGGAGGCAAAAATTCAAATGTTTTCAGAAATTAGGCCTACAGCCGCTGTTTACGTTAAATATAAGTAATTTAATATTATAATTTTGAATGCTACAAACTACTAGCACATACAAAACAAAGGTCCTATAGTCACCTTCCGGTTCCATCACCAGTGAGATCAAATGTCTATATTGACTGTATACGTATACGTATATTACGTATACGTATATTATGTATACGTATATTTTACTTAAACAGACGCCGAGAAGTAGGTCAAATATAACTTGCAGGATTTGATTACAGACAGACACCGGGACAGGAGAAACTATGTAAATACAATCTTGTAAAATACTGGAAATCGCAAATCGTACTAGATCTTTCTGGTTGGAATGCAGTCTTAAAAATAAGCTGATGTAGGATCTGTTAAGAAAAAATAAAAGAAATATACTTGATCAAATATGGGTTGACAATCTTCACTTGTCAAGTCGAAATGGAAAAAATATTTATATTATCCCTGATCAGACCAGTACGTGGCAACGCCAATATCTTTGGCCTCGCAAAGGTCCTCAGAAATCAGAAATTCTTTATTGAAAGAGAACCTTCTTTGAAGGCCAAGGCCTTCAAAGAAGGTTCTAAGGTATCACGTCGAAAACTACTTATATAATCATAGTGTCTCAAAGCTACAAACTACTAGCATTTGGGAACGACCACTGCCGAGAAGAAATGTTGAAAGAAACTCATAAAACATTTTTATTATCCATATACATACATAGATTATGTACAGTCAAAATTAAAATAAAATATACAATAAAATACACATGGTACACAAGGCGGAGCAATTCGGACCGGAGCTGTAAATAATATTGCTGGCAATAATTGAATTAGAATGCCCCATGTCCTATGTGCAGAACAACTACGCTCTGCTACCAGAAAATGTGCGCAGAGAATCCGGACAAACGAAGCGGCGGGAAGAATTCTGTACCGGAACTTCACCGGGAAAAAACCACCGGTAAAAATAAGTACCGGGAAAAAATCTCCACGCGGCACCACGCTTGTCCGACTAGAATCTAACTTAAGCTATACGCAGACTGCTACCACCGTAGCTTATATAGGGAGCTACGGGGCCCTATATACTAACCTAACTTAATAACTACAATTCAAACCACTTACCAAACTGAATCTTCTTAATCTTCGGATCCAACTTCGAGTGTCTTCGGAAGAGGAGGGGGTTGTTCCCTAAATCACCCAACCTACCCCATGAGATCTCAATCCCCAGAAAAAATACCTGATCCGTCTAGCAGTTCCACTCGGCAACAGGTTTCGGCGTCTCCAGGCAGCCACAGGTCACGTCGGTCACAACAAACAGTCCAAGTAAAAGGTTTCACAAACACACACGTTCCATAGTTATTTAACAAAAGGGAAACTCACAATTATAGTTCAAACTAACCAACAATCAACGTGGTTTTAGACAAAGGGACGCGGGACCTCTCGCGTATTAAACAAACCGAAATCGCACAGGACAATGGCGGCCGTCCGCCATGCCATTCACGCGAGCAGTAGTGTGTGAACCCCGAACGCCTGGTGGCGACAATAGGAAACGCGTGCGTTTCGTTTCACGCAATTATATTACAAACATCCCCCCGTCCCGGTCTGAGAAGCAGACCGCTAGCTTACTCTACGGGAAGGCGGGCGAGAGAGGTCACACCTCTCCTTAAAATCGAACCGTCGACCAACACCTCAGCCACACGCGGAGTGCCATCTCCGCCAAGAATCAAACGTAATATGCGAGCTCGTCGCCAAAGCAATGAGGGCAAATTTGCCTCTTTTAACAATACTAAATCACCCTCCCTGGGAGGCTCAGTCCTGTCTGTCCACTTCACTCTTTGCTGCAGCAAATGCAAATATTCAAGCGACCAGCGACGCCAAAAGTCCTGGCTCATTTGCTGCAACATTCGAAAACGCGACAACCGATATACGCGTTCGTCCTTCCACGGGTATTCGGGCAGGGCATTCAAAGGCCCTCCCACAAAAAATGACCAGGGGTGAGAGCTTCCAAGTCATTTGGATCTGGAGATAGCGGACAGAGAGGACGAGAGTTGAGGACCGCCTCAACTTTACAAAACACTGTGGCCAGCTCTTCAAAAGTTAGAGCCGTTTCTCCGATAATGCGGCGGAGGTGGGTCTTTGCGGATTTCACAGCCGCTTCAAAAATCCCTCCCCAATGGGGGCAACTTGGGGGACTAAACTTCCAGGTTATTCCCCTTTGGGCAGCAATTTGACTTAAACTAGTACAATTTTTATCAATAAACACAGAAACATCCTTAAGATAATTTACAGTTCCCTTATAGTTTGTGCCATTATCAGACCTAATAAGGGAAGGTAGACCTCGACGCGAAACAAAGCGATCCAACGCGGCAACGAAGGCCTCCGTAGTCAGAGCCGATACCACCTCCAAATGGACAGCCTTGGTGGCCAAACAAACAAATACACACAAATAGCCCTTCACAATACGGGCATTACGAAAGGGAGAAGCCTTGATCGAAAAGGGACCGGCAAAATCGGTTCCAACGCCGTCAAACGGCCTCGAAGGTCGGATTCGATCAGCGGGCAAATCACCCATCTGTGGTTGCATCGTGGATGCCTTCAACCTATAACATGCAATACATCGAAACAGGACACTACGGATTGCTCTTCGGGCAGACAAGATCCAAAATTCGCGTTGCAAAATAGCCAACAAAGCATTGCACCCAGCATGGGCGTTACGAATGTGTCGATCAGACACCAAAAGCTGCACCAAGGGTCCGCCCTTGGGCAACAACAGAGGATGGCGAGTCTCATATGGAAGATCCGCCTTCCGGAGCCTGCCTCCAACCCGAAGAAGCCCATCCGAGTCGATGTACGGGTTCAAACGAGCGACCGCGCCCTTCAACTTAGCGCGTCCGTCGCGCAAAATACGAAGCTCTGACTCAAACCGTCCGGTCTGCACGACACGGACCCAATGCAACAATGCGCTCCGGCGCTCTTCTGCACCTGCAATCGGCTCCAACCGCTTTGCCTGTGGGTTTCTACAATTATGTATGAAACGCTTAATCCAACTGGTAACACCCAGAAGCTTATCCAAACTGCTATACCGAGCAAGTAGCCAATCCGGCTCCGACGTCGTCTCAGCGACTACAGCATGTACACGGAGCCCAGTCAAACTCAAAGAAGTAACATCTGTCTGACAGACAGGCCAAGAAGTTTCTGATCCCATCAGCCACTCTGGGCCCCACCAGAGCGGGTGTGACACCAATTCTGGTGCCGTACAACCTCGGGAAGCACAGTCCGCTGGGTTAAGCTCTCCCGGCACATGTCTCCATGTTATATCAATTCCGATATTCTGGATTTGGGAAACCCGATTTCCCACAAAAACCTCCAAGGTATGTGGGGCCGCGCGCAACCATGCAAGCGCGACCTGGCTATCCGACCAGGCGAAGATGACCCGTATCTCGACCGTGGCCGCCAGCTCACTGGCAACGTGATGCAACAATTTAGAAAGAAGGTGAGCTCCACTCAACTCAAGCTTGGGAATAGTCAGCCTAGTCCTGATGGGGGCGACCTTGCTCTTCCCTAACAAAAGCGAGACATTGACCCGGCCATCGGCGTCAACTGTCCGCATATAGACTGACGCGGCGTAGCCTCGCTCCGACGCGTCACAAAAGCCATGCAGGCTGGCTCGATATTTCCCGGGTGGCAATATTCGACGAGGCAAGGCAATCCGATTGACTTCCTTAATCGATGAAAACAACTCGAGCCAATCATCCAATGGAGAGCCAAACAGCGGCTCGTCCCACGAGACGCCCAAAGTCCAAAGTCTCTGAAGAAGACACTTCGCAGAGAATATCACTGGACTGATCCAACCGCTTGGATCAAACATACGAGCTATTACGGACAACACCGTTCTCTTAGTCCAGACTTTTGGTATTTCCAAGTCCACTTGGAATGTGAAAATATCGGTTAGCGGCTGGTACTGCATGCCCAGCACCGCTATCCTGTTGGGATCATCCACATCCTCAAACAGGTGAGGGTTCTGTTGGTGATCCTCCGGGATCCCTTCTAGAACTCTAGGCTCATTGGACAACCACTTACGTAGCTCGTAGCCACCTGTCTTCAATATTTCGATCAATTCATCCCGCAGTAGGAGGGCCTCCTCAATACTTTGGGCTCCGGTGCACACGTCATCAACATACAAGTCACGTGACAGCACGGAAGCCCCACGGGAAAAGCGGATCCGTTCCCGCTCTGCCAATTCAAGCAATGATCTGATGGCGATATAGGGACTAGATTTCAAACCATACGTGTTTGTATTGAGTTCATACACCGTCACAGGATCCTCAGGGCGCTCACGCCAGAGTATCAACTGGAATCGCCTGTCCTCAGGATGTATGACTGTCTGGCGGAACATCATCCGGATGTCCGCGCCAAAAACCACTTGATGTCTTCTAAAGTTCAAGATGATGTCAATTATGTCCCTATGCAATTTGGGACCTGAATGCAAACATAGATTCAACGAAACTCCGTTCGAAGTGGGTGCGGACCCATCAAAGACAGTCCGCAACTTGCCCGTTGAGGCCTTCACCACCGCGTGGTGGGGCAAAAAGTAATGCTCAGTTGAGCTCCAATCAACTCGAGCCGGAGACATGTGACCCAAATCCTCGTACTCGCGCATAAATTCAATATATTTATCGCGAAGTACGTGGTCACGCTGCATACGTCGCTCCATGGACAGCAGTCGTTTCTCCGCAAGCGCCCTACTTTGCCCTAGGCTAGGACGTGTAGCAACAAATGGTAATCTAGTTACAAACCGACCGGAGGGCAACCTCTCCGTGGTTGATCGAAAGAAGGCTTCGCACTCAGCGTGTTCCGGATCCATCCTGGAACTCATAGGTGGCTCCTCCACCTCCCAAAACCTTTGCATGGTCTTGGCCAAGGACGCTGATGCGACGACCGGTGGCTCCTCCACGGTGCTATTATCAAACACAGGGCCCATCAGGGCGAAACCAAAGATAGTAGACACTGCCATCAGTGAAGACGAACCCAGAGCTTTCTGGGTACCCAACAAAATCCAACCCAATACGTCCGAGCCCAGGAGCAAGTCCACTGGGCCGGGATGAAAAACAAAGGGGTCGGCCAAATCCAGACCCGAAACCAAAGACAACACACCCGGCGGTATGTCTGTCGAGGGCTGCCAACCCGCAATGGTATCCATTACCATAGCCGAAGTCGTGATCCTCATTGTGGAGGACTTCAGCGAAGAAAAGGTGACAAGTGTCTGGCCCGTCAGACACTTCACCTGTATGCCACCAACTCCAAGAAGTGGCACAGGCGAGTCTTCCACGACTAAACCTAACTGGTGTGCCACTCGAGTGGTAACCAAACTGCTTTGAGCCCCTGAGTCCAACAGAGCTCTCAAATTAATGGCTTCCCCCTACGACCCCATACGCGGACCACCGCGGTAGGGAGCAGAACCGTCCGCGGCTCTGTCCCAGCAAGGGAGCAAGCTAGTTACGGGCTCCCCACTCTCTCCAAACCAGGGGCGCGCCACTGACCCGGATAATATGGCGGGCGAGTGCACATCCCCATCTGAGGGGGCATAACCCGCGGCCCGGCCATACATATGGTACGGCGGGTGGTACTCCAGCCGTGGGTACTCGTGCAGCGGCGGAGAAAACCGCTGCGGCTGCATGTGTTGGGTATTGGTAACCCGCGTGGAGGGGGGTGTCCCCACTCTCACGTCCGATCTAGGGCCCCCGCCCATGGGGGCCCTATCCGGGGCCTGGCCAGCCACATACTGGCCATGACCTTGAGGCGCGTGGTCCCGGTTCGCCAAGACCCGCGCAGGTACGCGACCCCCCTCCCGAGGGGGGGTGCGACGAGCGAAGCCGCGTCCTTCTTCCAAAGGTGGAGGGCTTCGCGCAGGAGCGCCCCCGCCCATAGGGGACCCCTGCCTCAACATCCGGGTGCCATCCCCGTTCCGGTTCATGCAAAGCATCGCGTGGTGCCGCCCACGGCATGCACTGCATGGTATGGCCCTGGGACAGTCACGTGCATAGTGACCGCCCAAACAATAAAAGCAAAGTTCATGCCGCTTTGCCATGCGGCGCCTATCTTGTACTGGCAGTCTCTGCCAGTCCCTGCATTGCAGCAGGCTGTGGCCCATCCGGCCACATTGCAGGCAGTCCGCGTCCCCCGCGACTGCTGCCGTGTGTGCAACCCGCACACCAGCTCCACGCGGTGGCGGTTGCCGTCCCTGTTGGGGCTTACCTCTCCATGAGGGTTCCAAGGGCCTACGTTCAGGTGCTCTGGATGGCGCTGAGTCCGTCATGGTATTCTCAGCGGCCCGTGCCTCAAACTCCAAAAACTTCACCAAGTCAGTGAATGTTGGTAGGGTGGTGCTATCCCGCTCCGCATTTTCGCGCTCAAACCGCGAGCGGATGTCATTGGGCAATTTGCCCAATACAATGTGCACCAACAAAAAAGACCATTGGTCCACCGGCAGCCCCAGTGTGCGGAGCGCGTTACAGGCCACTGTAACGGGCGTGAGCAACTGCAGGCGCAACTGTGCCCTGTTGGCCACCTTGGGCAGGGCCATCAACTGTGCGGCGTGCGCATCCGCTAACAAACGTAAGTTTTGGTAGCGGGAGTTCAATAACTCCCAAGCCGTATCGTACTGGTCGTCCTCCACCCGGAGGTGCTGGATGAGCGACCGCGCTTCATCCTCAAGAGTGGAGAGGAGGTAGGCCATCTTCTGGGCCTTCGACAAATCCTGTCGTGCTACGACCAGGGACTCAAACATATTTTTATATGCTACCCACTCCTCCATCCTACCCCCAAAGTGGGACAGCTGAAGGGTGGGGAGCCGACCAGTAACCGCTGGTCCTTCCTGTCTAACAGGTGTGCGAGGGGCTGGTCCGCCAGCCTGTCTCGCCCTTATTGCGGTCGCCGCCTCCGCGATATCATCGTGCAGACTCAGGATCTGGTCCATGTCCGCCATGTGACCTGCGTAGACCTCCGGGGCAAGTTCGGCTTCGGTAAGCACCACCATGGCCGCTTCCGCGCTAATCAATCGTGAGTGGAGGTGATCCGCTCTTAGCAGTATGGCGCCCTCCCTGTCCTTCCGGGACAGGAGTCCTCCGGCCGTCACAAACCATCTCAGTTCGTTGGCGAGTGTCGCCTTAGCATTGGAGACCTTCGCCATCGCGTCAAGTCACAAACAAAAAATAACAAAAGGTAAATAAAAAACAACAAAATCAAACAACTACACGAAGAACCGCGGTAGGTATGAGAATGGCACAAACCCGGAACGCACGGTACAAACCGCAAACAAATACAAAAAAGGTTACAAATATTCTTATACAAACAAACTAAGAAAAATCTAATAATTTTTACAAACAATTAATTATTGTTTACAAACGAACAAATAGAGGGTAGATAAACTACGCTCTGCTACCAGAAAATGTGCGCAGAGAATCCGGACAAACGAAGCGGCGGGAAGAATTCTGTACCGGAACTTCACCGGGAAAAAACCACCGGTAAAAATAAGTACCGGGAAAAAATCTCCACGCGGCACCACGCTTGTCCGATTAGAATCTAACTTAAGCTATACGCAGACTGCTACCACCGTAGCTTATATAGGGAGCTACGGGGCCCTATATACTAACCTAACTTAATAACTACAATTCAAACCACTTACCAAACTGAATCTTCTTAATCTTCGGATCCAACTTCGAGTGTCTTCGGAAGAGGAGGGGGTTGTTCCCTAAATCACCCAACCTACCCCATGAGATCTCAATCCCCAGAAAAAATACCTGATCCGTCTAGCAGTTCCACTCGGCAACAGGTTTCGGCGTCTCCAGGCAGCCACAGGTCACGTCGGTCACAACAAACAGTCCAAGTAAAAGGTTTCACAAACACACACGTTCCATAGTTATTTAACAAAAGGGAAACTCACAATTATAGTTCAAACTAACCAACAATCAACGTGGTTTTAGACAAAGGGACGCGGGACCTCTCGCGTATTAAACAAACCGAAATCGCACAGGACAATGGCGGCCGTCCGCCATGCCATTCACGCGAGCAGTAGTGTGTGAACCCCGAACGCCTGGTGGCGACAATAGGAAACGCGTGCGTTTCGTTTCACGCAATTATATTACAAACATCCTAAGTTCCGAGTTTTGAGTCCTTTCACAAAGTCCTATTGCAAAAAAGACTCGACTCAGCACAGAGACGCAATGAAAATCGCATCACTAAATTTCGAAACGAAGGGAACCCCTTTAAAAACAGGTACGGGTTACACCTATTGTGATCACAGACGGTGTAACCAGTGGCGAAACGTCGCGCGTCGTTTATTACCTGTAATTATATCTTTTTACTTGGAGAGAAAATTACTAAGATTGTTTATATCGTCTTAAATTAGAAAATGTTTATATGAAGGCAATAAAGCTTTGAGTAAAGACCCTTATAGAACTTTACAATTATCGGAAGTATTAAAGTTTGTCTCTGTTGATAAGGAAGTTTTAATCATCTAAACATCTAACCGCCGCCGACGTAAACAAAAATATTAGTTGTGGTTTACTGAGTTTAAACATAGAGCCACACGGACTCCTTACGGAGGGAGAATTTTTGCAGGGGGAAGGAAATTCACGCAAGCGCTGAACGATTCGGAATTTTTAGTATTGCGGCCCACAGAGCCTCCGTGATTGCGGCCTGTGTCATTCACACTGACTGATGGATTCGGTCTAGCGAATAGTCCGAGTGCAATCAGTTTTTATAAACGCTCAAGTTCATCTGGACCAAAGCTTTGCCAGAGGGGAAAGACTTCTATGGCGCCTCCCTTCCGAGCCGCGCGCGGAAGTCCTTGTAGGCGGGGCATTTAATTTTTTTTTACCCACAAATTCCTACAACCATGATTCTTATACTTAACATTATTTTGATGTTTTTAGACATCCTTATATAAAAAAAAAAGAATTTTGATGATCCGATATGAAATGGGAGGGGTAAATAAACTATACTGAATTGCTCGTAAACAAAAAAGTTTACAATAGAGATTACTGTTCACAATTAATTAATAAGACTTCATTTACCTGTAAATAAAAGTTGCCCGGTTTATAATAAGGCTTTCTAGTCATAAAATGTATTTTTAACGTTATAAATGTCAATATGGTTTTTATTTAATTACAGGAAATCGGGTTCATAAACATGAGTCGTTTTTTAAAATTAAGATTGAATAATTCACATTACGTACGAATATACAATTTTCTCGACTGTAGAATTAAAAAAAAAAACATTAAAAGTTAATAAAAATAAAAACTGTTGTAGTCACCCTTATAAAAATTGAGGATATGGTTCATTACAATAGTATATAAATAATATATAAAAGACACCATTGCTGGATTTTTTGTTTTTGTACAGGATGATTTTAAAGTATAAAAATTAGAACTCATTAAAAAATCCATTTCGGATTGTTATTTATTGGTGATTTTTTAAATCAAGCTTTTATTATTCGTAAGGAAACATGTAACAAAAAATCACCCTGGTAGGATTTTTTGTTTGAGAGTTATAACAATATGAGTCTTATAAAAGCGTTTAAAAAAAAACGGCGGTGGTGATTTTTTTTTTACACTTAAATTTGCAGTTGTAATATCATAATCTATGTAGTTTATAAAAATCACCATCGTAGGATTTAATGTGACCACCTCCATACAACTGAAAATTCACAGCCCCGACTATTGTTGCTGAAGAGTATAACGATTTCATACGAGACACCGTTCTTCGTAGGAAAACCTGACAAGCCGGCCAAAGTAATTAAAATTTCCTCCTAATTTATTTGTATATAATTGTACTTTTTAATTTTCCGGGAGTTCAACTGAGGTTGCAATGCACTAAATTAAGTGCAACTCATATAAAAACATCAGAAAAAAATATGGCACGTACGAATTTGGGAACTGTCTGTCATCTTTGTTTATTTCTTTTATTTTAACTTTAGTTAAATGAAATTATTATTCTAATCAAATAAAAATTTTCTTCCTTACCGAGCCGAATATAACTATGTTAAATTTAAAAAAATGTAATTATAACGAGGACAGGGTAAATTGACAGCAGTTAACTGTACAAGAAATCGTTTATTATAATATATAGTATACTGGAGTCCTGTGCTAAGTAATAAAAAAACTTGTGCTACAGGTACTCCTTCCTTATAAACCTTAACTAAAATAATATAAAATAATAACTTAAAAAACTACTCAACTAAACTTTAAACTACTTCACAAAGTAAGTATACAAGCTCTAGATATGATTAGACTTCACGCCTAGGTCATACAATAAACACTACCACTAAACCATTATAACATAGCTAAGAACTTTAGATAAAAATGGTAATTTTCTTGTCAACTTACTAATAGTAGCCATGCAAAAGTAAATAGAGAGAAAATCCAAAGACTATGACATTATAAAGTGAAATTACTATATCATAATAAGTTGTATATAATTTATAACATAGTCGAGCACCATCATTATATGATCTACCATGTCACTGGACGTAACTAGCTTACTCGTTTCTCGGTATAGTCTAAGAGGCTGGTGATTAAGTCGAATTTAAAAAAATAATGAAAAGTAATCATAAACGTGTATTCGTTCGAATTTTTTTATAATCATGAATTATCTAATTATTCTTATTGGATCTAGGGTCGAATTGGTCCAAACTATATAAGTATGATTAATTAAGTATACCCATTTGGCCATAATAAATTTATTAAAAGTGAAAATAATGATTATAATATTACAAAGAATTACGGATAGAAAAATAGAGCTTTCGTATATCTTTTTCCAACTTCGGATGACAAACATAATTTATACTCGTACATAAAATCTCACATGTTTTCCTTAGGGGTAGGCAGACTATATGGACGACTAGATGGACGGACATAATAAAATCTACCACGCACAAGAAACTCCATCTGGCCCTAAAACAGGCACAGGACCGCATTGCTTGGAAGGCCTTAGCCACCAGAGCTAAGAAGAGGCAGACTATGAATTTCCACTTGCTGCGATCATTAAAATTTCTCTTGTTTCTTCTACACTCATTAATCTCTACAATAAAAGATCCGGTTATCGGGTCCTAATATCTCCCTTTTTAAAGAGATCCCGCAAAACAAAGTACATACAATAAAGTTAAATAAAATAATACGCCGTGCTCTCAGACTACAATGCGCTTTCTTTTAAAAAGAAATTACCACGGGTACCTCTCGTGATGTAACCTCATTTTTTTATTCGGTTCCAGTGCTCAATTTGTAACAATTTTCTTTTCTTTTTAAAAAATACCAGAGCGTCTTCTGTTACATCACTTTTCTAGGTCAATATCGGCATTAAATTGTTTTTTTAGATC
The DNA here is from genome assembly GCA_018467065.1 of Ephestia elutella. Classification (NCBI taxonomy): domain Eukaryota; kingdom Metazoa; phylum Arthropoda; class Insecta; order Lepidoptera; family Pyralidae; genus Ephestia; species Ephestia elutella. The sequence continues at coordinate 5,768,005 of CM031589.1, forward strand.
ATACTGACGAATGAGCGTTGCGTTTTTCCGCACCCTAGATAGCGCTACTAGTGAGGGATGTCTGTCAGATGGTATACCTACTATGGATTCTACTGTAATTTCAATGCTAGGTATATTTCTTTGTATTTTATTAACAAGCTCTATATTTTATAGCTCAACTTTTGTAACAAATTGTGATAGAAAAAATCCACGTTATTTGAGGCGTTATTTGCACCATAATCCATCCAGTGTACTTAGTTACTCATTAGGTTTATTTATATAAAAGTATTATTTACCGAAAATGGCAGGCGTCCCACTCGGTGGACCGACGATCTGGATCACGGGACGTGCATGGATGCGGGCAGCGCAGGACCGGTCGTTGTGGAATTCCTTGGGGGAGGCCTTTGTCCAGCAGTGGACGTCTTTCGGCTGAGAGAGAGAGATTTACCGAAAATATATTACCTACCCGGATACTTTGTACTTAGCATGATATTGCAATTGATAAAATGTTAATAGGTAGTTGCATTATACAATTTATCATAAATATTACCTTACCACTTTAAGAAAACGCATATCATTGCAACTATCTTGAGTATTCGCTTTCAATATTACAGCTAGATAGTCCAATGACACTTCTATAATAAAGCATGTATATAGGTATATCTAGAGCACTTTTTTCTTTGTTATTGGTTAGATTTCACGGTCAATTGATGAACTGAAGATATTTGACGTGGTTTAATGTATACCAGCTTTTTCTCGCGAATTCCTATAAAATGTATTTATTATTGTCAATATCTCAGGTTCTAAGCTGCAAGATGAAACTTGTACCAGATTTAAAGTTAGATCTTTAGTAATATAACTTACAAGCTTTCGCCCGCGTGAGTTTCCCACGGGAACAGTGCTTTTTCCCGGGATGAAAGGTGTATGTCCTTCTCCGTACTTCCAGCTATGTGTATGCGAAATTTCAGGAAGATTGATTCAGTATATAAAGCGTGAAGTGGTAACAAACAAACCAACAAATAAACAAACAAAATCACTTTCGCATTTATAATAATAGTTAGGACTAGCTGTTGCTCGCGGCTTCGCCCGCGTGAGTTTCGCTTAGATGAAAAATCTTTTTGTGTTCCAAACTGTTTCAGATGTTTCGGATCTTCAATTTATATACGTCTACAGAAAATGCTCATCAGATTAATCAAGTTTTGCTAAGGCGCCATTTCCTTAAATGTTGTAGTGTAGCTGGTCTCTTGCAGTTCTTCATCAGATGTTCCAGATCTTCAATTTTTATACGTCAGCAGAAAATGCTCATCAGGTTGAACGACTTTTGTTAAGGCACCATTTCCATATTTCTTATAGTTAAGCTGTTCTGTTATGGTTCTTCATCAGGTGTTCCAGTTTTCAAAATTAATTATAGCCTATATGTTGCCCAGGCTTAATAGCTATACAACAAAAAAAGTTTCATTCAAATCCGTCCAGTAGTTTTTGCGTGAAACGCGTACATACATACAGACAGACAGACAGACAGACAGACAAGAAATTCCAAAAAAATTTTTTTGCTTTCTATTGTTCTTTTTAAGTGTCCCTCTATCCATTTTAGTCAAAAATACTTAATGTACAGACAAAATATTTTTACTGTTTTATTATATGTATAGATTAGGATAGTAAAAAACTGGTTAAAATCTGATCTAATTTTATTTAACAATTTTGCGTAATGCGCGTACAATAATACAGACATTGACCTGTTACAATTGTATTAATATGTACAAAAAAAAAATAAAAAGAAATTTATTGTCATGTTTCAAAACAAAGTTTTTATAAATAATTCATTTTAGTATTGAAGCCAGACCATGTACAGAGCAGCATAATGTGCCTGGAACTTTGTTTCCGTGGGAATTTCGAGAAATCCTCTCTTAGTGCTCATCTACGCATCCTATAAACCTACATGCCAAATTTCAGCTTCCTACGCCCAGTAGTTTTGCCTATTCGTTGTCTGTCAGTCGCTCAGTAATGGAATAATTATTTATGGATAACATTTTAATCTCTACTTTGAGATAAGTAATTACTTTTTATGTTCTGTGTGGTTTAGTCTTTATAATGTAAGCGAAAGCGGTAATATTGAAATAGGATCCAGTAGTAACTCTTATATTATAATAGACAGCTTTTGTAGTAAACACTATAGTTTATGCGATTGAATAGTAAGACATGGCATTGTCACAGAATAAATATAAGTACTACGTACAGAAAGGAAACTCCCTGCCCCTCCCGCAATATGGTACCCCCCAACCCCCTGTTCTTGTGTGTTATGGAACGCTATGACTATGAAAACGCACACATTGACGTGTTACTGACGTGTTCACAGATGCACAGTTTCATTTGTAGTAGTAGGTATATTTGACACCCCATTTTTATGAAGCGCCCGCCCTGTGGCATTGTTCGAGATATGTGGTTCCAAACGCCCATTTCAAACAAAGTCCTTATGCTATTACACCGTGGTGCCGATCCTTCGTGGAGTCATCATCAAATTTAAGAGCTAGGCTCTTGTCGGTGGAGTTCCTTACATTTTACTATTTTCATTGCCAACTGTTTCACTTCCTGATACGACCCGACGCTAACCTTTTCCTTTATTTGTCTTATGTAACTCTGTCTTGGTCTTCCTTTTACCTCTCCTTCTATGATGTTTCTTACGAAATCAATCACCCTAAACCCCTGTTTATTATATGCTCGTTAAAAGCTTTCAATCTCATCTATATACTTAGAACAACATCTTGTTTAATGTGTAATCACTGTTATATCATACTTCATACTAGTATTAAAAAGTTTGTGAGTTTGTTTGTTACGGGGTAATCTTTGGAAATACTGAACCGATTTAAAAAATTCTTTCCCCAATCGAAAGCTACAATAAGCCTGAGTAATATAGACTACAATTTATGTATTTAACTTATGTACGAAGCCGGGGTGGGGCGCTTGTATAGTATACAGGGTCGTAACTTGAACAAAGGTTTATTTAGAAAATAAAAAAGGTATTGCAATGTAACTTAACATTATAATAGATATCATTCAAATCTGTAAGAGAGATCTGTTAGGATCTTAGCAAGTCGAAAGCTCCACGGGAAAAAGGCGTGATAATATATGTATGTATCATTAAAATCTATAGTATTTTTAAGTTTCATTGCAATAGGATTATAATTTTCTGAATCTTCTCTCAGCCGAAAGACGTCCACTGCTGGACAAAGGCCTCCCCCAAGGATTTCCACAACGACATACATGAGTAAAAATAAAAGAACTAAAATATATTTATTCAGTATCTTAGGTTTGATTGAAGATGAAATTTAATGGTTGGAGTCGTACTTGCATTCGTATTAAAATCGTAATGTCTTTATCTCACATTAGCATAAAATAAAAATAGCCTTTATTGACAACTAGCTTTTGCCCGCGGCTTCGCTCGCGTGAATTTCCCACGGGAACAGCTTTTTCCCGGAATGAAAGGTACCCTATGTCCTTCTCCGTACTTACAGCTATATGTATGCGAAATTTCAGGAAGATTGGTTCAGTAGATAAAGCGTGAAAAGGTAACAAACAAACTCACTTTCGCATTTATAATATTAGTTAGGATTAGGATTACAAAATTACAATTTTAATAAAATTTCAATAGTCTCACATTGGTTTTTATCAAATGTATTTAAATTGATAACCCTACTATGGTATGGTAAGTAATTCTACTATGGTCATTCATTATCATCCTAAGGTATTTTTTTATATTCATTTACGTATTTTTGAATTATTTATTCCAAATGGCGTAACTATGACATTTTTTTATAGTAAACCAGTTAAAAGCTGCAAACTTTCAAATACAGCTCTACATGCTCAATCTATTCAATTATTCATATTGAATAACAAATTATTTTTAATCAATATGAATTGCCGTTAAGTATTAATATTCAATGAACAGATTACTGCTTTCACCGTGATGTAAATATTCGCGTAACAATTGAATTTTGGGTCGAGTAGATATATAGGACACATGCTTTCCGAATTAATAGTGTACGAAAGGAAGTGTTGTGTTACCAAAACGCGATCAAATCTATTTCGTTCCAGGCAGTACCACTACCGTACCGTATATCTAATATACTTTTTATTGGCCTACATCAAAGCTATCGGATATTCGAAATAAAACACATGGTATTATTATGTGTACTAAATTTATAATTTTTCTATATATTTTTAGCGATGTTGGATTAGGTTATCCCCCGGTTTCTGAAACGCAAATCAATGAAAAAATGACGTAGCATGTTGATAATCTCTATTTAAAAGCAGTTTGGGTTTCTGAACAAGGCTAGTGACAGTGTGTCATCAATTTGTTGTTCCAAATGTCAGATCTCGAATTAATGGCCGATTAAGGTATGTTTGGGTTTCCGGAAAGCTTTTTCGCAAGTTGACAGCATGTTACAGTCTTCAGAGATAATTCGCGAAAATCGACCAATTAACAAAGTGTCACAATAAATGTCACCAGTATTTTGTAAAATCTATCGATTTTCTGAGCGAAATTTTCAAAGAAAACATAAAACGTTCGTACGAAATATATAAGTCGCAGCTCGTGGCTTCACTCCCGTGAGAATTTCGGTATAAAATACCCTCTATGCTATTCTTGAGATTTTTCTACCCGTGTAGGTACCAAATTTCATCTAGTAGATTTTGCGTTATTGCGTCAAAACTTCCAATCTTTTATTCAAACTTGCGCATTTATACTGACATGTCATCGACAAAAGCCCAAAAAAAAATAAAGAAAAAAAAACACAGACATGACCGGGGCTCGAACCCGGACCCCGCCTTTCAGAGGCAAGGTCTTTCCCACTGCGCCACGGAAGCCGTCATATAAAGTGGCAAAAGTCGAATTTGGCATATGTTGTCAACGGAAGAGACAAAACTAGAGCGTTGGATGTTACAAGGAGTATTTTGAAACTCTTTGGATAGAAACAAACATGAATGAGTGAATGAAAAAAGTCAAACAGTCGATTAGATAATTTTACGGTGAATAGCTTTTAAGAAACCCAAAGTTGTTTAGCAGATTGTTAATTATGACACTCTGTTACCAAATTCAATACTTGACATGCTTTTCGGAAACCGGGCGCCTGTTATGACACGCTGTATAAAATTAAATGAAATAAATAAGTAAAATTAATAAATAAACCTGTATCGATAATCGAACTTCCTATAAAAGTTTTAAATCTTTTCGGATAGGTATACGAATATTATACTGAAGAAATATTCAGGTTTCTTCAGATTTCTTCAGGTGAATTAAATAAAATAAACACATCAGTAACCAACAGTTTTATTACATTCGGTTATAAATTATTTTATTGACTCATGTATAAAAATAAACTAAGAAAATACATAACCACTTAAGTAAATAAATAAAATACTATAAATAATTTATTTACATCGTATTTTATGAGCACCATGTTATATTAAATTAAAGAGAAAAAAATAAATATGAGATCAGTAACTTAGTCTTCAATGTAGACATTAAATAATAAATTAATAATAATATTTGGTTATTTAATACTCATGATACATTAGGGATACATAATAAATGCCATAATTATTTACATTATGTACATAAATATCTTAAAAATATATACAACTTAAGTATTATATATAAGTATTATAATATTATACATACATACATAAATACTAGTAAAATATGTACCATAAATATATAATATGTATATACCTATTAAAATACACGTTAATTTTATAATACTTTGGCATAAGAAGATAATTATTGGCATTATTGTTTTTATATCATCTATAAAGGTTTTTATATGAAAGAAAAAATAATATGATTAAATAATAATATAATTTGGCATCATTCATCATAATTCTTTGTTGAAAGAAAACTAATAAAATATATATTGCTTGAAATATACTACGCTCATTTGTACACATTATACAAATATACCAATATAATATATAAAAATATAGATACACACATATATATATATGTATATACTTATATATAATAGATAATATGAATATAATTAAAAGTATCTATTTCGAATGTATATTTTAAAGCAAACTCCAAAGTCTTGTCAATTGTACATAAATATTACATACTTATTATACTGTTGGTCTCGTCAATAAATTAGTGATAAATTAAATAATTTTAAGTTTTTCATTTCTTTAGTAAGAGCATTGAGGTACTTCCAAAATCCTAGGAAATAAATATCTAACTTATTGTCATCAGTTGCAATCCTTAGTCCAAAAATCAAGCCATTCAGTCGTGAATTTACAGGATTTTCATTCCATTTAAAAATCATAATTACAATTATCCAATCAATTTATAATACTGACCATCAAGTATTGTTCATTTATTTTTCCAATTTAACTGTAGAATTTGGAAAATAAATTTTAAATCTGGAACAATGTAAACATAATACAATACTCAATATTCAAATTTTAAACTCACTTTTGGATACTGGAATATCATTCAACAACCATCGAGATATTATGTACTATACGTAGTAGTTGTATTTCGATGAACAGGGTACATCCATACTGTATATTGATAATAAATTTATACGTACAGTACCTATAATAAAAACTTGAATGAAGCATTGGTGTTCCTTATTCGTAATTCGGTGGGCTTATTTTCATTATTGGGTGTACGCTTTGTACGCCATATCTTGTGCCTTCTCGAGTGACCTGGAAAGTATGGGTTTCAAATTAAATATGCATGAATAAGTAAATAGGTTTACGTTAGATAATACAAGGTAATTTTGTAAACACTGACCAAATTTATTTATTTTTATTTTCTCAGTATAGAATACAAATACTTCCAAAAGAAAATTATAGTAAAAGAAGAACATAAAATTTCGACTTTCCATACTTAGTCCGATTATCTGATCGACCAATTTGTAAAAAGGAGCTTTTGTGTTTTATAGATTTTTTTGGAAAAATTTGGCCAGCGTTTTTTAAATAAATAAATGAAAATATACGGACAAATTACACAAATAACCCTATATATAGACTAGATCGCTGAAGTGGCAATGGGCTCGAATATAGCGCATAGAACTGATGGCTAAATGGTTTCCAAATTGCGACTACGTACCAGCAGGTACATCGTAGAATATCTGCCAACTAGGCATTCTGACGATGCCATTAGTTGAAAGAAAACATATGCAGGCTGCTTTCAATCGGTTTAATATGGAAAATTTATGGGATATGCCTTTGTCCAACAGAGGACTTGGTAACTGGCAATATAACGATAACACAACTGACTATTTACATAGCCTATGTCACTCGGACAAATGCAAGGAATCTAACAATACCTCTCACATCAAAATCTGCTAAGCCGTTCAGGACTCATGGTGGAATAAAGAAACTTACATTCATACATACATACATGAACCCTAAAAAAACATAACACTCCTTTTAAGGTCAGTCGTGTAAAAAATCTAAGAGGGATTTTTATAGATCTAATAGAAGCCAAAACCATGTTTTTTAGAATTATTGTCTTTCTTTCTGTATATTTGTATGCGCATGACGCAAAAACTCATCATCATCAGGGGGTGCCATTTTCAAAATTAAGTTTGGAGGTCAGCATGCGATCCTGAGCGGCCCGTTTTAGTCTCCAAAACCTAAGTCCTGTCCAGGTCGTGATGTCGTCCATTCACTTCCCCCGCGGTCGACCTGGTGCCCTCTTGCCAGGTATCTTCCCTTCTTACGCTAAAACTACTGGGCGACTTTGATTGATGCGACTATTTATTTATTTATTTAAAACTGTATTGCACAAAATTTAAAAAATATGTAGAAATGGTGGACTTAACACCAAATGGCATTCTCTACCAGTAATGAATTCTATTATTGAAGGTCTTAAAAAAAATCTGGCGTAGGCTGCATTGCATCTTGATACGCTGCTTGGGAACCGAGACATTAACAAATTGTAAGTCACAGACAAATGCAAGTATGGTGTAAAAGCCTCACCTGCTCCACCCTGAACCGCCATGTGCTCCGGTTGAGACAACAACTTCATGAGATTCTCCACCTCCGCTGTTTGACAGCAGCTTCTTCAGTCCAATGATACCAGCAAGTACCAATGCCAGTTTGGACACTATCAAAGCCTTGCCGGCAAGCAGAGCCAAGGCACCGAAAGCCAAAGGCACCAGCATACCAGCGATCAGGATTGGGATGACTAGGAGTGGGGCTAGCTTCTTCCTTCTTCCACGGCCCTCCTCCGTCTCGCTTTGGAGGTCTGAGCCAGGGAATTTGACCTGGAATTTAAGAGAAATAATGGGATCAGTATTTTTTTCTGTGAAAGAAAGAAAGAAAGAAAGAAATCATTTATTTGTTAAACATAGGTACATGCACTTGGTAGATAAAATAAAAATTTTGAACCACTATGTTTTGCCGTTACAATACAGCATACAAATATATAGGTAATAATTTAATTAATTCAAACATGTCAAATTAGATCATATTAAAATAAAAGTTGTCGTAACAATCATAGTAGGTATCATATATAAATTAAAATAAATGAAAAGTTAATCTAATAATTATAAAACAAAAGTAAAAAAAAAAAAAAATTAAAATGTGTCATTTAAAAAGTCATTAATACAATAATAACATTTTTTAACTAGAAATGAGTATAACTTTTGTTTAAACATTTTCAAATTCAGCATTTTATATTCATTTGGCAATTTATTATATATCTTAGGAGCCATTCCTATAACACTTTTGCGAACTTGAGCTAAATTGCATTTGAGTGTCACAACATTATATAAATATTGTGGTCGCAATCTGGTCCTTCTACGTGAATCTGACAACATCGGAAATAATTTAGGGTTACTCTTTACAAAAACAGCCATTTCATAAATGTATAGAGAAGGAACAGTTAGTATATTTAGGGTCTTAAAGTATTCAACACAGCTATCCCTAGTTTTAAGTCCACATATTGCTCGTAAGCATCTTTTTTGAGCTTTAAATATGACTTCTCTTTCAGTAGTATTACCCCAGAATATTATGCCGTAACGTAATATAGATGCTACAAGACCGTGGTAGGCAGTCATTACAGTGTTACGATTGACAATTTTACGTAAGTTATATAACGCATACGCAAGTTTATTTAATTTTTTGACTAACTCTTCTGAATGAGGCCTCCATGAAAGATTGTTATCAATTTTTAGTCCTAAAAATTTTGTCTGATCTACAGTATCTATATCTGTATCTTCATAATGAATATTCATATAAGGTAACTTTTTATTGTAAAAGTGCATAACGTTTTGTTTTTGTCAAATTTATTGTTAGATTATTATTCTCAAACCAATTAATTATATTTTGTAATGTCAAATTTATATCGTTTTTAAAATTATTTAAAATGTCAGGTTTAATAACTATTGTGCTGTCATCTGCAAACAAAATCATAGATTGTTTAGTTACTCTCGGGAGATCATTTATATAAATTATAAACAGTAATGGGCCCAGCACACTTCCCTGAGGCACACCATGTTTAACTACTCTATCTGTTGATCGATATTTTATTTCATTGTTGGTTTTGGGGCATATGTTTGTTATTTCTGTAAACTGTGTTCTGTTACTTAAATATGATTTTAGTAAATTTAAAACATTACCTCGTATTCCGTAAGCGTCGAGTTTATTAAGAAGCTTTTCATGGTTTACATGATCGAACGCTTTTGTCATGTCAGTAAATAGAGTCGAGATAGGTGCTTTGTCATTTATGCTGTTAAGTATTTTATTGAGGAAGTCATATATTGCCATGTTTATGTTTTTATTCTTTCTAAACCCTTTTTGTTCTTCACATAAGATATTGTACTTTTCAAAGAAATTATATAATATGTCATGTAAATATTTCTCAAATATCTTGCAAAAAACAGACGGCAACGCTAATGGTCGAAAGCATGAGACATCTTCTTTATTTCCTTTTTTAAATAAGGGTTTTATTATATTTATTTTTAATTGATCTGGGAATACACCACTAGATATGCTAAGATTCATAATATGACTGAGGTGTGGAGCCAGTTCATCTGCCACATATTTTACTACTTTTGTAGATATTTTGTCATGTCCTACACTATTGGTATTTTTTAATGATTTTATTATACTGATGACATCTTGCGTTGTTACAGGTGGCATAAATAGGGTATTAGGATAAAAGTTTATATTAGATGAAGTACTGGCTTTTGGATGAGTCTTCACAATATCAGTGAAGTAGTTACTGAATGCTTCGGCTATTTCTACTGGATCAGTTATTTCACTATTGTTATAAGTTATTTTTGAAATATGACCCTTATGTGTTTTATTGGAGCCATTTATAACTTGCCATGTAGCTTTCATTTTATTTTCAGATGATTTAATGAAATGAGTATTTTGTGTGTATAAAGAGTTCTTCAAATCTCATGCTTTCCAATCTAAAGATCGTTTTTGAATAGAACTAGGTAATCAATTATCTATATGATCTATGAATATTTTATGCTTCTTATCCATTTGTTTAATTTAATTATGATATTCATAGAAATATGTTAAAAAAAATTGAATCAAATGGAGGCCGTTTGGCAGGTTTATGACTATAAATTTGTCGATGTTTTCGATAATCCTGCATTGTTAATGCTTATACTTTTATAGAATCGCAGGCGCAACTAAAGCGAAGCGGTGGTGGCCGAGTGGTAGAGCGCCCGCCTGTGACTGCAAAGGTCCCAGGTTCGAATCCTGCCCATGCTGCATGAGTTTTTACACCTATCTGACTTTTGTATGGTAGTTTTCATCGACCACCACTTGCTTCCGGTGATGGAAAACATTGTGAGAAACCTGCACTCTGGTTGATGATTATCAGCTAGTGTGTGCAATGGAGAACTTTAACACTCCATTAACATAGTCGTTGTATGTGTTTCATTCGACATAATGACCACGATCCTCAGTCATGAGGATCGAATTTAGGGGCCTTATAAAGTACCTATGGATTTTCAACTGGTTCGTTTAATGTACAGCAGCCGAATCTAAATACGCTGTATAGCAATTTGAGTTCCCAAGGTCTTATGATCTTAGCAATTGGAAGTAACACCCTAAGGACGCCATATGTTTTTACTAGACCATCCGAATTTCTCTTACGTCAGCTGTTACTTGATATTGATTGATGATTCTATTAATTTAATTTTATAAAACTATGATATAATTTTTTCCTAAAAATATGATTGACTAGGAAATCAAAAAGCTGAAAATAGTATAAAGAGACATATGTCTGAAACTCACATAAATAAAATTTTAAACAGCATCTCGTAAAGCTTAGTTAAACCAATAAATATAACTTGAAGAACCTGACACCAGTACTCGTCACTAACATATGAAAAGAAATAAAGAAAGCGCAACTTCATACAGTAAATTGAATTCATTAGAAGCCAGTGCATTTAAAACAAGAAATGCATTTTGTCACGCATAACCACTGTTCTAATTAGAAGAAACCATACAGTTATAGTAGGCTGGACTAAGAGAACTGTTTAATAGACTATGTCTTGTAAAAAAAGTGAAGATGAATTAATTGCCAAGATGCAACTAGAAAGCGTCACGGTGCGTCGACGCGCGGTATGCGATTTTAAATGCATTTCGTGATCGCTACAAATTATGATTTATTGCTTTTTTATTGATATAACTGGCCAGGAATACAATTAGGAATAACTGCATTAAAAATACAACATGAACATTGCGGTTTTGTGAATAAATATTTAAAACATTGGCTTTATTATGTGTGTAGAGATTAGAGATGAATCAGGTTATTTAAACGTGAAGTAGTAGGCATAAAAATTAAAAAAATGACATTTTAAACAAAGGGCTTATAAAAAGCTTTCAAATTATAAATAGCCATCTAATACCTACAATCGAGAGGTACATAAAATCAATAGTTTTCTATAGGTCTATCACTAACTAAATTTAAAAATTCCAAAACTATGTATAGGTACTCTTACTTTTAGTAAGGATATAAGATCTTGAACCATCGAAGTAAGTAGGTATAGGTTCTAGAGAGATCAAATCAAAATGATTCGAAGAATAGGTATGTAGCGACTTATTCGTTTTCTGATGATCAAAGCTAAATTGAAAATAATTGTAGGATTATATTGGAAAACGCGTTTAAACGCGAAAACTAAATGCGTTTAATCTATTCCAGTGAATGAAGGAAACGCATGTAAAAATGGGACGATGTGTTGTTGGATATGTCCGGTAGAAAGTAAACAGAGTAGGCCGTCGCGTCCGAATAAGTAGACGCTTTCCTGCAGAACAACATGGCATCTGGCACTTTATCTCTTTTGTACATACAGGTTGTATAGATAGCGTTGAAATCTAGTGCTAGAAATTTTATACGAAGTGGTATTACATACAAGCCTTAGTGGTTTCACCTAGGCTTTTAATTCGACATCCGGGGTTAGTTCAAGTTTGAAAATTTTTAAAAATATTGAATGTCAAAACTTTCCTAGATGTTAGTGGAGAAAAGTCCTAGTTTCCCCCCCTGGGAATCGTGCAAGGGTCATTTTAAAAAACTAAAATTTTTGACTGTACCATCTCTCTATATCATGGTTCTGCTCTGTGACTTATACAAAGATTTGTCCAGGACAGAGACTTTAGAGGAAAGAAAAACTAGAGAGAGTACTAGACGGAAAGACCTGAAACAAAATATTATGCCTAGTCTAAATATTGTAAGGCATTCCGCGAAATATCAGGCAGTAATATTCAACAATTTACCGGTGGATTTTAAATGTATGCCAAGTCTGAAGGTTTTTAAAGCCACATTACAGGGCTTCTTATTGGAAAAATGTTACTACAGTGTGGACGAATTTTTTTACATCAATAATTGGGCAATTTAATTTTAATACTATTTAATTTCTATTATTATTATTGTTAAATTTTCTATCAATTGTTAATTATATATTATTTAATTTAATGTAATTTCACACACAATATGTATTGTTTATGAATAAATAACTATGAACTATGAACTAAAAAGTTTTACCACAAACGTATTTTAATAAAACAATAGGCAAACTTGGAAGTTTTTACAAGTGGGAAGAAAAATACGAAGGACAGAGATTAAGAGATGCTTTTGCCCAGCAGTGGGACACAAATAGCTAGATACAAAAAAAAAATAGGCAAACTAGCACACGGGTTGCCTGATGGTAAGCAAACACCGTAGTCTATAGACACCAGCAAACCAATAAGGGTCACTGTTGCATTTTCTCCAAAGTACATTACATTGCCAAACACTTCTTGTAATACAGTAAAGTTTTTATAACATTTACTTCTCTCAGGACCATCTATATCAAGGTAATTCAGTAACATGAAATTTATTTTGTAGTCTGAATAGAAGATTAGAAGAATATTTGGGCAAAGTCTTTGGATTGTTGTTATTGACCTTATTTTGTTGTTATTTTATCTGGAACAAAATGCCTTTGTTCAACTATGCGACATGAAAATATGATTTAGGTGCTATCTAGCAGACGAATTAACAACAATCGCTGACATAATAAATCGGATCTAGACCATAATCCCACGAACAGTTAAACCAGTTATAACTAGCAAAGAATGCATAAAATATGAGTAAAATGTCGTCGAATTAAAACTACTTTGGCAATCAGCTTAAAATATTCATACAAAGGCATGTCTTTTATAATATTATGTCAGAAGTCGACATAACACTAGATAATAAGTAATTTGATGCCTCTTTTCGGCAGTCATTATAATGTCATATGGCTACCTCCACACATCACTCGTCTATTATACGTGTGATAGGAATAATATATTATCAAATTAAAGTTTTAATGGCGTTCGTTTAACATGATTTCTATAGCGATGTATGACTAATGTTTTTTTCTGTAATTTTTTAGAAATTCAATGTCAAGGACATGCCCAGTTGTTTAATGAATGTTGTTAAATATGACATTTTCTTATTATAGAAAATTGCTTTATGATATCTGAACTTAACGTAGTAAGATTACATTTGTTTCTGATATAAATTTAAATATTTTTTTTAAAATCAATGTAGATACTCTAGATACTAATGTTATAAGTAAAGCACTGGGGATTCCTCCACTTATATGCGATGGGCTAGCAACCTGTCACTATACCTGAATCTCCATTCCATCATAGAGCCCACTATTCAGCTAAGCGTGGCCTTCGAGTCTCACGACTTTTGGCTCTATCTACCCCGTAAGGGATAAAGACGTGATTCTATGTATGTATGTATATATGTATAAGTAAAGCAAAAACAACACAAGAAAGCCATTTTGCAAACATACAACTTTATCATGATAATACAACTATACTTTATCAAGATTATGATAATAAAGAAAACAACATTGACAAACAAAGAGAAAAGTTTGAAAATAATTAACAAGAAAGAATTAGATAGTTTTCATGCTTCAATATGGACTGCTCCAGTTAATATGTTCAATCTAACAGTAGTGTCTAAACACGTACAAGAAAAGGAATCATTTGTTCAGAATCAGGAGGAAGAAACAAAGATACATATTTGAAAAAAATATATATCAATAGGATCAAAATTGAAAACACACCTTTATTTTTTCTATTTAAATACAATAAGATAACATTGAGACTGTAAAAATTGTGATATGAGGAGAGTCAAGTAAGATTATAGTGATGGCTGCAGTCATATAGAATATTCCATCAGTTAAATCTACCCTCTTAGATATACTAACATGTGTGTGTATTGTAGTTTATTTAAAAGTAACTTCTATTACCTGAACAGTATGAGTCCTCATGTATCCAATAATTTTATCCATTATAAGGTTGTCCAAAGAGCTTTCATCCAAACTCCTTGGCACAGCTTCATTTACCACCTTCTCTTCTTTGACATCATTATCTTTAACTATCGTGACCCCACTTAGTAATGATAGCTCATCATTGTTTTTGGCTATTCTTGTAAGTGCTTTTGCTAATTTTCTTTTCAAGCAATGAGTCATGTCATCGCCACTACAATCCTTATAAGTTTCATATGCGATTTTGAGGTCTCCAAGAAATGTGTCATCTGAACTTCTGCCTTCGTCAACTTTGTTTTGGTTTGTTGTTGCTGTCCTGGCGCTTACAGCTACGGCCAATGTCAATATCAGAAGGTAGTGTGGTACCATTTTGACGCCGTTACCACAACGTTGACTATAGGCACTGTGTATAAATCTAGAGCACATGTAGCGTTTATATGCGCTTCGTTTCACGGTACAGTGGTCGTTGCTAAGAGGGATGCGTCGATGCATTTATGCAGTTTGTTTGGACTGTTAGAGAGATAAGTGTCTATGATGACTTCAAATGTACCAATTTTTTTTGTAAACTACTCACTACTTTTAGAAATAAGTAGAAGTTAAAGGATCATTACAGTCATAGGTTTAAAATAATATGTTGATATCAACATCTTATTTTAAACCTATGACTTCAACCAAAAACGAATCGCCTGATTAGGTAGTTTTTTTTCGACAAGGTGCTAAAGAGTCTTCTCAGTTGTGGCCATTTTGAAAGGTTAGTAATTTGTTACGGTATTATCTATCTATATGGCATAGGAAACGAGCAGAAAGTAAGGATCTATCAAGTTAAAAATTTGGTGACAGATTCCGTACCTATCTTAATCAACAAATCGGCAATATTTTATGGTCTAAGTTATCATACTAGTAAATTCATTAAATTTTTCTGAAGCAGAAGTGGCCGTCCCAGGTTTGTATCCTCCTGCCACAAGCCACATGAGTTTGCATACCAAGCTGACTCATGCATGATAAATTTCTTGGACCACCACTTGCTACGGTGATGGAAAACATCGTGACTATTTAGTTTACTAGTGTAAACAACAACTGCCGCTAAATGGCTGTAGTTGTAAAATTATGTCAAATGCTTTTAGATGACTTAAGAAAAATCTGACACCGGATATACGCGTAAAAGAGAAAGATTTATTTATTAATTTAATGGCTTTGCTCAATCTATACCTATATATATATAACGCACAGCCCAAACCACTGAACGGATCGGGCTGAAATTTGGCATGCAGGTAGATGTTATGACGTAGGTATCCGCTAAGAAAGGATTAACGCGAGCAAAGCCGCGGGCAAAAGCTAGTTTAGAAAATAAACTAAAGCCTATATTTATAGTAGTTAGTTGCTATGATGATCACGTCATAAAGTTAGTTTAATTTGATTTAGAATAATGAAAACCATCCGTCCATTAGCATCTTTTACGTTCAAGTGTATACTTAATCGTTTTTTCAGTAATTTTTTTTTTGCACATGTCTTCTTCCAGAACAAACTATAGCTACTAATACTCGTAGCAAGTAGTGGTCGATTAAAATGACCCTACATTATACGCGATGATTAAGATCTAGGTGATGATTAAGTGTGCCTAAGATTTGAACATGCGCCTTTTGGAAGCCAGTTAAGCGCCTTGTCAACTGAACCACCAACCACTACCACTTCAAACACCGAACCACCAAAGATCTGATTTTTTGAAATCCGTACAAAAATGAAAAAACCTTTATAGGATCACTTGTGCGTTTGTCCATCAGTCACAGTCAATTTTCTACGAATCTACTAAACCGAATCAGATGAAATTTGGTAGAATGGCGTAATCCTATGACCCAAACACAGATTCTGATGTGCGAAGTAAATAAATATTTTTTTTATTTACATAACACTTACGTTGACGAATGTACGTTTTTCATTTTCGTAGGCAAAGCTGTATATACTCGTAATCAGAGTTGTTAACATTTAATGTAATGTTATTACAGATCATAACATGTAATTAAAATATAGTAGATTAGATTTTAGTTGTCTTATTTAATTTAATGTTTAAATGTATATATATATGATATGTAAATTGTTAATTAAGTACTTAACATATATTCTTTGTTATAAATTAATAAATAATTTACTTGAAAAAAAAAATTAAAATATTTTTCGTTCAATTATGAAGCACTAACTTTTGCCCGCGGCTTCGCCCGCGTGAATTTCCCACGAGAACAGTATTTTTTCGGGATAAAAGGTACCCCATGTTCTTCTCATTACTTCTAACTATGTGTATGCAAAATTTCAGAAAAAATGTTCAGTAGTAAGAGCGTGAAGAGGTAACAAACAAATAAACAAACTTACCCACTTTCGCATTTATAATATTAGTTAGGATTAGGATTAGCTTTACTTATTATATTGTTCATTAATCACATTTTAATGATTGCGACAATAACATTTGAGTCAAATAAAAAAGAAACTCACTCGAATAAAAGTATTTTTTTATAAAAGATGGGTTTGCTCTTGACCACAATCTTGCCCGAGGACAGAGATGAGGTCTACGATGAGCCGAGCTTACCCAGAAGCAGCCTATTCACTCTGGTTTTGAAGAGAGTCAGGTTGTATGTTCCAAACCTTCGCTGTGTGCATTATGAATGTTGACGAAAAGTGCTTAGTGTGTGCGGGTTATGGATTAATCCTACTAATATTATAAATGCGAAAGTTTGGATGTGAGTTTGTGAGGATGTTTGTTACTGAATCACGCAAAATCTACAAGACGGATTTTGATGAAATTTAGTATACGGGTAGAAAAATACCGGGAATAGCACATAGAGTACTTTTTATCCCGAAATTCCCACGGGAGCGAAGCCCCGGGGCGCGGCAAAGTAGTGTTAAAAAATAACACAAAACCGGGTAATCATCATAAAGAAAATCAGTTATTTTCAGCCTTTAATGATAACTAATGATACCGTTTTAGCGCTCACTAGTTGGCGCTAGTGGCAAGTGTGGTCCTGTCAATGATATAACTATACTGTCTACTACTCTGTCTGTCTGTGTACTGGTATAGAAATCCCTTTTGGGATAAGTCCGCCATTGTACGCATCTCTTTTTGTTTCACTATGTTTTGTATTTTTCTTGTGTGTATGTGCAATAGTTTACAAACAAACTTCATTGAATTTGTCACATCGAAATTGACAGCGGTGTACTTACCATCTGACAGATGTCTGCACCACGCACAGGCCCCACGCACACCCGTGACACTCCCTGTACGTGAGAGTTCGACCATAGAGAAAAAAAATACTCCTTGAGCCGGATTTTCAACACTAGGGTTGATGAGTAATAAACAAGAGCAAAATTTTGGCTTAACTCTAAACTCTATAGTATTTGACAATAGCGCTCACCGGTCATGACATGATTGACATGAGTGATAGGCCGCGTCATTTCTAGCAGCCCTGATGAGGAAAGACATAATAATATAAACATCTGGTGGAGGTTGGTTCTCCGTCCCGCGCGCCTCTCAACGCCTACGCACACGTCCAGTCACTCACACAAAGCCAAAAGCTATTTTACGGCACACATGCTTAAGTTAAGCTGACGACCTCCGTGGCCTAACGGTTATCACGCCAGACTGCCACACCGGAGGTCCCGGGTTCGATCCCCGGTCAGGTCAAGATGGAAAATGATCTTTTTCAGATTGGCCTGGGTCTTGGATGTTTATCTATATATGTATTTGCCATAAAATATAGTATCGTTGAGTTAGTATCCCATAACACAAGTCTCGAGCTTACTTTGGGGCTAACTCAATCTGTGTGATTTGTCCGTATATATTTATTTATTTAAAAAAAAGTGTCGCTTCTTTTCACGTTAGTGTATTTTTTCTGTGCCTCACGAGTAAGCACTTTAAATAATATTTTTTTATCGTTCGTCACTGGTGAGCAGAGCACTTCGAGCAACAAGGACTTCCGCGCGCGGCCCGTAAGGAGTCCGTGTTGCTCTATGGCAGAGCACATACGGGTGACATCTGGTGGGTATTTGAACACGCCCCGATTGGCTATTACATCGTGACTGAGGGTCGTGGTTTTACGTGGAATGAAACATACGCAATGACTTTGTTATTAGCATTGTAGAAGGTTTCCCATTACCTTTTCCTTTTCACCCTAAGCTGATAAATCATTAATTAGGGCACAGGTTTCCTCACGATATTTTCCTTCGGAAGCAAATGGTGTAACAATTGGCAATAGTAGTGTGATTTTTTGTATCAAATACCCAAATACAATTAAACAGCCATTTTCAATAGACAACCTGTCACTGCAATTCTTAATAAGAAAAAAAAATCATCCCGATAGGTTAATATTTCGCACGCAATCCTGACCACATATATCTTCGCCATACACGGATATCCATGAAAATTTATTTTCAACCAATTTTTTTATCCGTTTAAACCATAATAAATGTTTTAGAAATTCATCTAAAGTCAATCACACCAAAACAGCTATTGGATTTTCCATAAATTAAAAAACATGGGTAGAATTAAACATGAAGTTTTATAATATATTTAGAAACTAGCTGTCGCCCGCGGCTTCGCCCGCGTGAGTTTCGCTTAGATGAAAAATCTCTCTTGGAGCTTTTCATCAAATGTTCCAGATCTTCAATTTTTATACGTCAGCAGAAAATGCTCATCAGGTTGAACGACTTTTAATAAGGCGCCATTTCCATATATGTTATGGTGTAGCTGGTCTCTTGCAGTTCTTCATCAGATGTTCCAGATCTTCAATTTTTATACGTCATCAGAAAATGCTCATCAGGTTGAACGACTTTGTTAAGGAACCATTTCCAAAATTCTTATAGTTTAGCTGTTCTATTAAGGTTCTTCATCAGGTGTACCAGTTTTCAAAATAAATTATAGCCTTAATGTTGCCCAGGCTTAATAGCTATACAGCAAAAAAAGTTTCATTCAAATCGGTTCAGTACTTTCGGAGATTAGCGTGATCATACATACAGACAGACAGACAAGCTTTTTTTGCTTTATATTGTTCATTTTAAGTGTCCCTCTATCCATTTCAGTCAAAAATACTAAATGTACAGACAAAATATTTTTACTGTTTTATTATATGTATAGATTAACACGTGAAGAGAGCCCTGGGACATAGCTACTCACTAATTATCCCGAAATATCACAATTTTCTATATAGCAACTATCTTCTTCTAGTAGTGCCTCTCCATTACTGGAGTTTGGCTATCAGTTTCACAAACTTCTCTGTTCGCCGCTATGCGAAACAGCTTCTCAACCCTAGTGACTCCGATCCACTCGCGTATGTTTCTCA
This sequence comes from Ephestia elutella, assembly GCA_018467065.1. NCBI lineage: Eukaryota > Metazoa > Arthropoda > Insecta > Lepidoptera > Pyralidae > Ephestia > Ephestia elutella. The sequence continues at coordinate 5,788,079 of CM031589.1, forward strand.
GCCATGATTTTTGCGTCTTCCAGCACGTCTCTTGCCTTCTATTTTGCCCATCATAATAAGTTGAAGCAGCTGATATCTGTCGTGTCGTAGCATAGCAACTATAATAATATAAATAAATAAAATATCAATCAACATATATAAACATGTACTTGTCAATTAATATATATTTTTTATAATCTCGCTTGTAGATAACTCACTATAGACGCAGACAGATGCCGTTGCCTGTATGTAGGACGAGCACGCTACCGATCACACATTATTTACAAGTTAGATGAGACGAAAAAACAAGATGGCCGAAGCGAATATCTATAGTGTGGGTATATTTTTATTTATTTACTACCATGAGTCAGGGATTTTGTTTTCGGGAAATTTTCTCTTAGTGCTCCCTTACACTTCCTAAGATACCTACATGCGAAAATTTTTGTTTCCTACGCCCAGTAGTTTTGGCTGTGCGTTGTCTGTCAGTCACAGAAGAATTCTACTAATATTATAAATGCGAAAGTTTGGACTTGAGTTTGTGAGGAAATTTGTTACTCAATCACGCAAAATCTACTGAACGGATTTCAATGAAATTTGGTACACGGGTAGAAAAATACCGGGAATAGCACATAGGGTACTTTTTATCCCGAATTTCCCACGGGAGCGAAGCCCCGGGGCGTAGTTAGTTTTATTATGTACTTAAATTGATTTAAAAAAATATATATTTACTTAAATTAGGTACCAAAAACTATCTGGCATGAATAGCCAGAATGATTATTTACAAACTTAGTGATGATCTGCTTCACTGAGTATGTAAAGACTTATTGATTAGAATGATGTTTAATTAATTATATTATTCTAAATACTATAGTTTATTATTATCATTATTATGATGCTACTTGTAAGGTAAAGATTGCAAAATTTAAACTTATAAATTTCACAATTTTTAGGAAATAAATGTATCATCTATTCGCATACATGCGAATTTCAGGAAAATTGGTTCTGTAGATAAAGCGTGAATAGGTAACAAACGAATAAACTCACTTTCTCATTATAGTATGTATGTATTGGTTGGGATAGATACTATCTATCCTATCTTAGATAGGTAAAATTTTATTACAAAGGCGTGAAAGAAACAAAAACCAAAATTTAATTAAATTTACATGCATGCCTATATAGCAAGCAATTTCAAATCTATTTGGATAATTTTAAGAGCACACTATAGATACGAACATTATTTTCACTTGCGTATAATGTACCGAAACAACTGTTCAACACAACAGCCATGATTATTCATTGCCTCTTCATTTTTTGTTCAACTTGTGAGGTCTTTATTTAGCTGTTGTTATCTATTTTTTTATTTTTTATAAGCTTTTTACTGTAGATATGCTCTCTCGAAAATTGTGTCATATATATGTGTGAAAATATAATTTATCCTATGTTCTTATCCATATCGCCCCGATAGATATCCACCGTTTTCGATATTGAATGTTTTAGTAGTCATTTTTCTCTAAGTGTAACCCTGATGATCACTCTGTACTACTTATTACGTTTAATTTATTTTCATTTTTAGTTTATTTATAAAGTTTGTCAACAAATGTTACAACAATTCATGAAAAATAACAATCACTATTCTAATACCTAGCTAATTGCACAATCTTTTATAGACAAACATCGCTTGCACATAAACTGTAACATATTAGGTATATCGACCATTGCGATGAAAAAACTAAAAGTAAAACTGTGATGTGAAGACTCAAATTAAATGTGAGTATAAACTTAAAATGGTAGATTAATAACAGACAAAATTACTTTTCGAGTGTTTGGAATAGAATCAGCAAAATCTAAGTTTAAGCTGAACTTATTAAATAGGTTGCACAGACGAAGAATTGGCGAGTTTCTATTCATTTTCGTTCTACGTACAGTAGCAGAAAGAAGCCTCGAAAGTTTCATCCTAGGATAGCGATACGGTATCTTAGGTGTCATAAACTCATGAATTTGGTCAGGGATATGAAATACTATTTATGTTTATATAGGTAGTATTTGGTTGAATGAATGGTGATGTATTCGGTGGACCGACGACCTGGTGAAGGTCGCGGGATGCGCAATATGCGCATGGATGCGGGCAGCGCAGGACCGGCCGTTTGGAAATCCTTGGGGGAGGCCTTTGTCCAGCAGTAGACGTCTTTCGGCTGAGAGAGAGATTTGGTGAAATGCGTCCAAGGTGAAATGATGACACTAACACCAGTATTTACAAACAATACTTGCGTAAGTCTATAAGAAATGCAATGCGAAGTGAGACATCTTTCAGTGCGTTACCGATGGCAAGCCTTTCTATTCATAAGCAATACTCGAGCGACCCTTCGCTATGCACTTGCTTAGAGCTCTGTGATTGGTTCGTTTGTTTTACGCACTTCACTTCGCTGACATTTTATTTTTCAATACATGCTAATGTCAAGCTTGTCAAGTTCTTCAAACTTTTTTTTAATTTTTTTTCAAAGTTTAAATCAATACCAACCTCGGAATCAAACCTTCTTTTATTACAAGATGGGCACCATATGGGCCCTGTACCGTATAGCTATCAAGATACTTACGTGTGCGTTCATTAAAATGGACGCACAGTGACGTTTTTCCCTTAAGTATCGTTTATGAATAGGTTTTTGAGTCCCTGTGAGCTGACAAGTACTATGAACATTCCAAGTAGGTAACGTTTGTGAATACGGGAGTAAAAAGTCTACTCATTGCAACCAAGTTAGGTGCACAGTGCACAAAGTGGAATACCTAAACTACGGCTATCATCCACAATGTCATTATCAGTAAAAGAATAGTTTTATCTATTGAGTCCAATGCATCAAGCTTCCAATCCAATTTAGTTAGTTTTTTTAAGTTATATTTTAGTTAGTTTTAGTTTATTTATGTAATTTTGTAATTACAAAACTAAATAAATTCAATATTAAAAAATATCAAACATCCATAAAATTAACTATATAACCCAAGTGAAACTGTCAAGTTATACATCGATCCAAAAGTTATATAATGTGATGTTACGTACCACATTAAGTGGGCGATTTCATTCAGAAAAGGCTTTAACCAAATTATCGGAGGAGAGTAAAATATGATGAAATGTCCACATCCTGATGTTGCAAACACTTTCTCGTTACTATGCGAAGTGGTAAATGCAACCACGATCTTTTGACGCGTGGTAGGAAAGCGAACTTACGTCTAAGCTACAAAAAATTCTTTTTTGAATGGAGGTGGCGCCCTCATACACGCGCCAAAGATCGTAATCGCACTGTAAGTCGACCACTCGATAACTTGTTTTCGAGTGGGACGTTTTCTTTTTCAAAATTACGTATCCGTTTTATTATTAGGCAATTTTATTGTACGATATACGGTCATTATTTTTTCGTATTGTTTACAAACTATGTTGTTGTTTACAACTGTTACAAAAATACATTTTTCTCAAACATGCTCTGAAATGTAGGCATTATTGTAGTAAAAAGTAGACAGGAAGTTTGTAATTCCTGGTTCATGAATGCATGGCCCGGCCTAGGCCAGTAAAGTAATGACTTTACTGGCTTAGGCCGGGAAATTTGTATGAATAAATTTATTCCTGGCCACTGCTCAAAACTTTTTATTTCATCTGTCAATGTTACATGAATTATGTAACTTGTCGTACAGCTTATTGCTAGCTTCATTATAAAAATGCATTAAAATCGAACAATCAATCAAAAATTATTTATTAAAACTTGGCCTTCAAAAAAGGCTCTTTTTCACGTCGAAAACTATTTATTTATGTCTCAAAGCTACAAACTATTAGCATTTCGGAACGACAACTGCTGAAAAGAAATTCCGAAAGAAACTCATGAAACAGTCTTGTGTCATTCTTCGAGCATATTGATGAAAAAGATAACAATTTTGTTGAAATGATCGCCCGAGTTATTTATATTATTTTTTTATTTCTGTATTTTCTCACATTTATTGAGAAAAGCACTATACAATACATGCCTCGGCGGGAATAAGAATTTGCTGGACTCGTAATTATTCAAACCTACTCGTCCAGCAAATCCTACCTTCCCGGCCTCTGCAGTAATCTATACATATAATAAAACAGTAAAAATATTTTGTCTGTACATTTAGTATTTTTGACTAAAATGGATAGAGGGACACTTAAAAAGAACAATAGAAAGCAAAAAACTTTTTTTGGAATTTCTTGTCTGTCTGTCTGTCTGTCTGTCTGTCTGTCTGTATGTATGTACGCGTTTCACACAAAAACTACTGGACGGATTTGAATGAAACTTTTTTTGTTGTATAGCTATTAAGTCTGGGCAACATATAGGCTATAATTGATTTTGAAAACTGGAACACCTGATGAAGAACCATAACAAAACAGCTAAACTATAAGAAATATGGAAATGGTGCCTTAACAAAAGTCGTTCAACCTGATGAGCATTTTCTGCTTACGTATAAAAATTGAAGATCTGGAACATCTGATGAAGAGCTGCAAAAGACCAGCTACACTATAACATATATGGATATGGCGCCTTAGCAAAAATCGCTCAACCTGATGAGCATTTTCTGCTGACGTATAAAAATTGAAGATCTGAAACATCTGATGAATAACTCCTAGAGACCAGCTACACTATAACTTATATGGAAATGGCATCTTAGCAAATCTTTATTAATCTGATGAGCATTTTCTGTAGACGTATAAAAATCGAAGATCCGAACATCTGAAACAGTTTGGAACACAAAAAGACTTTTCATCTAAGCGAAACTCACGCGGGCGAAGCCGCGGGCAACAGCTAGTGTACTATAAAACTTATATCTAAAGTTATTACTTACAAAAAGTTACATTATCTTTGATTTTCTTTCATATGCTTCATTGTTTCTACGCTGGTCTGAGAACGAAGAAAAAATATAAGAGTGTGTCAGCTGCTTCTCTTCCTGCTACTCATTCAGATTGTAAAATTTTATCGAGGACAAGGGATTTTAACTGGGAATTTCTCTTCTCATAGGCGATGGGCTAGCCACCCGTCACTTCTAATTCTCCATTTCATCAATAAACCCTCTATGTAGTTAAACTTTCGAGTCTTATGGCTCTGTCTATCCTATAAGAGATAAAAATGTGAAAATATATCTGTATTCACCAACTTTAGCAGTAAGTTGTAATGAAACGCGTTATAGGCGTGAATTAACTGCGAAATCGACGTGAATGAATGACGCAGTCGTTACTACTAGAGTATGGTCAAGTTGAAAATTATCTTCTATACAAGTTTAAACTTTATTTCTGTCGCTTTAAAGTCCATTTAGTTTTTTTTTTTACACACTTGTTAGTCGTTTCTATGCGGATGCTCATAACTAGCTTTTCCTTCGGTTCCGCTCTCGATTCCGGATAAATTTATTTAAGTGTTTTGTCTCTTCATATGATTTGAAATTGACTCTTTATTTTATATGAGACTAGCAGGTCCAGGACTTCGTTCCCCGTAAAAATAAAATTTCTTTTTTTTTAATTTATTTTCCAGTAAACAGGAAATTCCTTTTTAGTACTCCTCTAAGGAACATAACAACTGCCAGTCACTTCAGTCTTTAATAAAAGAATTTAATATTTTAGAAATAATAATATGAGATTTAAGATTTATAATAATATCTATGTATTTGTAGAGATTGCGAATATATCCGATTTAAAAGACGCGATAATGTACATACCTATACTTGTATGATGCTTAATTGACTAAAATAATAATATTCAGATTAATTTTATTTCACTTATTTAACAAATCTAACACAAAAAAATAACGTGATGTTATCCTTTACTATATTGAGATATGTGCAATTGTAAGTTAATACCAACTCTCTACAAATACCTCTCTCTCTACCTCTTTGACAAAAATAACCATCTCAAAATTTTCGCCACGTAGGCCACCAAAATGATTCAACATCTTTGTCCTTACACAAGCATTGCGTCACCGAGAATGTGTGTCAAACAAATCCACATCCTTTATATCTTCTGAATAAAGAAAGTTTTCTTCTCACGCCTTATTTCCGGCGTCCGGTTTTGCGTCACATGATTTTCCTTTGAAGTACAAACAGCTATCATTACCATCATGTTCGTCATCTGCAATAAATTTAAAACTTTGTCGAAAAGTAATAAGATCTTCTTAAATGCAAAATTCAAGTGGTATTGACCATGGGATAAGTTCGTGCAATGAAAAAGGTATAGTTTACAAATAATTTTGGTGTCTATTTAAAAAAAATGTGAACTTCAATGTTTGCAAAGCCGAAATTGAGGAAATGAGTTTATTATTTCTCCCACATACCAAGTTACTATCGACACGGAGGAAAAAAAGAGGGGTATCGACATTAAATAAAACACATGAGACATAGAATGGCAATGGACTTCAGGCAACGTCGGCGAAAGATAGTTATTTTTGACTTATTAGACTGGTGGACCGTATAAAGAACATATAAAGAATGATGCATTATGAAATGTACAACAGATGAGAAGTATATGTTGTACCACCTATAACAAAATTTCTAAAATTTTAAAGCACTTATGACATAAATTGATGTACCTATAGCGTTTGTATTTTTTATGGTTAATATTTTCTGTCAGTATTCAGTTTCTGTGCCCGTAGCTCAACATGACACTATCAGTAGTAACTATAGTTCCCCAAGATACTACTGATAGTATAGTATACGTGTACGGGTACATTCAGCACTACCAGTTGTCAAGTTATTTTTCGTCAAGTAGATAAAATGCTAGTTTATCAAACTGATCCGTAGTATTTTAACGATTCTTTACATTTTTCTATAATGTTAATAAAATTTCTTGTTACACATCGTTCATCCAACCATAAATTATCGACTTTCAGAGATTACTTTTTGTAAAAGAAGAACTTAAGTATATTATTTCAGTTTTTATATTATCTCTATAATTATATTATGATAATCATCAGAACACTTTCCGATTCATCTTTCGCTTATGATTTCACTACAATATGCTAAGTACAAATATATCCTAAGCAAGACAAAATAGGCTTTAACGAATCTGAATCAAGAACTTTTTATCTCATGGTCATCCATACATTTCTAAATAACATTACAGTTACGATAATAATAACTTAGGAATTATTTTTTTAATACTGAGGATATGATGGTTTACTAAATGATAACGTAAAACAGCAATCATTAAGACATTATAAAAGTTATAAATATTATGCGTTTATACCATTTACAATATCGCTTAGAAAGCAATTGCATTTGTTAATTTTACAGTAAAAGTATTTTATGGTGATATAAACATCAAAAGTGTACATAGTTCAACTATTTTAGTTCTAAGCCTACGATCTCATATCCTCAATAATATATTTTATGACATAGAAACTCTCCAAGGCTACTCAACCCGCATCGGAGCCTCTGACCTGTTCATTGTCTGACAACCTGTTGGGTTCACATAAGTTTACATCATCTTAATTTACAATACTATTAAACTCAATATCATCCTTAGTTCCTTCACTATACGATTCATTTTGTGTTACAACTCTTTTGGCAGTTTTGCCTTTGTAGAAGCATCGATTTGGAGGAGTGAAAGTATATTTTTTTTATACGTCCGGCTAGCCTTAAGTAAAAGTTGTGACTGACGTAATAGCTTTTGCAGCTTACAATGACATTGGTTCCAGTGTTTTCTCAATTGTCTTTGGGTGTCATCTTGATTTGTAGCTGATTACTTACCTCTCTCTATATTATCGCAAATGTTATGATTAGACTTATTGTTGTTAACTGCAAATAGATTATTGTCTTATGGAAAACCTATTAGTTTATACGGTAAATCTAAAAATTATGAAGTGAAAAGACTATTATAGGTGTATATAGTTAGGGATTGATAAGAGCTGTTTTGTAATAAAAAAAATTGAATAGATCCTTTTGATAGCAATAAAGAGTGGTCATTCATTCTTATTCAAATTGTCAGCATAAATCTTTTAACAAACTTCAAGATACGAATCCATTTAAATGGTTTTTAATTTTTGGTGAAAAGAAAAGTGTTTCGATGAATTAGAAGTAGTGGGAAATCACTAAAATAACCTTGACAAAAGACGTTGTGAATTTTCCATTTATTCCTTATAATAACCACCTCTCAGATTACACGGATACAACCAAGAAGATACGTATACGATTAAAAAAGAATCAAAGATGCTAAAAAGTAACTATGAAACAAGAGTATTACATGAACGGGAGAGATACCGCATGCTGGCCTCCAAATTTCATCTTGAAGATGGCACCCCCTGATGATGATAATCCTTGTACTACAGTCATTTGGTAGTTTTACCTCACAAGTTTGCCGGTAAATTTGAAAATGGGTGATTTGTATAGATTTCGATGTGCTTTTCTTAATTTTAATACCTTTTTTTTTAAATGCATCATGCCGCCATCTTGGAAAAATGGCGCCTAAAAGCAGTTTTTTGAAAATATCTCTTTTTCAACTTATTTCACGACAAAAACATCTATGGCAGAATAAAATTAAAGTAAATGTCCTACAGTTTATTTTATATCCTTTTTTTCGTATAGTCAATACTTTTGATGAACTTGTATAGTCGGGGACAGATACCGGCAAACTTGTAAGGTAACCCCTTATTTTCGACCAAATGAATGTACGTAACGTATAGTTAGGACTTGTAATTTGAATAACAAAAACAAGAGAGCAAACATCTACCTACTTATTTTGAAAATCAGAACGCAACCAAAGATTGCACGATAAAAAACCAAAGCATAACAATACGTAACCGAAATTATGCAATGTTCTGTAATAGTAGATACTCTCAGCGATATCTTGCAAATTATGGTCGAATTTTCACCCTATTGTCGAGCAAGACGTGGGAAGACCCCGTGACGAGTCTTAGTTCGATCCTCACCAAAACAATGGCAAAGTTCACCGAGACATAACAAGGAAAGTCTATAAAACAGGCGAGGAACTGCTACAGTTTTGTTATACGTAACAATTGTATCATCTAAGGCAGTGGTGTTGTCTTCAAAGTTAATTTTATCATGAAATGTGACTTTATCATCATTGATAAAAACTAAAATGTTTTCGCCGTCGAATTCATTAGCTTTTTTGTTGGTGTCATTAAATGTTTTACAAGTTATACCAATTCAGTTGCAGCAGGGAGAAGAGCTTAAAGAAAATGTTGTAGAAGATTCATCGTTAAATGAATGTATAAGCATTCAGAGAAATACAGAAATAGGATACTGTTTTGGAAAGGAACTATTGAATAATCTCAATCAGTTTAACGAACAAGACTCTTTCAGTTTGGCAACAGGTGTGTCGTTTGTGAGAGATGAAAAAACTCCAAGGGATTTCGCAAGCTTTTTGGACAAGGATCCTATGGATTTTCGGTAAATCACCATTCTTGAAAAAAATATTATTTATCTTGTAATGATGACAGTATATTAGCATTATCCTTTTCTAATCGTATCTCATTAGTTTTAGTTTTTTTTTACTTTTATTTAGATTAATTCATATTCAGAACACTTGTATTAAACATAAACATTGTTCTTATTTCAATAACTTTTTATTATAACTAGTCTGAGTCACTGCTCATTTGTATCTCATCTTTTTTAATTCCCTGAATCTTTCATATCTTCAATATTGTAATGACTTATCATTGTTTGACAATATTTTGAGAAATATCTAGAGACTAAACATAAATTCTGCTGAATACAATGAATGAGAGGTGTATTGTTATTTTAAATTTTACACTGCACCTATTTCTGACAATTAATTGAACTGAATTGGACAATCCTAAGTATCTTAATAACATTTTTCAAAATGTAATCAAAGATCGGTTAATATAAAACACTTTCTTCTAAAACATCTACGAAGATCTAAAAGCAATTATTTTCTCAATCATTAGTACCATGATGGAGGATGCAAGCAACCTGATCTCGAAGAGGTCGTTGCACTGGGACTTGAGTGCATTGTACCCTGGTCTAGTGATGAGAGTCGGACCAACCTTGGCGAATGGGATTTTGGAATTTGTAATGGATCCAAGAGTTAAAGATAGGGCATATCACCATCAAGCACACGGTGAAGTTACTACTGGTAGGTATAGAAATTTTTATTTAAAGGTCTGTTGTCGTCTTTTCAAATTATTAGATAGCAAAACAACAATGAAAATACAGCAAAATAATTAACATTGAAAATTATACAGGTTTTTTTTGCTAGAACTGATATAGCATTAACAAAATGAGAAGACTTTTGAAATTTAAGTAATTTCAATAGTCTTCTTTTATTTTGATATTTTTGGAAAACTTGTAATTTTTTAAATTATCTGATTCAAAATTTTCAAAATAATATTGAAATAAAATTTATGACTATATAATACGAGTAAAAATAGGAAGTTTTAAAAAGTTTTGTAGCCTTATGAGCTTACAAATATTATGTAACTGTAGGAAAAATAAAAAGTTGATGAGCGCCATCTCTGAAGTTACCGTGAACCTATAAACTTTCAAGGCTAACTTACAATTCAACGTAACTCAAGGATGCTTGAGCATTGAACTTGAAACTTGAGCGACATCTAGCGATAATGTGATGGATTAAAAAGAAAATATTGATATATAACTTCACCTTCAGAATGGTTTTCATCTGTTTAATTTCAAAACATTAGGTAAATTAAAAGTATGTACTTTAAAATGTCTATCAATGCAGATTTATTTTACAAATTATAATTAAATAACTTGTTTTATACATTTTCAGGACGACTTCTAGCACGAAATTTATTGGTGCCCTTCTTGCTTGGTTTCAAATTCCAACTATCAACGTTATTGCCCCTGATATTAGGTGTATTATTGATTGCTAGCAAAAAGGCCTTTCTTTTGGCAAAGCTAGCACTATTAGCTGTGACTGTATTCGGTGGAGGGTCTGGTTTTGGGGGCTCCTACAGTGGTGGCTCTTATGGAGGTTTTGGCGGACCATCGATCTCTGGGTACACATCAGCAGAAAATGCCCATTATCATGATATTCACGCGGGTGCAGGAAGCGGAGGTCAGTTTTGTTTTTTTTTTATTTTACACTTTCGCTAATTATTTATTTTAACTTAATCTATGTTATCCCCTTCCACATTCAAATCCTTATTGACATCTGTAACTTGTCTTCAAATCTTCCTTAAATGTATACTTACCTAAAATTAAGCATCCCAGTTACAACTAAAAGAGATAAGGATCAAAATATTTGGTCCCAGGTCCAATGTCTTCCTGCCAGTGTTCAATCACAAAACCATCAAATGGATTAGCTAATAGTGAAATATCATAAATTATATGAAAACATAAGTAAGTATTGTAAGTAGAACCAATGATGATATTAATAGCACTTATATAAGTAGTAAAAATTTGGCACTATAAAATATAAAAATTGTTGAATACTTACTTAAAACCTACATACACAGGTATATACTTTCCGTTGACCTAGAATCGTGAAATTTGGTATTAGCAATGTCTTGCAGCATTTGTAGAGGAATAAATCTGAAATATGTACCTAGTCAAAACTTGGATAAAATACAAATTATACTTGGTAACTCTTCTTGTTTCTGAGAAAAATGTTGTAGACAGATAGACGGGCACTCATGTGAAAGTTCATGGTACCCATGAACTGTATGTAGTACGGAACCCTCAGTGTGTGAGTCAAACTCGCACTTGGGAGATATTTTTTACACATTTTCCGTGATCATCCATATTACGTTACTATTTCTTCATGTATTAAACCTAGTCAATTAATGTCAGGAAAAGTGTAATTTTGCTTATTTTGCTTTTAATATTTGTTTAAATTCTACTGAGAACGTATTAAACGGATTTTTAAAGTCTCATTAATTATATATACGTAAACTACACAAAAAAACTTAAATAACCTAATTTACTTAACTTCCAACGCCTCCGTATAGACATTTTTGATTTCAGGCTACTATAACAGAAGACCTCATCACGCAGAATACTACTACAGAGAAAAATCTAACCAGGCCGAGCAAACCACTGCCACTCCTATAACTCCAGATGAGCTGAGAGACAGACTTGAAAGACTCTTTGTTACTAAGAAAGAAATTGAGGACCCTAGAGACGATGCTAAAGTGAGAAATGCTAGAAATTTTGCGTGGACTCCAATTAATACTGGATGAAAAGAAAAATTATTTTAATGTTGTAATTAGATAACTAAGAATTCAGTGTTAAACATATTTTACACTGTCTTTATAACTTATTTTTTTTTTCACTATATTTTTTGTATAAAATATTTCAATACTAGTCAATCTTGTTAGTATAGCTTCTACAAATTTCAATTCTCATATTTTTTTTTACACTTTATCTCAGCTAGCTCACATACAAAAATATTATATTTTTATGTTCAAAATAAAGTTCATTTGTGATTTGGTCTAGAGAATTTGATTTATAATCTATGCGTTACCCTTTTTTTGGTTGATTCTGTGCACTGATCTTAATAAATAGAGGGACATTATCAAATAGAGCTTGTGCAAAAAATAAAATTGTTATAGAATTATCATTCCTTTAACCAGCACCGTTTAAAAAGTAAAGGCCAATAAAGAAATTAAGCGATATAAAGGCGTGCTCTCTCCCGCTTTGCGCCCCCGTTGCTGCATCCTGCATTGTCTTGCTTCACGCTCTGATTACTGAGAAAAGTTGCTAATTCACTTGTATCATGTGTGCGAAGAGTTTCCTATTTTGCCTAAACATCTTCTAATTTGCGTTGTAATTGTCGAGCTTTAAGAAACATTTGTGGTGTTTCATAGATCGAATAACTAACATTGATATAAGCTAAATTTATGGATTGGAATTTGGGTATAGTGGCCAAAATTGAAAGACGAATGATGAGATAGTTTGGGCTGGGCATGTAGAAAGAATAGAAAAAAGAGACAAACGTTGAGTATGGTATTCAGATATAAATTTGGATGTTGACTGACTGATTGGTATATCGACGCAGATACGAAATCGCTGGATGTAGAAACTTGAAATGATAGATAGATTGATTGACACTTTATTGCACCATTTACAGAAAAGAACATACAAAGTAGTGACAAAAGTCAATACAAAAATGAGCGCAAAGGCTGGAAGAAATTGCATTTGCGATAAGCCCTATCGCAAATGCAATTTCTTCTAGTCAACCTTTGGGTGGAAGGAAATATACATGAAAAACAAAATGTAGGAAATGTTGCAAGAAGGCCTCTATAGCGTAAGTTCTTTTTCTTCTTCGTAAGAAGAAGACGAATAGCGTAAGTGAGCATTAAGAAAGGAATTTTCTGGGAATGGAAAACTTCATCCCTGAGGGGGTAAAACAGGTAAAAATTTAAATTAACGCGGGCGAAGCAGAGGAAAAAAGCTAGTTTTATATAAAAATAGGGCCAATTTATGTTCCGAAACTGGCGCGATTTTGACGAGTCGAGAGTAATGCACTTCCGAGCTTGGCGCTCGGGTGCAAATAACATTTCGAATATCTAGAAACATACTTAACTATATGGAAGAGTTGGTCAGGGTCGACCTCGGAGACCACACTGCGACGAGATTGCGGACCTTCCTATAAAGGGACATATTAGGAGCACCCATAACCAGAGAGCATGTATGAAGAGAGTGATGAGTATAGAGGAAGCAAGAGATATCTATAAGGATCGTAGCAAATGGAAATCGCTAGTCTCTGCCTACCACGGGAAAAAAGGCGTGATAATATGTATGTATGTAACTGTCTAGTTTTGCTCTACCTCGTAACTAGATTCACCGGTATCAGCGATTACTCTTCGGTTATCATGTATGAAATCGTTGCGTTTTTGCATCCTTCCATTAAGTACAGTCGACAGCAAATAAACCAACTCAAATTCATTTAAAATTCGCCTCTATTACTGCCACATACAGGTCAATAGATTACTTGATTAAAAGTCGACTATACAACATTGCTTGCGTTTCTGTTGGTTTTAATTACAATTAACTGCAGTACCTAGTTGTATTCCTCATAGTGGTTTTTCAATTGAAATGAATACTGTAAATCATTTTTATAATAAATAGGTAAGTAAATAATAAATTGTTAATGGTCATAGCCAGTAAAGATAAGCGAACACTACGGTTAAGATACTTTATCAATAATATGTTATACAAATAATAATAATATATATCTATTATAATTTTTATTTTTAATATATACACGAATTCCGTGAATTATAAAAAAAATATCACATACCCATATTATATTATTGCATGCTACTTTCTAGTAATTACGATATAATGATATATAGGGTGAACGAACCAAAACCTTACAATTATACATTAATTCCGTTAAATCTGCAAGAGACATGAAAGATAAAATAAAGAGTAGGTTGTAGATATGCCTGAAATAGTTAATTTTTGCTATTGCAAGGCCTTTTCTAATATTATAATTGTTCGCAAGTCAAAACTATATTTTTAAAAGCAAAGCAATAAAATTTTATTTAGATTACGAAAATATAAGCATGATAATTTGTGTAATATTTTTTTTTACTCTTTATGCCGCATTAGGCGGGATTAATTTTGATCCCACTTCTGATAATAGAAGAGGCAGAATTAAATTAAACGTCAGTGCTTAGGAGTGGTCAAACCAATTTAATCCCAATTTCTCTACACTATTTGTTTACCTATATTTATTATTTAATTATAATTTTGGGGCTGTGACACAGGCACATGGACAGTGAAGTGCATTTATAATAAACTGCATTTACATATTTTTTTATAATGGTGATGTAGATTAAAAGTACAGATTTTATTTTCTGATATATCAGAAAAGCGATTAACATAGTAGATGTTCTAGGTCGAATCTCATTATATCTGTATCTGTGACGCATACATATATGCGCAAACGCAAGTATGTATGCAGTGACGCGTGCTGGTATGTCATACTTTTCTCTTTGTAATTCTATATGTGCCAGCACGCAAGTTCCGAGAAGTGATTGATTTGAAATAGAGTACCTATTTAATACAGTTTGAACAAAATTGGTATAGTCTATTTCTGAAACTTTTGTAAATGCAGACATTGCCCTGGATTTCATCAATAGAAGGAATTTTAACCGCTAGTTCCAACAAAAACTTTGTGAGATTATGGTGACAAATGTAAACGTAATAGACAATCAAAAAATATAATCCGATTTATTTATTTCACCTTTATTGCTCAAATACAATGTATAGCACAACAGGTGGATTTAAGGCAAAAGCATTATCTAACAGTCGACCTTTGGGGTAAGCAGAGAACTAATATAGGTATCCAATAGTCAAAATTGTAGGAATTGTAACATGGTAAACTAAATTAAATTTACAAATAAACTGTAATATTTTACACATTATACAAATAATTACTATGATATATATTACAAACAAGATGCTAAAATAAATATTAAATATAGCACTTTATATCACGGATGACGAATATTACGACTTAAAAAGTATTATGTATTTAGAATAAATTCTAGTATCGTGTTAAAAATATAATGAACAAAAAATCATCGCTTGTTGTTCGTTGTGGAACACTAATAAGAACTGATAATTGACAGTGAATAATTACAATATTCTAATATCACGAAATACTATTTCCTGAGGGTATAAAATTACAGCATAAAAACGAATATATAATTGAAGCGTCTTTATTGGTACGATTACGGTGATAGATTTTATACGTGAATTGGATCATGTTATAGAAACTGATAGAACGCTACTTTTCCGTTTAAAAACATATAATTTGATTAGTGAGCTAAGTTTTTCTGTTAATTTTCACGTAAGTTCCGGAATAGAACGGTACTAACCGATATAGGGTTAGGCAGTTATAGGCATACCTGCTCAAAATTGTTGTGTCAATAGCAAAAAAGAAGACACAAGGATGTTGTAAATAATGACGTTGACAGTATTGAATAATTTTTGTACACTAAAAATCTTTCTAAAATAAATGTATGTTAATTATTTATCATACATATTTTATAATGTTTAGGGATTTTATAAGGTTAATAAAAAAGTAATCATGTAACAATGTTTTTATTTGAGCCATGGCAACTACTCACGCACGCTGAGGTCCCCGAAATAAAACAAGACAACACTGTAAATCATTTTCATTCCACCCATTTTCTCATCAAGAATATCTTCCATCATCATACAATTATACTATTTATGCTATTATTATATTATATAATTCATATAACATGTTTGTAATAAGTATATAATTCATTAAAGGTACTCGCGTGACCACCTTATTATTATCGATTATGAGATGAAATGGAATACTTCTACTTATACTAAAGTAGCACCTTAATAAAACATTTAATTATCCTAATGATTTAACATATTCTTAAAACTATTTTTACAAAATTGGACAACTGAACGTTTGGGACAGAAATGCATAGTACCCGTCGACTACCGGTTACTTAAAAATATTATATCATCAATAAGTATTAATATTAATAGTTATCTCAATAATCTGCATTATAAATACAAAAATAAATATGGTGCGAAAGATTATACGATTAATACTTATTACATACGCTCTTATTTACATTATACGATATGTAATTATTATATCAACATAATCATTCCATTAAATACTTGAATACATTTCGGCGTAGTCTACGTCATACGTACTAGCGAATAATCTTTTATATAATCTCTTCTAGTGTCGTTTTAGCATTACAATAAATAGTTTAAATATTTGTCTCCTATTTGCTACAGCAAAAGGGCCAAAATACGTTGAGTATTATAATGCCCGTTGTCGTTGTTATTTGTTAAGAGTCGTAAGCCATTCTTTAAATATTTGTATTTTCTTCTTACTGCTGCTTGGTGGCATAAGCTCTGTATGCCCTGTCTTGTGCTGCAGCTTCATCTTCAACGCTTCTTCTGTAGTGACCACCTGGACCAGTCGCGTCGAAGTCACCTCCATAATGGGAAGACGAATAAGTATGACTCTGAGATACCTGTGGATGCTTCACAATTTCATAGGTAGTCTTCTCATGAGATTCCGCACCAGATACGAGTTTCTTAAGACCAATGATTGCAGATAAAAGTAAAGCTATCTTGCCGATGAGCAGAGCTTTGCCAGCAATCAGCGCTATGGCTTGGAAAGCAATTGCCAAGAAACCTCCTTTGATAGCAACACCAGCTAGGATAGGTCCAATCATCTTCTTCAGTTTACCTCTCGCCTCGTTCATCGATCTTGCTACATCTTCGCCTAAAGTGGTTGGAGATAACACGACACGATGGGACTGCATAAGTTTTGTAGTTGCCAAATTTAGGTATTTATCTACTTGATCTGATGGTAATGTGTTTAAATCGCCTTCGGGAAGAGAAGACGGGAATGCTCTTCCTATATCCGGTCTTCGAACAAGTGATATTCCTTCCAAGATCGGAAGGGTGTCCATTCTAGCTGCTCGGTCAATGAATTTGGCGGCATTGACCTTAAAGCACTTGACGATCTCCTGTGACCTTTCGCAGTTGTCGTACACCCTTCCAAGAAGTTTGAGCCCTGCTCCGAAAGTGTCAGCAGAGGTTAGAGAAAGAAGAACACTTAAACACAAGAAGACTGTCTGTCCGCGGCACTGCATGGTGACAAAAACCCGCGGATGCTTATCAAACTCTGGACAGGTGTCCAGTCAAAGCCGTTGCGCCTATTGAAATGTGCAGAAAATACATGAGCACTGGCATTTATCTATTTTCACCGGGAACTGCATTTATCTATAAATCTTTTAGAGCGTGCAATCGTTGCATCGTATGGCCGTGCACTGAGGCGTGCCCGTATGGCGGCGTGCACGATCTTGGTCTTGACAATGTGGCTTGCGTGGTCAGTGTCAAGAGCGACGTCTTCAGGATTTGCGCGGAATTTCTGGGACGTTTTAGAATTTGGATCAAGATTTTTTGTACTGCTACTGTATTGACAGCAGGGTAAGAAAACTATGGCTATTTGCTGTTGGAGTTCTATTCTTGCAGTGGTAAGTATATTTTAATTTTGTTTTGTAGTTTGACATAATGTTGGTAGTATTTTTAAGAGAGAGACATCATACCTAACAATTTAAGTTTTTTTTTTATAATATACCCCATAACATAAATTGTCCAGTTTTAACAATGTTTTAACTAAGAAGTTCAGCAAAGTGTATTTTGTCGTTGTGTTTTCTTAATTTTCTCTTAAGCAACTATAATCAAAAGGAACTGCTTACTGATGGCTTGTATTCCACAGGAGTATGCGTGAATACTTCTCTGTCCAAGATATACCTACGGTCAGCAGCACATACTACGATTATAAAACTAAAGAGTTCGTTTATTTGCTTGTTTGTAAGCGCAAATCTTCGAAACTTTTATCCGAATTTGTTTCTGTTCCTGTGTAAAATGTAGAATCTCTGAAAAATCTGAAAGTTGTAAAATAGAACTTCTAGGAATCCTTTCTAATGGCGACGTGCTGGAACCTTATTATTATTAATGATTTTATAAAATATTTTTGTTGTATAATACTACAATGTATGATTTTAGGGTTCCGTACCTCCAAAGGTAAAAACGGAACCCTTATAATATCACTTTGTTGTCCGTCAGTCCGTCTATTCTTCTGTCCGTCTGTCTGTCAAACTTTTTTTTCTCAGGAACGCCTGAAGGTATCAAGTTGAAATTAATATCGAATAGGTACTCGGCTCCACTGTCACTTTCAGAAAAAAAAAATCAAAATTATACGTCAATGCGATCAAGAGATATTACCGTAAATGTGGCGAATTTTCGCATATTTTGCGATTTTAGGCAGCAAAAAACCTAAAATTATTAAATTTGTCAAAAAGCAAGGTCTTACAGTACTTATATAGGAATAAATCTAAAAACTGTAAATATTTCATTGGAAGTCTAAAAAAAAGTGTTACAAACTTATTTTTGCGCTGGATTTAGTATGAGTCTTAGGGTCGATCCCTACTGCAAAGTTAAGTTTGTTTTTGAAACTAGTTGGACTTTTAATAAGAGCTATAATGTGAGATGCTTTGCGTGTACGGAACCCTCGGTGCGCGAGTTTGACTCGCACTTGGCCGGTTTTTGAAAATAAATATGACGTTAAGTAAAATAGTGAAGGTCAAGTTTCTAAATAAACTGTAGAGTACAAAGACTAACAACCAAAGAGTATATTTTATGGTTTATTATTTCGAAAAGACAGTTTGAAAAGATGTCTTATGTATAAGGAAACATAAAAAAAATTTGGGTGCTCTACTATAAATAATGATAATTAATCAAATATGTCTCTACTAAATCAAATCAGTAACAATTAAGCAATAAATAACCGTTATTTCTAATGACCATATTGACCATAATTGATATTGTCACGATACATCGAATCTACCTTATAAGCTTGTCGCTTAATCCAATTGAAGCCCATTTAAAGAATCATGTATAGATTTCTTAAATATTTACCATTTCAGGAAAAAAACCGTTTTCGTCGTAGCCGCGTGATTGAACCTTGCAACCGGTTGTTACATATCAAGCATTCCAAATATTGAGAACAAATTTTGGATGCACTCCATCAGGTAAGTCATTATCTCTCAACTACTTATCAAATTACTTTTGGAAAAAATATATATATTACAAGAAGCCTTTTTCATACTGCCTGCAACATGATCGGGCACGTAACAAATATTATATCAATTACACTTCAATTGGGGATGATGTCCTAGTTATAACTGTTTCTTGAAACAGTTGTCGTCTTGATTTCTTGAAGTGGTTGATAATAATAATCCCAAATAATATTATAAATGCGAAAGTGAGTTTGCTTGTTTTTTATTTGTTTGTTACTCAAGGTTTAACTATTAAACTAATCTTCCTGAAATTTTGCATATATCATACTTAGAAGTACTGAGAAGGACATAGGGAACATTTCATCCCGGGAAATAGCACTGTTCCCATAGCAAATTCACGCTGGTAAAGCCGGGAACAAAGTAACAAATAATTAATGGAAAAAACTCAAAGGCTCACAGTCTAATGGAAATAAATACAGAAAGAGAACCACAGATAAATATTTGTGAAAACGAGTAGAAATATTTTCCCGCGCTAAAAAATCGAACCCAGGATCTCAGTGACCCCTACGCCACGGAGGTCGTCAAAGTTGTGAATGCAAATTTGTAGTAGAGTGTTCAGTGCTTTCATAGTTACCCTTATCCTTCCTTAAGTTGGTTATACCCTACTTTATAATATAACCTTCTTTGGCTATTTCAGGAATAACCAAAGTTTGACAAAATACTAATAAAGTTAATTTGATTTTAACAAAAAATTAACTGTTATTAGCTAACTGGGTTTGGTTACATATTGCAAAAAGTTATGTAGTCACTTTTTTGTGTTATGGGTTGACGAAATTTTGGTTGTGTATAAGAAGGTAAGTATTTTTCAGTATATGGTGTTGCATGCCAAGCCTGGAAGTAATGAGTGTGATAACATAAATATCATCTTCTTCTTCGTATGCTCTTCGTATGCTGTTGACAGAGCAGTCGTGGTCAGGCTTGCTGCTTTAAGACGCGCAGCACTGTGGCTCTCCATTTCTCCCGAACTGATGCCTGGCGAGCGTATTCATTTACAGGTGCGTTGGTGAGGGCTTATAATTGGTCGGTCCAACGCATCGGGGACTTTCCCTGAGACCTAACTCCATCCACTCTGCCCTGCAGTAACTATCATAATATCATATCAACTACTTAAATATTCCACTGATGGACGGATGGATGTAAGCATAAGTGGAAGTTTATGGAAGAAGTCTTTGTCCAGCAAGGACTTTTTTATGACGTAGACATGACGAATTCACAAAGTATCAGGCTTATTTTCCGCGGGTTATTACGCCATCGTCCAATTCCAGTGAATTTATATTCTAACTAGCTTTTACCTGAAGGTTCGCCCGTGTGAATTTCCACGGGAACAGTAGTTTTCTCGGGATAAAAGGTATCCTATGTCCTTTTCAGTACTTCTAACTATGTGTATGCAAAATTTCAGGAAGATTGGTTCAGTAGATAAAGCGTGAAGAGGTAACAAACAAACAAACTAACTTATGAATTTATAATATTAGCTAGGATTTACTATAGGTATATCTCTGGTTCTCAGCGACGTATCAAGATTAAACCTATACTATATTTTAAGTTAGACCTTCAACAATAGAACTTTGAAAACCGCATTAAATTTTATTCAGTAGTTTTTGCGTGATGTATACAAATATCCAGACAGAGAAAAATTCTAAAAAAAAATCGTTTTGGCTTCTGGCCCCATGAAGATTGAACATGAAGAAGATTTTTTTTTCTTAAAATCCATCTCTTATGTACAGACATAGAACAGTTACAATTTTATTATATGTAATGAATTGAATGAATTGAATATTGATTATGTTATTATAATATACTTTTTGTTTACTTTCTATCATACTGGAATTAATTTTCTTGTATACATATTATATTTGAAGCATGATTCAAATTACTTTTGAGCGCCATCTAACTGCCTCAAAGTAAACTTTCTCCACTTAACTTTGCTTAGCTATAGCTGTACTATTTGAAAAAGCATGAATGAAATGCAAGTAGATGAGATGGAACTCAAAAAGTTTTACCAATGCCGTGAAAAGTATGGATATAGGTAATACCTATTAATTTTCCCCGAGTAGTACCTATATAGGTAGTAGAAATTGGAAAAAATAGACGATGGTTTTCATTCAATTCTCAGGTGTAAATTTAATTGAAGAAATTGCGAATTCATTTCTTCAATACTAGCTAAATGCCCGCGACTTCATTCTCGTGGACATCATGACCCTTGTATTGAAAGCTGGTCTCTTGGAGTTATTCTTCAGAGAACAGAAAATTCTCATCAGATTCTGCACTTCACTTTTTATACTTTTATATTTCTACATCAGGTGTTCCAGTTTAAAATAAACTATACCCGCCTAAAAAAAGCTATCCAAAAAAGTTTAATTCAAACCTGAAGTTCCGGAGATTAGCCCGTACAAACAGATAAACTGACAACAAAACCTAACTATCTGTGTTTTTACAAATAATGTAGCATTTATTTTAATCTACACGCAATATTTAACACAGACGCATACAAATAAAACAAAAAGTCCCTTAAAATGTACAGCTAAAGACATGCCATAAAATTTGTCATGGGAAACAAAATGATAACTATACTTTCTCTCAGCCTTTATGACGAACTATTAGGGATAAAATTTGTTTGATGAAGGTACATTACTTTGATATACAATATTATATAGAATAGGTATTTCCGTACTGAAATTTTAGGTGATTATGAATGAAATAATATTTATTTAAGTAACCATGACATGAAGCTGTGATGGCTCAGTGGTAGGGCGCCCACCTGTGGCTGCAAAGGTCCCAGGTCCGACTCCTGCCCGTGCTACAAGAGTTTGTATACCAATCTGACTCATGTACCTATGTTAGTTTTCATCGACCATCACTAGCTTCCGGTGAAGGAAATCATCGTGAGGAAACCTGCACTCTGGTTGATGATTTTCAGCTAGTGTGTGAAATGAAGAAGGCAATGGCAAACCACTCCATTAAAATTGCCAAGAGAGTTATTGTGTGTGTTTTATTCCATATAATGACCACGTCCCTCAGTCACGAGGAAATATGACTAAAGAAGAAGAACCATGACTCGTAATCATAATGTTAGTTAACTTGCAATTTATTGCGTAGGCCATTCCTGTACCATACGGGGGGATTGTGCAGGAATGGTCGGGCCCCGCGGCTATATTGCAGCAATGGCTTACTTAAGCTCAGTCTAGCCTGCTTGCGATCATGCGCAGGAGTTGTTCTGGTCTGATCCCCAAAATCTGATACCCTAGGGGATCCGTTTTATTTTAAATGCTGTTGTTGCTTTCTTGCACTCGGCGCACCAGGGACGCACACCTTTTACGCATTACCCGCGCAACAGCGAACTTTATATTTTAATTATGCAGCTAAAAGAGCGTATAAGGGACGACCAAGCGGGAAACGACCTGTCGGCCGGCCCAGATACCGCTGGAGGGATGAGGTCCTAAAAGATCTGGTGGCCCTCCAAAGAGCCGACTGGCAGGAAGCAGCGCAGAACAGGAAGGAATGGAAGCTTCTAGTATCGGAGGCCAAGATCCTCTTTGGGTCGTCGAGCCATCGAAGTAAGTAGTAAGTATTTTAATTATATTGGAGTTTTTTGCACGTCTGCTTGCAGACTGATAACATGAAACTATTTTTCTGTATCATCTTTTGTACTGTTTTCTGGCAAATAAACATTTCTGATTACAATAAAGTTTTTAATTACAACTTACAAACAGCGACATGGTTTATTTGCTACTAATTAAGGTAGCACCTATACATTTCCTGGCTGATTTTTAAGGGAATATATTTTATCCGATGTACGAGGGCGTCGAGGACAAATAGATTTTAAAATTCGTCCGGCCGGACCCAGGTTGCGGCCGTGACGCTCTCGTTTTATTTTTTTCTTTAAAAAAAAAATTAAATGAGTAGGTACTGTTGAGAGCAGAATTGTTAATAAGTATAATTTTAAATTGTCCTTAGGTACCTATACAAACAAATATTAGTTAAAATGAAAATCAGTCTTTCTGTTTGTATAGACATTAATTGATTTTTCGTGATAATTACGGTAAGGTTCAGTGCTATTCTTTTATATTTCAATTTTTGAACCTTTAGAAAAACAAAAAAAAAAAAGATTATCTATAAAATTTAGAAATCATATGTCGGTAACCTTTCTTTATTTTTTGCCAATAATTTCATATTCCGTTTTGTTTTTTTTTATGTTAAGACTTTTATTTACTTACGTTATGTTTAAAATAAAATAATCATAAATGGTGGTACCTAGTGTAAAAAACTACAATAAATATGCCGCTGGTTTATATGAAAATAAAAATTCAAAGAAAATATTTTTGTTCTCATCGGTACTTTCTCAAAAAAAATTGATTTTAAAATCGTGGGCGTCGTCGTCGTGTCCGAGAGCGTCGAGGATAAACAAATGTTGAAATTCGTGAACGTCGTGGTCGAGAGCGAGGCGGTATAAGGGCGTAACGGCCGGACCCGTAAGTTCGTGTAGAAAAAACTCACTCTGTTGTTCTTAATACTCTCAAAACCTAGTTTGTTACATAAATTCAGCAAATGGCAACGGCGGACTTATCCCATGAAGGGATCTCTTCCAGTCAATTGGCACCTTGGTTAAAAGTTCATGAAAAATCTCGTAAAGTACAGGCATCCTTGCGCTTTCTACTTATTTGCGCATGTCAATTTTACGTCACGTATCGAGACGCGCGGTCTTTTACGCACTCGGTGTATCTCTCTCTCTCTCTCAGCCGAAAGACGTCCACTGCTGGACAAAGGCCTCCCCCTAGGATTTCTACAACGACCGTTCCTGCGCTGCCCGCATATAAAACTGTACAGCTATATTATGTTAGTAGGCTCTACGGCTTAAATAATAGAGATGTACATATCGACGATACAGCTTTAGCAAGAAGTTCTATCTTATCCAAATAGAAAGTATTAAAACCTAATGAATGAAGTACCTAGTAGCATCGGTTTAATACATTGTGTGCTAACACTCTCACTACAAAAATGTGACTTATCATTTTGATAGTAACTATAAGGAATAATTGGTCAAGTGCGTGTCGGCCCACGCGCAATGTAGGGTTCCGATGGTAGCTATTCTGTAGAAATGCGGACACATGAACTTATATTTATTTCTAGTTTATACAACTAATGAAAATAACCTAAGTATATACCATCATAAGAACGAAAATTGTTCTAACGAATATTTTTCATACTAAAATCAATTTTGTAAGTTTATCGTCTATTACTCAATCGTGTAAATTCAACATAATCGTGATAATTTTCTTTTTAAATTCATTATATTTTCTAGTTATTATAAGTTTTTTGTGTATCCACCCACCACCATTTTCCTGTGTTCCACCCCCCCCCCCCCCACACAGGACTCTAACAAAATGTATCACTTTAAATAAAGTTAAATACTTATTTCACAAACGGAGCCCTAAATCAAAAAAAATGGTCTTCCCATACTCATAATATTTTTAAAATACCTATTAAATGTTACTCCACACGATGGTATAATCGAAAGATAAAAAAACTAAAAAATATAAAGATAAAATAAAATAAATAAGTAAACATTCCCACTTTAGGTGTAGTGGAGGCCACATATTTTTTTTTTTCATAAGTTTATTCTACAGTTAACTCCGCGTAATAAATATGTATATCTTTACTAAATTCCAATTTACTAGTATTAGTAGTCTCTGAACTAATCCGCGGACAGACGGACAGACATGACGAAATTATAAGGGTTTCTTGTTTACTTCGGAACCCTAAAAACCAACAAGGGCCAAGTCAAAGTATTAGATAAAGAATAATCATCAATCAATAGAAATTCTAACAAGCGTTGAAGTCATCAATAGGAGATATGGAGGAACAATGATAATAGACAATATTGTATGAAAATGTGTGCGAGTTCACCCAAAGGTCATTAGGATGAGGCTTGACTTAGAGCGATAGTCACTTGAAAAAAACTGGTAGAACAAAAATTAACGGCAAAATAAAATTGTAGCAAAATTAATTGTGTCATGACAACTTTTTTTATTTAAATTAAAAAAAAAAATCCTAAGTTTGATAATTATAGGAAAATAGTACTTTATACAATTATATTTTATTTATTATATTTTTATTGATTTAAATATTTAGATAATTGTACTCAAAGGGATGCTAAGCATGTTTTGATTAAATTACTAAAAAAGCGAATTTAGGTAAAAACATAATTATTGGTCTGAATTTAAAGATAGTGAAAGGAATTAAATTATTTAAAGCATTTCTAAATCGCAGTAGCACAAACCTCAGCTTTAGTTAATAAATATATGACATAGAGAAACATATCATTGTTGTTAATATTCTTTTTGTCAGCCTTAGGACCTATGGTCATTAAATAATCTGACCTTTATAAATTTCCTTTTGTAATTTATGCGAAAGTTAATAAAATACTTTACACCTTAGATATAGTCGTAATCATCATCGTAGTCTGTCTTTTAGAAGGATTATTATCTTTAGTAATAGTACGTGAAATTATATACAAATTGGCATGCTAAAACCTCACTAAACATAAAAAAAAATAAAACAAAATGATTTCATGGTAAGGAGATTGTTATCCAACTATAAAAGGGAGTTCTTTTAGGCAAAAAGCATTTGCTAGAGTTTCCCGCTCTTTCGTAAATGACTTAAGTAGGTATATTTTAGTCTATACAAATATGACTCTACTACACATTTTTTTTAAATAATAGAGCTTTAAACATTTCCAAAATTTTGACCATGTACCTACGTATCAAAAGAAATAAGATGTATATCTACTATTTTTAAAAACCGTTAGAAATTAGTCAATTCTAAGAATTTTGAATTCTAAGCTATATTTTTTTTTTAATTATGACTTAGAAGTCATTTAGCGTGTTAGGTGTTAAATTGATTGAAATTAAACATATTCCAAAATAAAGTACTCTCATATAGAAATTAGATATTGTGAAAAAATTACATGCGAGCAGGACAAATACAACACAAAAACCCAAAAATATATATTCTAAAATAGTCCATGTGAGAAGAAAAAATCTAAATCAGTGAACATTTCACGACTGAAATGATCATGATAATGACATTTAACCTAGAATACAGTATAAAACAATAGAAATACGATACGGCTGAAGACGTAAATAATAAAAAGCATCATAAAAATCCACGGGCAATTGTCAAATGGTTTAAAACTTTCAACACTCGAGAGCAATGTAAATAACATTAAGTGTCATTACAGAATTTATCACATTGTGAGCCCATTGTAAAAAGTCGTTTTAAGGTCACATGATGGTCGTGACGCGATGCCATTAGGCCTGAACTCCACCACACAGAAAGAGATGTATGCTAGCTGCTGGCTCAAACAAAAGAAGAAAAATTCACTGAGATATGCAGCGAGCTGTGCAGTAAATTGGTTTATCCCAACTTATATCATAAATGCGAAAGTGATTGTTTGTTACCTTTAACATAATTATTTTGTAGTTACGAATTGTATAAAACTAGTAAGACCTATACTTTCAGTCTTCATCTTCTTCTCAACATATTTGCGTCTACTGCTGAACGTATTCATTCATTAATTTATTCATTTATTCACTGTACAATATTTACAATTAATCATTATACAATGTTACATAAACCAGTATTGGGTTTTCCGAACATTGGAATCGCCAGTTATTTTTATGTATTAACTACGTAAGACACATTAATCATAAGCAGGTAGATATGGCACAGTGCATCGCTCGGTCGCATGCCTCTTGAAAGGTTTTTCACTCCGATCTTGATGCGGCGATCCTGGTCCTGGTCAGCCCTGCCGTGTTTTTAATATCGTCCGACCATCTGGCAGCTGGTTTGCCTACACTTCGTCTTCCTGTACGGGGTCGCCAAAACAGAATCCTCTGGCTCCATCTATCTTTCAATCGCGAATTCCGAATTAAACAAATAGATACCTTAATATATCTTTACAATATACTAAATCAGCAAAAAACATTAATAGTGACCTTTACATTTTTTGCAGTCATACAACAAATTCATTTAGATACGGTAATTTGATGTTGGATTATCAAAAAAATAGAAAGTATTGTTACATAATTGAAGGTGAGCGTAGGTACCTATATAGTACTTAAATTTTGAAAGTTATTTTTTTAGGTTGTCTGGAATCCTAAAAGATATATTCATAAAAATATATATTAAAGAAAAGAATTGCATTTTCAATTTAATAGGTAATGAATATTTTACAAACATGTTGGCACCATGCCCATGCTAGGAGGTGGCAAAGTTGAAATTCGAAAAGAAATTATCAAAATTTATACAGGTGCCAATTTTCATTAATCCTGAGAAACGAAAGAAAAGTCCATTTCTTAGGACCAGAAAAAAAAAAACAAAATATTTATCACCAATTTTATTTTATAATTTATTTTATAAAATAGCTGCTATCAATAATATAATAATATTATAAAATAATAATAATGTTAATAATATAATAATAATAATATTCTAATATTTATTTCTGTTTATCCCGAAGGTTGACTGGTAGAGAATGCTGTTAGCATTAAGTCCGCCTTTTATACCATTTTTTGGTTTAATAAAGTTTTAAATAAATAAATAAATAAATAATAATCACATCCAAACACAAAATCACAAAATCACATCCAAACTTTCGCATTTATTATATCAGTTAACTTTATTTTGAGTTTATTAAAGAACAAAAGAATTGAAAGTAGTAGAAGTGCCTAAAACCAGATAGTAGATTCAATTTCAAAATTTACCCCAATTATTATTACGAGTACATGGGATTTGCAGGTATTAGAAAACTAAAAAAAGGAAAGTGTATATAGTTATATATTTGTATATTTTTATGTTATTTAATAAAAAACTAAGTTTTTGAATATTTATAATACATACAATAAAATTGTAACTGATCTGTGTCTATCTATACATAAGAAACATTTAAGAAAAAAATATATGGGCGGTCTTTATAGGGCCGAGAGAAACCAAAACGTTTTTTTTTAGAATTTTTCGTCTGGTTTTCTGTCTGTAAACGCGCATTACGAAATAACTACTGGACGAAATTTGATGCACAGTGGTATTGTTGAAGGTCTAACTTAAAATCTGGTGTAGGTTTCATCTAGATAGGTACGTCGCTTAGAACCTGAGATATTAACAATAGCAAATAACCATCAGGCAAGATTGAGGTCAAACGCACTCAAATCTCGAAATAAATAAATAAATAACGCGTGGACGAAGTTCGCGGGTTTAGGCTAGTTTCCAAATAAATTGAGATTGTGAAGGGAAATATTTGTTTGTTTGTTTGTAATATCTTTATTGTATCTTTATTGTTCTCGAGTGGCGACCACGAACCGGAAAACGTAGTGTTGGCAGACTTGGTGAACCGACGACCTGGTGAAGGTCGCGGGTTGCGCATGGATGCGGGCAGCGCAGGACCGGTCGTTATAGAAATCCTTGGGGGAGGCCTTTGTCCAGCAGTGGACGTCTTTCGGCTGAGAGAGAGAGAGAGAATATCTTTATTGTACTAAGGATATATAATTGATAGTAATATAAATAGAAAGGTAAATACACAATGGCGTAAGTACTTATCCATATATTTATGACAGTATGAGGAATATAATAAGACACAATATTACGCATTAACCGGAGAGCATGTATGAAGAGAGTGATGAGTGTAGAGGAAGCAAGAGAAATCTGTAAGGATCGTAGCAAGTGGAAATCGCTAGTCTCTGCCTACCCCCATGGGAAAAAGGCGTGATAATATGTATGTATGTACAATATTACGCATAATGTATTTTGCTCAAGTATCAATTTATTAGTGAAGCTTCTACATACCTATCTACAAATGAACTTATAATTAGAAGTAAGCTAAATAAACGAATAAATTCTTTTCCTTTAGCGCTTTTAAACATAACATCAATTGAAACGAAAAAATTCTGACATCCTAATTGCCACTATACAGAGCTAAAGGTCACTAGTACATAGAATGTCGGAAATTTTCGCTCATAGGAGAGTGCCCCTGAAGCGATACGTGGCCATTTATCTTCCATAAGCCTCAGGAAAGACTATTGTGTGATTTAACTGCAGTGAAAGAAATTAAATAAGCACAGTACCTATAATAACAATTTTGTCTCCAAAAGTTTAACTGTAGGGTATTGAAGTACTCTCATATAGAAATTAGATATGGTGAAAAAATTCCATGCGAGCAGGACCTAATAAGCTAATTGCATCTGAGATGCTCAGAAATCCAAAAATAAATATAGGATATTGATTGGATATTCTTTTTTTTTTATTAAAGATGGGTTTGCTCTCGATCACAATCTTGACTAATATTATAAATGCGAAAGTGAGTTTGTTTGTTTGTTTGTTTGTTACCTCTTCACGCTTTATCTACTGCACCAATCTTCCTGAAATTTTGCATACACATAGCTGGAAGTACGGAGAAGGACATAGGGTACCTTTCATCCCGGGAAAAGCACTGTTCCTGTGGGAAATTCACGCGGGCGAAGCCGCGGGCGAAAGCTAGTATTATATATTCAGACAATACCAACTGTTCTTTATTCTATTTTCATTGAAAAAAAATTGTTGTTTCTTGTCGATCTAAGCATGCTTTGCGCACTAATTTCTTAGTTTTCCAACTTGTAATCTAAACTTTGTAATGTACGAGTATAATGCCATGTTGTGTTGTAAAACTGTTTTGTGTGTCAATAAATCAAATAAAATAAATTTAAAATCCTAATTACTTGGTTTTTGTACACTGTTAGCAGTTAAGTGTTGTGACAACATGTGTTAGGTATCATACTAATATTATAAATGCGAAAGTTTGGATGTGAATTTGTGAGTTTGTGAGGATGTTTGTTACTCAATCATGCAAAATCTGCTGGACGGATTTCGATGAAATTTGGTATACGGGTAGAAAAATAATTATTTAATCATAATATATTATTTCTCAAAGCTACAAACCACTAGCATTTCGGAACGACCACTGCTGAGATGAACTGCCGAAAGAAACTCATGAAACTCATCATGTCTTGGTCGCGTAACATGCCAGAGGGGCTAATCAACTTACTCTTTAAGACAAAATCCTACTAATGCGAAAGTTTGGATGTGAGTTTGTGTGTTTGTGAGGGTGTTTGTTTCTCAATCACGCAAAATCGACTGGACGTATTTCTATGCAATTTAGTACATGGGTGTAAAAATACCGGGAATAGCACATAGGATACCTTTTATCCCGAAATTTCCACAGGAGCAAAAGCCCCGGGGCGCGGCTAGTATAAAATAAAGAAAGAAGAAAAAAAAGTAAAAGATATTGGTCTCTGACGTATGAGTGCTTTGGATGCGTATGAATTAGCTACATAGTATCATTTGCGCATACTCGTGATGTCAATAATTCTACATATTCACGTAGGTATCAATTGGATACTTACTTTGTAACCGTTAGAAACTTTAATAACATATTATGTGTTTACGGTGCAATTAAGTTAGGTACCTACTTTTACTAAAGTGACTTACCACACTTTCAGTCTCTATTTACTGAAATTAATGATTTTAATGTTTTTATTATTTAAGGAGATGAAACGGATATTTTTTTACACATCTGACTTTGAGAGCACTTCCTCTCAATTTATGTACAACATCTGGATAAAGTATCAATATCTATATTTGATTTATAAAAATCATTATCTAGCTCTAAATAAATTAGGTTTTTTGATATAGGTATGATAATCACTTATAATAAATACGTATTATTCTACAGTCTACTCACCTATACCTGCCTAATCAAAAAAAGAGTAAAAGAAATTCCCTGTCAGATATTGAACCCAAGACCTCGTGGTAGACGGTTTCGTAATTTTATTAATCAACATATTGTGCGAGGGAGATACTATATTATAATTTTTTCGCTAGAAAGTTTATATGATCTCTTCATATCTTTATGTTACTTTCATCGTGAAATACTTACATACTGAAGCAAGCATAAGAATTGCATAATTTTAAACAACATTATTTATTTTTGCATGTAAATTATACAATTTGGCATTGCACACTTGACTTTGCATGAAATTATTTTGCACTTACTAAATAAAATAAAAAATAGGTATAATGTGCGCAAAACTGTGTTGGTATTTCAATGAAATGGTATCATTATGAATCAACGGTTCTGTCGTCGAATTTTATTATGAAAAAACCATGCGAAAAGCGATTTTTACTCAATGCCGAATAATTTTAATTCGATACAATCTTATATTATTTAGATCCTTAGATATGACCGATGAGAGCAACAAAAATCATTTGTCTCATAAAATTATTGTGATAAAACATCACATGTCACTGCTATAATTACATGCGCATGCGAATATCAAAAATAGATGAAAAATATTCATTTTAATTCAGTTTAATTCTGTCTTTATCTAACTACTCAAATTAAATTGTGCCAATGTATAGATTTAGATGGGGTAATGTAATGGGGGTGTAACGTATAGATGTGTTTGTTTAGTCAAAGAATTTATATTTCTTCTCAAAGAAAGTACACATTCACTTTTCAAGTGAAATTAGAGCATTTTGGAATAAATCACAGAAAAGTAAAGAATTATGGTAAATTGCGATTTTAATCCACATCTTGCATAGTATTGTTTTGTACCGTTTCTTGTTAACTGATGTTAATTGTCAGGTGAGCGCTAAAGTTAATGACCCAGGGTATTACCTATTAAATTTATTTATTTTTTATATCAAAAATACTAGCTTTTGCCCGCGGCTTCGCCCGCGTGAATTTCAAACGGGAACAGTGCTTTTTCCCGGGATAAAAAGTAGCCTATGTGCTATTCCAGGTCATTATCTACCTCTGTACCAAATTTCATCGAAATCCGTCCAGTAGATTTTGCGTGATTGAGTAACAAACATCCTCACAAACTCACAAACTCACAAACTCACAAACTCACAAACTCACAAACTCACAAATTCACAAACTCACAAACTCACATCCAAACATTCGCATTTATAATATTAGTATGGATGAGTTCCTATCATCAAATAAAATGCTTCCGTTACTGACTGAGTGTCTGACAAACAACACACAGCCTACGGAACCATGACTTTGTTCCAGTAGGAATTTTGGGAAATCCTCTCTTAATGCTCCCCTACTCTGAACTACTCTCCCTGAGGAACCTACTTACCAAATTAATTTACCATTTTAGCTTCCTACGTCCAGTAGTTTTGGCAGTGCGTTGTCTGTCAGTCGGTGTCAGTAACGGAAGAATTATATGTATATATATTGATTTTGAAGCTGTTACTTTTCCTTTTTAGTATAACTTTTTTCATAATAATATATTTAAAAAAATAAAATAAAAAATAACACATGAAGGTTTACATTAATTTATATATATATATATATATATATACATATATATATATAGATATCCCCACGGGCACTTAGTGGCTCAATCGTGCCATACGAGCAGCACTTTGTTGATCCTTTTTCATTTGTTGATCCGGCTTGATTTTCTGATTCCATTGCTGTTTTCCTTTGCAACACTGGCTCCGGTCGGAGCCATAAGTGTCAGGGCGACTAATAATAATAATTACGCATTGTTTATACAATTCCACCTTTTTCGCTTTCACCCACATGTTGATCCGATTCAAATGAGCCAATCAGAGCACATCATTCCTGTCGGAAACTGTGATTGGCTTCTGACGACTACTCACTAAGTAGATACACAATATTAGGCGCACGCAAGTTTTGCCTCGTCAACTTCAGGCTCATTTGTTTTGTCTTGTTGGCAAGCACTATTGTGCTACATGGTATCCAGGCCTCGGAAATGGATGATAATTAATCGAAATGAAATGTGCTCTCCATTAACATTATAGGTATTATTGACATTTAAAATAAACTTTTTTAATTTTATTATTACTAATAATATTTAAGAATTATTCTTGATACGACAATGTATATTCGTCCATATACTTTAATGTAGGTAAATGGAAATTGTAAAGTGACGTACTTTTTCGGAGAAAATGCTGCTGCAGTGTAGGTAGGTAGTTTATATCGCGGCTTCTCCTACACTTGTGCTTTGGAGGCGGTGGTAGACTAAGTTTTTGACGTCAATAAGTGATTTTGTACATCCAATATTGAAAATAAAGAATTTAATTTAGTTCGTATGACCGTGAGCGTTTGTTCCCGATGAGTCATACTAAGATTTGTCACACTGAGACACAACGGGATAAAATTTATCAATGTATAACAGTGTTACACATTGAGAGTTTTTGTTAGAAACTGAGGTTTTCCTAACGTGTCATACTGTTACTCATCGGCACTCTGAATTACCGTTGTGTAGCACTGTTACTAAAAGGAACTCTGTATTCCTATAGAGTATGAGTACCTAATCAGATAAAATTATGATTTTACGAAGAAATTTACATGATTCATGTAATTCTTTGTAAAATCATAATTTTACTATTTTAGATTTAACAAAAAAGGATACATGAAATTAATCATGCAATCTTCTACGTAAAATCATAATTTTATCTGATAAGGTACCACAGATTTTATCACAATGCTTTAAAACTGTTTTAGGTACTGATACTCGAATGGAATACAGAGTTTCGTTTAGTAACAGTGCTACACAACGGTAATTTACACATTGGAAAAACATCAGTTGCGATATATAACACTGTTACACACTGATACTTTTTTCCCGTTGTGTCTCAGTGTGACAAATCTTGGTATGACTCATTGGGAACAAACGATCGTGAGTTGAGAAAGTAGCCTAGACATTTTATAAAATGTTGCTAGATTGCCAATATTTTTTACCAAACAGAGTTGCTATAGCTAGAGTCCTTAACGTGAAATACGGTTCCATCTGGAAGAAATCATGAAACTTGGCATGATTGTAGCTTTCATATATCTATTTTAATATTGATATAGAAACACTTTGAGAAATGAATGTTTCCCCCCCCTTTTATGTCTCAAATCGTGGTTTTTCTCATTTTTTATGAAAACAGTAAAAGCTACGCAAAAATTGTCAAAGACCAATATGTTTTTCATTATATTCTCTTAATAAGGCCATTGGCTGTATGTTGATAGAGCTTATAGTTTACAAAATATGCCTAGGACGATTTTTTGAAAAATTCGAACTTTTTCTACTATTGCACGGTCATGGTAGAATTTCGTATTTAATATCATTTCAAAAAACGTCCTAGTAACATGGGCATATTTTGTAAACTAAGTCCCATCAACATACATCCAATGATGTTATTATAGATAATTTAATGAAGATCATATTGGTTCTTGACAGATGTTGCGTAGCTCTTACCGTTTTCATAAAAAATGAGAAAAACCACGATTTGGGACATAAAAG
Organism: Ephestia elutella; assembly: GCA_018467065.1. Lineage (NCBI taxonomy): Eukaryota > Metazoa > Arthropoda > Insecta > Lepidoptera > Pyralidae > Ephestia > Ephestia elutella. The sequence goes on from CM031589.1 coordinate 5,823,000, forward strand.
GGAGGGAAAGGGGGGAAACATTCATTTCTCGAAGTGTTTCTATATCAATATTTAAGTACATATATGAAAGCTACATTCATGCCAAGTTTCGTGCTTTCTTCCGGATGGGACCATAAAATCGATTTTTGTTAGGACAAGGAGCCGTACTACTAGAAGTAGCTAAATGTTTTTTTATCTATATTTGAAAAATAAAGTAAAAGAATAGGCGAACTTCATGCCAAAAGCATTATCTAACAGCTTTGATCTAACAGTCTACCTTTTGGTCATACAGAGACAGAGAATGCTATGAGGGTGCAAAAATATAATGCACATAAACTATTATTACATACATAGGTACACTAAATCATATTAATAAATATGTACAGTAATATGTGACAAGTTTCATGAAATTGTTGCTGACCAATATCAAAAAATTGCTAGATCTAGCTATAAAGTTGCTAAGTTGGCAACACTGCCGAGCGGTCTGTATCGGTCGACCGACAGTAGCGCGGAACGAAACAGCCCTCTCCGCTCCTGCGCACCAGCCCCCACCCTCACCCCGCGTACGAAGTGGATCTTATAAGTTACCACACAGACCACCTAAGTTACGAATCTTTACGAATATAAAATCAGCCGGATTAACAAATGTTGGCATTTCAAGAGCAATCCCATACTAATTCAATATATCATTGAATATAAAAAGGAGTCATCAAAGTACAAAGTTCTGATTAAAGCGCGGTGCCAGAATGTGCCTACGAATAAAAAAAAAGCGTTCGTTACGGATCTAAAAATGTTCCGAAATTTAGATGAATATATGTCAGTGAATATATATCGGAGCCAATAAATTTCAAGTTTTAAAAAATCTTGGGAGTCACAAAGTGATTTTGAGTTTGAGAAAATTGACCGTTACGGAGCAATTTTTTTTCGAAATTCGAGCAAAATTTTTTATGGAGTAGAAAGGTATATTAACGAATATATCGGTCCGTCACAATCCGTACATGAGATATATTCGATTCCGAGCGAGATAGCAACAACAGGAGCCTAGTTATTCCGGGTTAAAGGTGGAGTCGATAATGTTCTCAGCGCACTGCTGGATCAACAAAGGGCCCAAAGTAGTGTTTATATATATATATATATATATATATATATATATAAACTAGCTTTTACCCACGGCTTCGCTCATGTTAATCTTTTCTTAATGGATGCCTACGTTATTTATAACGTAGGCATCCACTAAGAAAAGATTTGGCATGCAGATAGATGTTATAACATCTATCTGCATGCCAAATTTCAGGCCGATCCGTCCAGTGGTTTGGGCTGTGCGTTGATAGATCACTATGTCTGTCAGTCACCTTTGAGTTACATATATATATATATATATGTAGATACACACAGCAGCGAAGGCAAAGGTAGGATAGCAGCTTGAAGTGCAAGTTATTCAACGAGCAATTAGCATTTTAGAAATATACAAAGTTAATAACCATGGCCTGGATTAAAGTTCGCACGACACTGTCTCCACTTTTGATTACTCTTACTTTTATTGTTTAGAGTTTTGTGAAAACCTCTCTTGGCACTGTAATCATTGTCTTGAAAAATTATCTATGAAACGAATCAGGTTTCCTCTCAGAAATTAGTGGGCCTTGTGAAATATGAAATGATTTTAATTCTGATTGAAATAAGCCTGTTTAATTCTGCTTATAAATCTTATAGTTTTTAGACTTGGTTAAAAAATTGGCAATGGTAGTATTTTTACTAGAACTCGAAACTTGAATTCTGAAACACGAAAATAAAATTTAAAAAATTAAAAGCCAAAATATTTCATTTTTCTCAGTTTTAACTTTAATATAATTTTACACTCGTATGCATTTTAAACGTCTATATAACAATAGAAGAAAGGAAAAATATATAGTTTCCATTATTTTTTTAAGAACACTTCTCAAAATATACTTATTTTATTTAACATAATATACCTTTTTACAATATTCTCATATAATTAACATAGCATTTATGACAAAACTATTCACTATTTTATATTTAAATTGTCCAGATGCCGAAAAATACACTGAAAATTTTCACTACACACAACCACTATTTTTCATAATCCGTCCATTTAAAAATTAAAAATGTTACAGGCACGCAGTTTTCGCTACACATCTTATCAGTTGTCACTGCTTCTTCACAATGCTTCACCAGCAGATTCACTGATAAAAATTTCACCAACCTTCCCTCATTATTCCCTTCCCGTGACCTACACGTACACGTTTATTTTCCGTGTCGTTACACACTCACACAAATTTAAATAAGTGTGCTTGCAAGCCGCTAATCTGTAAGACTAAACTACAAGGATTACAGAAGTGTAACTCACTCGGTATATACCTAAAATTAGGACCATATGCAGGGCTCAATCAAAAACATTCAAGTAAAACCGATACAGATTTTAAAAACGACTAGCTTACGAATTCCCAAAATTCCTTCCTTAGTGCTCATGTACTCGGTAGGTACGTTATTTAAAGAACCTTTCTGCAAAATTTAGGATTCTACGTTCATCAGTTTCGTCTTTGTGTTAATGGAGTCGTGAGACATTTTGGCATTCACATATTATTTAATATCATGTGAAACATGTTGTAACATTTTAGCCAATCATGGCGTCAAAATATACATTACTAGCTTTTGCCCGCTCTTTAAGCTCAATTTCCCACGGGAACAGTGCTTTTACCCAGCATCAAAGGTACCCTATATCCTTCTCAGTAGTTCTAACTATGTGTATGCGAAATTTCAGGAAGATTGGTTCAGTAGATAAAGCGTGAAGAGGTAATAAACAAATAAATAAATAAACCCACTTTCGCTATTATAATATTAGTTAGTATTAGGATAGGATTAATTTTAATATGACCAAAATTTTGCGTTGCACATTAATATACATATAATAAAACTGTAACTGGTATGTGTCTGTAGGAGATATTTATGAAAAAAAACTATGGCAGGTCTTTATAGGGCCAATAGAAGCCAAAATGATTTTTTTTTCTGTCTTTCTGTCTACTGGACCAAATTTAATGCAAGTTTCAATGTTATATATTGTTGAAGGTCTATCTTAAAACCACGATGAAGTCGCAGCAGTCAGATACATATTCCTTATTTTCTTCTCTTAAAATTGCAAATGGCCGACAAAAAATGTCATAGTGGCATTGATAGCTGAAGACGTGCCCATTGTATTAACTGCCACATCTGTACACTATGTAATTTACGACTGCACCATTCATGATAGTCTAGCGTATATTCCCCCGTAGCAATCTCAAGTTCTTTTACTAAGCAACATAGCCTATAAATACGCGTGGCGCTTACCTGGTCGCTAACAGTAATTCTTATCACCCCGTACTGTGCACATCCACCAAAAATGTTTGCTAAAGTGTTGTTGTTTTCTGTGGTATGCACAGCAGTGCAATCAGCTGTCGCCAGGGATGACATGGGAGTCAAATATATCATGAGGATATACGAAGATTGCCAAAGGAGTGATGGCATCATCCCTTGTCTAAAGAAAAAGGCTATTCTGTTCTTTGACAGAGCTGCTAGGATGGATGCTATACCAGTAGTGGATGGTGTTGATATAGTGAAAACTTCGGAGTCAGAAGTAACGCCAATGAGTGAGAATGACATTGAGTCGACACTGCCAAGGAATTTGAATGATAAGAACGAAGCGCTAACGGATATGCTGTGGGACAGGATTGCATCATTTGCCAACTCCAGGACTATTCAGCTGTCCTTGCCAAGGATTTCGGGACAGGATCTCAACAAAGGAGTTGAGGAAGGTAATGGCCTGACAATATGATTCTTTTACTTCTTTTGTTACTACTTAGGTCTTGAAGTGGATCATGATCCTTTTCAATTTGTAAATGGGTGAATTTGGACTTAAAACATCATGTATTTTCATATGCAAGACGCAATTTTTTAAAATATAATTTTTATAATCTCATAACATATTCGATTGCTTGATATTTTCTACGAATAAATATGGTAAAATGTGGTCAAAGAAGAAGATTAAGATTTTTTACCTAAAAAGCGAACAACTTGCTGATTTTCCGGAACTTCTTTAACTCCTGTGGCAAATGGGGTTCTTCTCCTGAACGTTTCGTCGTTCTATAAAGTATGTAAGTAGGAATGCATGTATATTATTCAATTTCGGTATTTGTACTTCAAATTCCTTATATTTTTTTGTGCATATCCAAGTAGAATAAAACCCTAATTTTATCACCATCATTATAATCATCCGCCAACAAAAAATCTTTTTGTATTAAAAACTTTTTATCAACAGTTTTTTTAACGTAACATTGCACCTATATATCTATTTATCATCATCAGAATCAATTTGGTTCGATCCCATTCATCATATATTAGAAATGAATGAAATTATAAAATTGACCTTCGCATTAAATGCAATTATTACGAATCATCAAAACGGACTTATATCCTTTTAATGTTTATTCACTTAAAAAATGATTGATGTAAGTATTAAAAAGCTTTTGACTAGACTCCGAGATATATCCTGAAATCAATTCTAAGTCTTGAACGGATTTCAGGCTATGAAATAGGTATCTTATGTTCAGTAATTATGACAAACTCACAGACTCACAAACTCACATCCAAACTTTCGCATTTATAATATTAGTATGGATATTAGGATCTACGATGTTCATAATGTCAAAATATCCGTCAGACGAGGTTTCAAAATTTCAGAAGTTTGGATTTATAATATACTGTACGCCAGTATGTTATTTATAAATTTATGGATATTCCCAACGAAGTTGAGATCATTTGAACCTACCCACATTTGTTTAAATCTACAAATGTCGCTTGTAGATAATAGTGGCATCTACTAAACTAAAAACTAAACTTCTAATCCCCTTTCAACATTAATAAACTATTATTTCAATGCATATTTTTATGTTATTATAGTCATGGGTAGTATCAAATGTTATAATCATAATTTACAATTCATTCATTTCTTTTGCTTTTGTAGTAATTAGAGCAAAAAATGAAAGTCTAAAGTTAAAAAGAAGGGCTTTTTATTGACTGAATTAATTACAATGTAATTGCATCAAAATATATTTATGAATGTTAAGGGTTTGTTGTTGAGGTCAAAACAATGGCTGAGGATAGGGAAACATGGAAAAAACTTCACCGACAAGAACAATGTTCTTAAATTTAAATGAAATGAAGGGTTTGTTTCGATTGACACCACGATGGATCAGCTCGATTGATGAATGATCATGATGGATTGACACTCTATCGGTGTGAATGGAGTAAGGACTCTTTTCTTTTGGATTGTCTGCCTGACACTATGTCTAACACTTTATTAACTTAGATTTAGATAAACATACTTTGTAAATTTATTTATTTTTATGTTGTGTTATCACGCGAACGATTTTTACGTGCTCTATTTCAAAGTACCTACATAGTTTTTGTGATGTTCTTTAACTTTTCCTGTATTTACATGAGACCGACCAGTGCAAAATATTTGATACTAGCCGCGCCCCGGGGCTTCGCACCCATGGGAATTTCGGGATAAAAAGTACCCTATGTGCCGTGTACCCGGTATTTTTCTACCCATATACCAAATTTCATCGAAATCCGTCTAGAAGATTTTGCGTGATTGAGTAAACTTACAGACTCACAAACTCACATCCAAATTTTCGTATTTATAATATTATTAGGATATATTAGGATTACGATATTAGGATTGTAATGCTAAATATAATTTAAACAAGGTATAAATTTCAACATAAATGGAGAAATTATTATTCACGAGTATATTTATTTTTAATAGTATCTGCACTAATTTAAACATCTTTTATGAGAACTACAACGTGTAATTATACTCAATAACAATTAAATATTCATTGCCACTTTACGATATGTGAATGTACAATAATTTACCATTTCTATGTAAAGAGAATAAATCACTATCACTACATAGTATAAAACAAAGTCGCTTTCTCTGTCCCTATGTCCCTTTGTATGCTTAAATCTTTGAAACTACGCAACGGATTTTGATGCGGTTTTTTTTAATAGATAGAGTGATTCAAGAGGAAGGTTTATATGTATAATTCACGCGGGCGAAGCCGCGGGCAAAAGCTAGTTAACAATAAACGATGGAGTCCATTCAAATTGCAGTGTAAGCTAATACAATATGAATGGAAATCAATAAATAACGTATTTCTGAGTTTGAATTCTATGGTAGTATACAAACCCAAAGGTTAATGTTTTGATTTAAAGCATATGTTATTTTAAAAAAATGTCAAAATGAAAGTTATTAATTTTCTATTTTCAATTAAATAATTTATATATCGCAATATGTAACGCAGGTCTTCAGCGATATGTATAGTGAACATTTAAAGAGAAAACCAGTGCAGTAGAAATGTTTCGATAAATATCAGCACCTTAATATAACGTCCATCTAGCCACAAGACATCAAAATACGTATGAAATATCCGTTAAAATAGTTGCTGACCATACTCGTCTCCACTCCAATTTCTAATAACATTTTCTTTCACGCATCAGAATCTCTATTATTCTGATTGTCCACATTTGTTAGATGGCCATACGGTTATAAAAGAAGCCATATAAGAATAGTTTCTTATTATGCGTTATTTTTGTTCCGGACTAGTTTTAACCCGGATATTATAGCGTATGGATCGTAATAAACCTTATTGTGAATTTCAGCCTGAAAATATAAGTAAATCACGAGGCAAAAGGATTAATGCATATTGGTTGATTTGCTTTAATAGTTATAGAGACTACTTAAATGAAAACAGTTGTGATAATTAAAACTATATGCATCCTGTGGCTTCGTTTTAACGAAGACCCATGTTCACACAGGCAGTAATAAAATGTAACCTATAAAAACTTTGCTGTCTCTTTTCTTAATCAAAATGTAACATAAGTGTAAAAGAGACAAGAGTGTTATATAACATTTTATAAGCGTAGATAATTTTAGGATCAAAATATTCCTAAATTTCAACCAATGCAAAAAAATTATCATACTTTTAATGAACGGTTGACGTGGATTAAATAATGAAATTATATAAAAAAGTGAATCGAAAGATTTTACACAATAAAAAAGAAAGGTAGAAAGTAACATCGCCATATTCGCCATCATCTTTCGGTCCATCACGAAAGGTCAGCGCAATTATGTTCCAGCTTCTAATGACGGTTCCATCATGCAACATGATTCGCAAGTACTCTGCAAATGAGGTGCTGACACTGTAAAATGTAAATAGCATATCGTTATTCCTTTTTTTACAATTTACAATTCATTTATATAAATTTAAACACTAAATTAACTAAGAAAACTAAAATCTAATATTAAAACTAAACATAATAGGTAACTACTAATTTACATTAAATAAAAAAATGAGCTAAATTGTTGCCGTCATGGGGTAGGGTACCAAGGAGACTGGCGACGTTACTTTTGAATGGCCAAACTTAATCGTTGGCCAAAGTATTCACCAGCTCTAGTGTCCTTATTTCTTGCATTTTTTTAAAAGTGGACAAATCCGAACCACTTACACAGTGAAAACTCTTTTTCTTTCAGTTACGAGAAAAGATTTTTTATTCTTTTTTGGTTCTTCGTAAAGCTATATCTGATAAGTAAACTGCAAGACTCCATTAGAGAATCCTGGTCCTTCACTTTTACCTTAAATTTTACAAAATAATTAACACGCTTAAGTTAGGTACCTACTGAATTATGGCAATTTTCTGACATCGACATTTTGGTTGACAAAATTTTTGAATTGTTAAATGTTTTACTTCAAATATTTATTTTTGTAATATGACTAACTGTATTAGGTATTAATTTATTAGTATAATACTTCGAGCAACATGGACCTCCGCGCGCGTAAGTAGTCTGTGTTGCTCTACGGTATAATATAATGAACTTTCATATTTTAAAAGAAAGTACCTAATATTGTAAGCTGTCTTTAGCACTGGTCATAATAATTACTTACGTCTATTATTTCCTACTGTTACTTGAAATTAACCATTTGAAGTGTGTGGTCTGATTACACGATTATAAATTCACGCAATTCAGCGATTTTCTCAATTTTCGCGAATTTCCGCCATATACATATCAATCAGCGAATTGTGTCCATTTCCGACGAATTTATAACTTTTACTACTTAATTTTTTAGGGTGCCGAAGTAAACAAGGAACCCTTATAGTTTCGTCATGTCTGTCCATCTGTCCTAGGCTTTGCTCAGAGTCTATTACTACTAGAAAACTGCAATTTAATATAGATATAAATTATAAATTACGCGGAGAGAACTGTAGAATAAAATCACGAAAAAAAATTTATTTCAGCATGCCTCCGCTACACGTGAAGTGGGGTTTTCTCCCGATTATACCGTCATATAAGTATTATTATCGGGTAACATTTACTAGGACTTTTATTCATCATTCATACATACATGGTAATTTTTTGATCAAGGGGAAATATTTCGTTTGCGAAATATTTAACTCTAAAATAACAAATTTTGTTCGAGTCCGGTGTCCCCCCTCTTCGAACAGTTGGATACATGAAAAGTAGTAAATACCTATAATGAATTTAAAAAGAAAATTATCACTGTTACGTAATCTTTACACGTTAATGAGTAATAGATAATAAACCTTCATAATCGATTTTAGTATGAAAAATATTCGTAGGAACATTTTCATTAAATATGATGGTACGCGTATTATAAGATTATAATCATAAGTTATTATAACTGGGAGTAAATACAAATTCAAGTGTCCGCATTGGTACAGGGTAGGCAACTTCGGATCCCTACATTGCGCGTGGCCCGACACTATATTAGTAAATATCTACTATAGTATTCTGTACGATATGTTGGACTATTTTCATCAATTTGGACTTTTTCACCAGCTTCTGTCCCATAAAAGAGAACTTTTTTGTTTATGTAGGTATTTATTTTAGATTTTTTTACTATACCAGATAATTTTGAATCAAAGTTTGATCTCAATAATAAGGTTACATTCAAATCCGCTTAAAGATGAATTGTTGGTCTTTTTTCTTAGCCAATATGTTAAGACACTGGTGACAGCTTTTTCTGGTGGCAAAAGGGGCTTGACAACGCCACTTAGCGGCAGTAGTCGTGAATTTTAGGTAAAATATGTTATGACAAGTTAGTTGGATAAACTTAGGGCAATCGACAGAAATTGGATGGAAAAGACCAGGGATAGAGATTCATGAAGAGAGAGTGGAAGCTTGCCCAGAACAGGAACTTGCTATAGCTAATTCTAACGTTCTTGGCGTTGACGTTTCCAGGGCGAGGCAAGATGAAGAAAATGATGGGTATGATGATGATGGGCGCTAGCATGAAGATGGCAGCATTGATCCCGCTCGCCATCGCCGGCCTCTTCGTGCTGGCGGGGAAGGCCCTCATAGTCGCCAAGGTATGTTACATACTTTATTATATTATTATACTAGCTGTTGCCCACGGCTTCGCCCGCGTGAGTTTCGCTTCGTAGTAACCTATACTCCAGTACTCAAAATTTCAGCCGTTATCCCGTGTCCCGCGGGAATATATGTTGATGAACGGGAACAGATGTTCCAGATCTTCAATATTTATACGTCAGTAGAAAATGCTCATCAGGTTGAACAACTTTTGCTAAGGCGCCATTCCTATATGTATATGTAATAGTGGTAATAGTGTAGCTGGTCTCTTGGAGTTCTTCATCAGATGATCCTGATCTTCGATTTTTATACGTCAACAGAAAATGCTCGTCAGATTGATAAACTTTTGCTAAAGTACCATTTCTATATTTCTTAAAGTTTAGCTATTCTGTTATGGTTCTTCATCAGGTGTTCCAGTTTTCAAAATCAATTATAACCTATATGTTGCCCAGGCTTAATAGCTATACAACAAAAAAAGTTTCATTCAAATCCGTCCAGTAGTTTTTGCGTGAAACGCGTACATATATACAGACAGACAGACAGACAGACAGACAGACAGACAGACAAGAAATTCCAAAAAAATATTTTTGCTTTCTATTGTTCTTTTTAGGTCTCCCTCTATCCATGTCAGTCAAAAATATTAAATGTACAGACAAAATATTTTTACTGTTTTATTATATGTATAGATATATATTACATACTTTACTATATTGACACACTGCTCACGCAGCAAAAATCATTCAAAAATCATAGTGAATATGAGTAGCTTGGGCGTGAGAGTAACACAAAGCGCATCTTACCATGCAAACGTCATTGGCCATTATGAAAACCCTCGCAATGTTGGTTCCATGGATAAAAAAGACAAAAATGTAGGCACAGGCTTAGTCGGCGCTCCTGCTTGCGGTGATGTAATGAAACTTCAGATTAAAGTTGATGACAATGGAAATATTATTGATGCAAAGTTCAAGACATTTGGCTGTGGATCAGCAATTGCTTAAGCTCATTGGCTACTGAATGGGTGAAGGGCAAGACAGTTGACGAAGCATTGTCATTGAAGAACACTGACATAGCAAAAGAATTATCTATTTCCTCCACCTTTAGTTGTGTTCTTCATGACGAATGGGAACCAAAACACAGAAGATATTACCTGTCCATCACCAACGTAGGCAAAAACCATATCTGACATCCCGCTTCCTCAGCTGTCTGTGTCTCTAAGGAAAATATATTTTTTTTACTATATGATTGTGCACTAGCATACTGGATCACGTTACTATTTTTCTGCTCACTTAAAAGGCGCACAAACAACTTTCCTCCAGATTATAGATTTGCCAATCTCAAATCAGAGAAAACTGCCAATTATAAAAAATCAACATCTATTAATTTCATAAGTGCTCTTTCATGCGTTACTTTATTGTTCTGTTCACAATTCATGGGAATTGACTATTAGGTTGATGTCACACTGAGAAATTGTGAGAGTTTTCTTGATTTGTGTCGTGATAATTCACGCTCCACTTTTGGGACAATCATGCCCTGGATCTAGCCCTAAGGTACGCTAGTCAATCTAAGTCTAGATCTTTGAATGGCACTAAATTCTAAGACAAATCGATTAATTTTACAATGGTCGATATCAGCACTGAGCGTTTTAGATATACAAAGAAATTATAATTTTCACTTATCTAGTCGAATTAATATTCTACTAGATAAGATACTATTTTGAATTACAATCACAAACTTTTAGGATACTTATCTCATGGGAAAGTTTTTTTTTTGTGATTTACATAAATTTTATTGGAATCACGAATAGGCAGAATCGCGTTTGTATGATCGATCAATAGCCAATCGCTCGGCGAGAAAACTGCTCGCACGAGGGTCACCTGTTGCCTCCCTCAGGCGTTTACTGAGCTCCCTGTGGAGTTCCCGTGCGCCACTGCCCCATGAGCCTAGATTCTCGACGCCAAAAGCCACAAACTGGTATTGTGCGCCGAGACAACTATATTTGTTAGTCTTTAAGCGTTACCGGGCATCTGCCGCCGCCCCGGCCTGTCTGCTTGTGGCGGGGAGGTAGGACGCAGCTAGGGTATCTGCGCAAGTGGCATCCCAGACTAGCACTCTACTCATATTCCAGGGGATTAAAGACATCCCATCGGGGAGCTTACCATCATCCCGTGCTATTAATATAGTCAATAGTATACCAAATATTTATGAATCAAAGCACAAAAAAGAGAAATCTCACCACAACCGGTACAAAAATACTTTGAACTCCACAAATGATTGCCTAATGCTTTCTTCAAATACTTCAAAAGATATAATTGAATACAATATAATGCGACCCATCATATGTTTCTTTTATCAAGCATCGCTTGACATCATTTACGTACAAAGGTTTAGAACATTTGACCTGCCCGTGACAACTTTTGATGTCACGCAATTAACTTTCTATTGTCAAAGGTTTTTTGATCTCTTGTACAATTTGGAGAAATTTTGTAGTTTGAATAAAATATTATAAGTGTAGACAATTGATTCGTCAAAATCTGTTTAGTTTATGTCAACTATTATACCTTAAAATTTTCATTATAAAGAAACAATTGATTATCCTTTCATGCGAGCGAGAGGATCAGAGAAGTTAGAAAATGAGTGCAAAACAATTCTTAAATGATTTCCTTTGATTCCTTTGATGGCATATACAATACATACTTCTCCCAAATTTTGTATTATGGGTTCTACGCCCTCACCATCGCGCATCGTCATTATTCTGCTAGCTATATGCAGCAACATGGCAGAACGCTTTTCGGGTAAAATTTAAAAAATAGATCGTTGGAATGGTATCAACACGCCAAGAAGAAGTAAAAACTCAATGTTAGATTAAGGCTTCTCTCATTGTCTCCAAATGCTATGCTACTGTTTTCTTACTTGGCAGAATCGTCAGAACTTGCCAGCCACTTTGATAACGCCGTCGTCGTCCTACGATTTTCGAGTGTTTAATATTCCGAATACACAATATCTGACAAAAACGCGTCCAAAATTTTCAACACATTTTTTTTACGAGGACCTTATGTGGACTGAGATACTAAATTAATGCCATATTGAATTTTATAGCTTCAAGAATTATGAGCATATTCGTTTTCTCGAAACTGCAACAAAGTTTCGCATAAGAGCACAATCATCGCGAAACACAAGGCCATTCTTATCTAGTGACATAGTTTGAAAATGATTGCTTCAGGCGGGGTTTAGTGCTAGACTTATAAACTGTGGTTAATTCCAGTTAGGTAAAGTCTGCATAGGAAACGTGTAAATATCAAATTAATCTTAAATTTAAAACAGTGTTTAGTTTTGCTTTAAAACTCTGGTCCGCATTGTGATTTTTTTTATAATAAGAATTTGTAAAATATGTTTCACTGCATGAAAATGTAAAATATTACTACACTTTAAACGCGTTCTATGCCAAGACTGCGTAACGTTATAATTTTATACCATACCTGTTATAATTTTATAAAAAGAGAAAATTTGTCAGTTTAAAATGATTTTAGGTGAAGATATGGAGAATTTTATTTTATTTGTTTGTACAAAAACATACACCCCGAACTAAGTTAGCTCGTTTATGCAGGAATTAAAATAATATATATTTATATACTAGCTGTTAGCCCGCGGCTTCGCCCGCGTGACTTTGGCTTAGATGAAAAGTCTCTTTGTGTTCCAAACTATTTCCTGTATTCCAATCTTCGATTTTTATACGACTACAGAAAATGCTCATCAAATTAACCAAGTTTTGCTAAGGCGCCATTTCCGTATATGTTATAGTGTAGCTGGTCTCTTGAAGTTATTCATCAGATGTTCCAGATCTTCAATTTTTATACGTCAGCACAAAATGCTCATCAGATCGAACGGTTTTTGCTAAAGCGCCATTTCCATATATGTTATAGTGTAGCTGGTCTCTTGGAGCTTTTCATCAGATGTTCCAGATCTTCAATTTTTATACGTCAGCAGAAAATGCTCATCAGGTTGAACGACTTTTGTTAAGGCACCATTTCCATATTTCTTATAGTTTAGCTGTTCTGTTATGGTTCTTCATCAGGTGTTCCAGTTTTCAAAATGAATTATAGCCTATATGTTGCCCAGGCTTAATAGCTATACAACAAAAAAAAGTTTCATTAAAAAGTACCAGTAGTACCCAGTAGTTTTTGCGTGAAACGCGTACATTTTTTTTGCTTTCTATTATTCTTTTTAAGTGTCCCTCTATCCATTTTAGTCAAAAATACTAAATGTACAGACAAAATATTTTTACTGTTTTATTATATGTATAGATAAATGTACAGACAAAATATTTTTACTATGAAAGTACTTTAAAAAAATAAATTTTTCATCATTGCATAAGCAAATAAATTCCTTTTTTTAAGCAAATAGAAGCAATTGGTAAGCAATTTTTGTACACCATTTCGAAAATAAATACGTCAGTTGACGGGTCATTCTGAAATCAACGCTTACGATAAGACAATTTTTCGTTACATGTTTCATTCCACCTCAAAGTATGCCAGCCAAGCTAGAAAAACTAATGCTGGCAAGCAAGTTAACTAGGTTAATTTAAATACTAATAAAGATGTCAGAACTAAGAATTTTTAGGGTTCCAAAGTAAACAAGGACAACAACCCTTATAGTTTCGTCATGTCCGTATTGTCCGTCCGTCTGCCTGTCTGTCCAAGTGTCCAAGGCTTAAGTCAGAGACTTCTCGACAATTATCGATTTGAAGATCCGTTTGCGAAATATTTAAATTTGATGTGCAAAATTTGGTTACAGTCAAGTGTCCCCCCCCCATATCAAACAGAAAAATGCTGGTGGGTGAACATGTGGAAAAAATTATGATAGGTAGCAAATATAATGAATTTTAAAGAAAAATTACAGAGTAGACACCTTCGGATATTGACCAATTATTGATTTCATATGTATTTTATTTTTTGCTGAACCAAGGGTGCAACTACACTGATCGATGCGGAATCGGCTTAGGCCGGTCAGCCCAAGTCTTAATCAACAGGATAAGGCCGCTAATCGAATGCAGTTACCACATTCGCAACGGATCGGCGCCTACGTGATATTTTAAATTTAAGAGTTCGGCTTATCGGCTTAAGCCGATTCAGTGTCTATCAGTGTAGTAGGATAGGTGACTAGTGGAAAACGATTTTAAGGTAAAAATGTACAGAAAAATTGTAAGAAATCAGCAAACACTTAGCACATTGCCTTAGTTAGATAATAGGTATACGCCTTGAAAATAAACAGATTCTTTATATAGAAATAATAAAGATAAACTGAATTTTTTGATTTTCTGACGGTACATTTTCTCAACATTGCCTTGGCAGTACCCTATTACTGACAGTGTTCTGTTTTCTGGAACGATGGTGGCACGAACTGGGCTATACTATACATTCTCTCAAGACAATATAAGACTAGCTTTTGCCCCCGACTTCGCTCGCGTTAATCCTTTCTTAGCGGATGCCTACGTCATAACATCTACCTGCATGCCAAATTTCAGCCCGATCCGCCCAGTGGTTTGGGCTGTGAGTTGATAGATCACTATGTCAGTCAGTCACCTTTGAGTTATATATAGATATTGTCTATTTTCATTAAAGTCAGTAAGAAAGTACTCGTTAAGATACCTACCTCATAGATGCATCGATGGACTGATAGTACTCATCGCATCAACTCGGCCCTTCTAAATATTGCACTCGAGCGCGAGCTCGAAGTGCATTGCTCTCACTTCGTGACAGTTCCCCCCGTTTCGGAACATAAATTGTCTTTATTGTATTCATATTGCACTTATAGTTTTGCAATAGGATTGAATATAAATTAGTTAATTTTTTTGTAAGGATCGCCGGAAATCCATTATCTCTACCTCCCTTACAGGAAACAGGCATGATATTGTATGTCTATTTAAAACGTTTCTTATTAAATATGTCAAACTATGATACCTCTGCAATATGACTAGTTATTTTTATTGTAATTTCCTTTTCAATTGTTTTCTACAATCTATAGAAAGTTGCAAAATGTATATTAAAACGGTATCTAGTTAAAGGGAGGTATTAGGAGCACCCATAACCGGAGAGCATGTATGAAGAGAGTGATGAGTGTAGAGGAAGCAAGAGAGATCTGTAAGGATTGTAGCAAGTGGAAATCGCTAGTCTCTGCCTACCCCCAAGGAAAAAGGCGTGATAATATGTATGTATGTATCTTTAAAGTTTTATTAAACTTGTTAGAATCATTTAGTTCACACGTGTCTTCTAGAAAAGTCGAATAAGAAACTCTGCAATTATATCAACCAATGTTAGGTAGTGATCTGTATAGTTGTCGATCATGATAATCATGGAATCTCGGTCAAAAGTCTAGGTCATCCAACCAATAGGAATCATTTCCCATACGTTACACAAACCCGTATATTCTCATAGATAAAAAGCGAGTAAATGACATTGGCACCGATAGAAGACACGGTTTACGAGATGGCAAGAAATCTTGGAACAATAATGAGAAACTAATAGTGAGAGAGCATATTTGAATGATTGAAAGTGAGGTTAGTGAACTAAATGGTTTGCGCCTGGTAATAGCAATGGAGAAGGCGGAAGCTACTCATAGCTACTGTGTAGATAGATAGATCAACATTTTATTGCACCATTTATAGAAAAGAACATACCAAGAAGTGACAAAAGGTAAATGCATATAAATGAGATCATATCGCAAATGCAATTTCTTCCAGCCAACCTTTGGGTGGAAGGAGATATAAATGAAAATGTAGGGTGCAGTAAACATTATTAATGAAATAAATGAAGAAATAAAATAAATAATAAAATAAACATTGATAAAATAAATATACATATTCAATCAAAACACAACCAGGACAATATGCGCGAAATAAATAAAATTAGAGATTAATGTAGTGAGACTTTACCTGCTGTGTAATATGGGTGATTTTTGACCATACGAAACGGAACACTTCATTGAATTATCAGAATGTACATAAGGCGTCCTTTGGGTAGAGTCATATATATATTTATACCTATGGCATTTAATGTACAGATTCTATGACATTTTTGACTTGCCGTTTTTGTACAATTTAACATTTAAATCTTTGAGAATTACATTTTCTTCGTTAATAAGGTCTATCCTTTTCTATCATCATAGTCCCTTAGCAATTAACAAAGTGTTTTTGCATTTATCATGGAAGTCTTCTTTGGCCAAAGAAGCTGCCAGCCCGTTGGTCGCGAGATTGGCTATTGCCGTGCAACTTGGCAATGCAGCCAGCCTTTTGGGCACGTTGCCGCGGGGCTACGGTCTTGGGCTTTATAACTTGTAATTATTTTTATTTTTATATTTTTTAGTTTTTAATTTTTAATTTTAATTGATGTCTATCACATGGCTCATAATCTTGGGTTTAATTCTCAACTAGACCAAAAGAGAAAAGTCAATATTTTTGACATTATCCATAAATTCATGTTTAAATTTTGCAGTCATCAACTAGATTCATCAACTTTCATTTTGAAAGCAAGGGTTCTCAGCAATTGTCTGACCCACAGTTTGAAATTATGAACGTGATGTGTTTTAGCTTGAACTTGGATGTTAATTATAGTTTCAGTCGCAATTATAACGTCAATGAGTCAAACTTAACTTTCGGTTTAATTGTATCCTTAAAGAACACCTTTTTTGTATTTAGAAATAATACAGCAGTTATAATACAAGTAAATAATAGGAAAAAAGAAACTTAAATATACCTAAACTAAAACTAACTAGAAAATAATAATAGTATTTTATTAAAAAAATATCATTTTCTCTTTATATTTTTCTCGATATTTGAGATCTATATATAATACAATATAATTAGGTATTTAACTTTTTTTTTTTTTTCTAATAATAATTATTCAAATAAATTTCCTTGACACTGAATTATAAAATACACAAAAAAGAATCCGCAACATGCTTTGTCAAAATGTCCACAGAAAAATATCCGAAACAAGCTTCGTCAAAAAGGCTACAGTATATACGGTATTTAACTAGTTTCTGACGTGAAAAAGTGCATATGAAGGCCTAGTTTCAATAAAGTATTTTTGATTTTGATTCTGTCTTTCAAAAATACATTTTTTTTAACAATATAGACAAGCCACTAGTATAGCTAGTAGTATGATTTTATCAATAAATATCAAAGTAAATATTTTGAATTTACTTCAAAATAAAGAAGTACCTACTAAATTTGTGATATAATACTGCACACACAACGAAAGACACTGCATAGGATATGTCAGTAGTTATAACATTGTCCATCTCCATTCCATCAGAGAGTCCACTATTCAGATAAGCGTGGCCTTCGAGTCTCACGACTCTTGGCTCTGTCTACCCCGTAAGAGATAAAGAAGTGATTCTATATATGTATGTATAACATTGTCCACTGATAGAGATGAAGTTAAAAGCGACCTAACTGATTATACGGTTTTTCTAAGGGATAAAGTACGAGGAGTATACGAGGAAGGTTGATGATTTAGGCGAGATATCTTTCAAAAGCTAGTATCAAACTTATCTTTCTATCAAAGGCCAAAGAAAGATTTTTTTTTACTGTAACTGTGTACTTTAACCGGAAATAAACATTTTATTTCTAATTAATTCAATAGCGCGATCTATTCTTCTTATTTTCGAGTCGAGGTGACTATACTAAATGAGACCAGTATGAGGCCACGGCAATTGCAGTGTCGTTGGCCTCGTTGAAGTCCTCCATAGTGCCAGCTAGGACATGCCAGAAGGTGGCCCATACAGAGAACTTGGCATTGTGCTTCCTGGCAGAGGTCGACGAGAAGATCGGACTTGCTATTGGAGAACCTTTCTATATTGTTGGAGACGGTAACTAACGATGGTTTGGAGAATTTGGTTATGTGACGCTGAAAAGTGCCGTTTTTGCTGGGTGGGCCCTGAAAAAAGCCTTTTGTTTTTAATAGCCATTTCGTGGTGAAAGGATCGACCAATCTGCATTAACGAATAGACCGTCCTCGCAGATTTTTCCCAGGGTGCGCTGGATGTATGGTAACAATACATCACACGGGGAGGCTTCTTTCTTACACCGCGATCAATTTCTAAATAGGAATGGCATATGAAAAATTATTTTGTTCATGTTTCCAATACAAGCTTGTATTGGAAATTATCGAGTCATTGTGGCATGGCCAAAAATGTACAATGTAATGCCCCCTGAGATTAGGGTTCGGTGAGATAGGAGGTCAGGTTTCTCTGCATATTACTGAACTTCTAAATTTTATAGACGTATCAGATTTGTGTATGAACATTTTTGTGACGTATTTAGAACCGTTGCTATGATAACAATAAAAACTTGTGTGTCAGAAAAATTCTCTTCATTAAATAGATGTTTTATTATTTTGAAACTGAGTTCGTGTTCGTGGACCATCACATTTTCTGGCGACCGTGACAGGACGAGGCCGGGTAGAGCAGTTATTTAGTGACAATGCAACAAATTTTAGAGGTTTGGATAACGCGTTCAGTTCCTTGGACTGGGACGAAATTCAACGTTTTTCGTCAATCACGAGAATAAAATGGAATTTCTTGCCGCCGGCTGCTCCTTGGTGGGGAGGGTTTTATGAGCGATTGATTGGTTTTTTGAAACAAATCTTACGCAGGGTACTCGGAAAAGCCTCCATCTCACTAGTTGAGCTGCAGACAGTACTGTGTGATTGCGAAGCCGTTATTAACAGTAGACCTCATATGTTGCTGGCCACAAGGAATTACAACCGCTGACGCCCTCAATGTTTGTTCAGCCATTAGCATCTCGTCATTCTGCCGATTTTGATGAAGTTGATAGTAGAACTTTAAACTTAAGGCATCGGTATTGCCAGAAGCTACGCGACGACCTTAATCAACGTTTTCGTAACGAGTACGTTGCTTTATTGACTCAAAGGCGTGAGAAAATAAACCTCAGTCAAGCGCTTCAAAGGGGAGATGTTGTCCTTATGGAGACAGATGGTAAGCGGGTCACATGGCCGTTAGCTGTCGTCGAAGAGGTATGCACTGGCGCCGATGGGATTGTTAGGGTGGTGCAAATACGAACTTCATCAGGGCTAAAGGTAAGGCCTGTCCAGCGAATATTTCCTCTGGAGCTTCAAGACAGACCGTTTGACTATACTACCAGACAAGACTGTAAAAAAGAGACTGATCACAACGACGACGCACGGTCAAAGCGAATCAGAAAGTTGCCACAGCACCTTTTTGATTACATATTGTCATAGTTAGTGTAGTTTTTTAAGTAGCCTCCCGGCTTTACTCGCTTGGGAGTGTGACGTATTTAGAACCGTTGCTATGATAACAATAAAAACTTGTGTGTCAGAAAAATTCTCTTCATTAAATAGATGTTTTATTATTTTGAAACTGAGTTCGTGTTCGTGGACCATCACAATTTTCATCAATCAGCACCTGCTTATTCTTACGGAACACATCGTAAGGAAATCTGCACTCTGGCTGACTGTTAAAATGGCTGCCGCTAAATCGCGATAGTTATTAAGTCACCAATGATATTAATGCTAAAGGAGACGTCGTTTGCGTCATCAAGAAACAGAATCGTTCGATCACTGAATGGGTAAACAAACATTTCTTCATTCCTCAAAACGGAATGTTAAACCAAGCATCAACTATGGCACAGAATTAATATAAGTAAGTACTACGTACAGAAACCCATGACACCCCCACCGCACCCCCGCACTTCTACCACGTTCTTGTGTGTATTGGGACGTTATGACTATGAAAACTGTGGTAGTAGTAGTAGGTATATTTGAAGCCTCGTTTCTATGAAGCGCCCGCCCTATGACTTTGGTTGAAAGGAAAGCCGAAGAGCTACACGCACAAAATGCCCAACAGGACTAATCTAGGTAATCATACGTTTGACTTCAAACCCTTCGTACAATTTGAAGCAATCTAGCAATACTTTCTAAGACCCATAACCTAACGTAGTTCGTGAGGTTACGAAGCTTTCTATACTAGTATGATTAAATACGCTTGTTATTTCTGTCGTACCTGAGGATAAAACGAAAAATAAATTAGAATTTTATATTATCGTAGGACATTTTGTTTTATTTTTCGTTCGACACAAAGATTGTACCAAATAATAAATTCGCGGGTTTCAAAACAATTATACTTCATCACGTAAGAAGTTATTGTTTGGGACTATGTACCCGAATTTTTTTATGGAGGACTTATGTGAGCCCAATGAAAAATAAACCGACCTTTTTTTTCTTTGTTTGAGCCATATTTTTTTTTTAATCTATCTTCTCCCCTTCTCCCAAATCCTTCGAGCAACAAGGTCTTCTGCACGCGGAACGGAAGTCTGTGGTGCTCTATGCCCAAAACTCACTTAAACATGTTATATAGTTATGAATAAAATGAGTAAGAAACATTAGTAAATGTTTACAAGTATTTAATTAAAAGAGGACACGTTATCAGAATTTACGCATTTTGTAATAATTAAAATGCCACATGCGTTTCATTGAGCAATAATACAAAAAATGGTCGATTTTAAAATGAACCTATATTATTGAATAATAAAGATCATTTTCGTGTTACATTATATCTTGATATGGAATTTAATTTATCAAACATGGTGTAGCCTTGAACGAGCCGATTCGAGTCCATTCTCTTCGCCTCAGCATTATAATGAGATCAGTGTTACCAGTTTCAAAGATTTCCTTATAATTTGGGAGTTTTTTTCTAGCTATTTGTGTCCCACTGCTGGGCAATAGCCTCCCCTTACTTCTTCCATGTATATATCTTTGGTTTTTTCTTGCCATTTTCAGTCAAACGCTCTCCAGTCCGTTCATCTCGTCTTTGACCTTCCTATTTTTCTCCTTCCATCGCTTAAGTATCCAGGTGGAGTTCATCTTTTCAGGTGCATGTGGCAGACATGATTCGCCCAGACCCACTTTAGCCTAGCTGCCTTTTTTGCCACTTCAACGGTTTTCGCCATTTTGGGACTATTAGAATTAGGTACTTACAAAGGTCCAGTAAAGAGTATAGGAGTTTTATGTCCGGGAACGAACAAATAATAAACCATTTTTTAAAATTCATATTCCTAAAATTATTTTACTTCCCGAGCAGCAAAGAAAAAGGTTATAGATTGGGTTTCTCTTGCACACTCAAGGCCACAAAATGGTTCCTTATAACGGATAAAGACGAGATGATTTTTTATATACTTATCAAATAGAACTTGTTAATGATTTTCTACATTATAAAATTAAAATTAAAATTATTTGATTAAAAACTGTTTGATTAAGTTAAAAACAACATAGATAACTATTATTTTACTATTATATTTGACTTCGACACACATGTGGACAGTTAAATTAAATTTGCCAACATTTTCGAAAAAGCGTGTTGAAACGGTAACTGGAAAATTTAAGTGTTCGAATCGGGAAAATTTTACCAAATAGTGAGCAACACTACACAAAAACAGGGATTTCTCTCATAGCGTCTCAACGTTGCTTGTTGAATAGTCGGTACAGAGACCACAGAAGTTTAAAGTTTTTTTTTATTGGTTGAAGCTGTTTTGCTGTCGCTCCAAGTAAATCTCGTGCGGCTTATTTCTATTCTAAGCCTTACTAGATTTATTTAGAGTGATTGTGAAAAATGGTACGTCTGGAATACGTGGTAGTAAAAATTTTTCAGATTTAACTATGATTTGGTAATAAGTTTATGTTTTTCCTGTATGTTTACATAGTACATATACAATTTACTATTAAATAATCTTATTATGTATATTAATATATTCATAAAACTACAGTTATTGTAAAATTACAGTTATCATTAATTATATTTATGGTTATAATTAAGTACCTAATGATCAAAATAAAATAACACTGATTAATAAAGTTAATACTTACTTTAGAACATTAAATACTTGTACTTCTACTTGGTAATTGTAATCCTAACTAATATTATAAATGCGAAAGTGAGTTTGTTTGTTACCTCTTCACGCTTTATCTATAGAACCAATCTTCCTGAAATTTAGAAGTACGGAAAGGGACATAGGGTACCTTTCATCCCGGGAAAAAACACTGTTCCCGTGAGAAATTAACGCGGGCGAAGTCGCGGGCAAAAGCTAGTTTTCTATAAAATAAAATAAAAATAGGATAAATTGCAGTTGAAATTTATTCTTTTTTTATGTTCGTTTTATGTACACTTGTGCCTACAGTAGTCAATCACTAGCGATACATTATCAGCAAGTGTTTTCAGAAGCATTAAAATTTAAATTGAAACTGAACTTTTAAGCCGTATGCATAATTACTAGTTTTAATACTCCTTTGTAAGAAAAGATCGTTTTCAATTTAAACGCAATTTTCATACTTAAAATACCTAATTTTATATTTCACTAAAAAAGTTAAAATAAAATTATTATGATTGACACCAACTTCTGCTCAAGCAGTAGTAGGTAGTTTGATTATTTCTCTATGTATTGAAGTCAGTTCAATTTTTTTGGAAAAAGATTTTGTAAATGCATACTAAACATACGTAAAAGTAGACTCTGCTACTGAATGTCTTAGTATGAAATGCCGATGTACTGTACGTTAGTTATATAGATATATAGATAAAAAAACTTTATTTGTAGCCACAACAACACATACAGTTTCATACAACAACAACGAAAAATAATCAAACGAAAAAATAAGTGTGTGTTGACTGTTGCAGCAATACAAAAAGATCACATCTCAGTGGCACTATTACTCGGGGCAATACACTGATTTTCAGATGTGACCAGATACGAGTGCGAGGTGCAAATATTGCTATTATGAAATTCAAAATTCAATATTTCTTTATTTTCTCCACAATCTTACAATTGGTTTATAAAAGAAAAGATAAAAGAAAAAAACATTTCAACTAAGTATACAAAATTATATGTATAAGATTGTGAGAGACTGGTAACTGAACAAGCAGGGTTTGTATCTTAGATCACCAGCCTCTCCCCACAAGATGTGAACCAGTAACAATTTAATAAAATGTATTTGACTATAGATGAAAAAAATGAAGAACAAGTGAATTATTAAAAAATAAATAACACGACTGACACGTCACATAACCTATGTTACTCGGAGGAATCTGAAAATACTTCTCACATCAAAATCTGTTTAGCCGTTCAGGATTTAGTGGAATAAAGAGACTTACATACATACTTACATACATACATGAACCCTGAAAACAAAATATAACCATTCCCGTTTCCCGTTCCCGTGTGAATTTCAGGATAAAAAGTACCCTATGTGCTATTTCAAGATAAGTCCCGTACATTTTGCGTGTCCAGTACATGGGTCGACAAAGTTAAAAATATTGCTGGCAACAACTGGAGTAGGATGGCCCAGGACCGAGAAGGTTGGCGTAGACAGAAGGAGGCCTATACCCAGCAGTGGATGACCTGATGCATCACGGAAGACTGTTGATGATATAATGATAAGCGTGCATATCCAAACTTTTATATATTAACTAGCTTTTGCTCGCGGCCCCGACCGTGTGAATTTTCCGGGGAATATTTGCTTTTTCCCGGGATGAAAGGTACCCTATGTCTTCTCAGTACTTCTAACTATGTGTATGCGAAATTTCAGGAAGATTGGTTCAAGAGGTAAGGCGTGAAATGGTAACAAACTCACTTTCATATATATATTTAAATAGTTCGGATTAGGATGGGGTGGGATAGAATTAGTAGAATCACAAAACTAATACATTATGTCTCTTTTTTCCAGATCGCCCTCCTTCTGTCTGGAATCATCGCACTGAAGAAGATCATGTCACAGAAGGGAGGCGGCCATGAGAGCCACGGTTGGTCCTCCGGTGGAGGCAGCGGCGGTGGCTGGGACCGCCGAACATATACTGACGCCTCAGATCTAGCCTACTCTGCCTACAAAACCAACTAGACTCATCTCCTTCCTTACTTACCTTGATTTATCAAGGCAAGGTTAAGAAGCTCTCTCTCTATGTGATATATTTATAAACCCACCTCTATGGTTTATGGTACTTCTTTGGTTGAAAATTGGCTCTAAGAGCCGATTAACGGTACTTTTTATTAAAAGACATATTTATTTTAGTATTAAGTTAAGACTGTATAGATTAATTTATTTATTTATTGACGAACTGTGCCTGAATACCTACTCATTAATTTTAATACTTTATTTTCGACTTAATTTATATTTTTATTTGTTTTTTATTTAGTTTATTTTTTGTTTTTGTACTTTTGTGGCATACCTAGATGGTAAAAAATAATTTATTACATTATTTCGTATTGTTTAAGATCTGAGATTTGCATTTTGTAACATAGTTGATTAAATAAAATCTATGATATGAATGACCACTTATTTATTAAAATTTTAACAAATTGGAGATAGCGCAAAAGTCACTTATATTTTTACCCGACTGCAAAGGAATAGTTATGTTTTTCGCGCATATCTTGTATATTTTTGTATGTATTGAATATTCTTTATTATCTCATGTGTCTCGAACGTTTTTTCTGTTCACTACAATATGGATAACAAATAAAAGGGCTTATCATAAGGATTTTAAAAATGTATATCACAATAATATCTAAATGCTTTTATGAAGTCGGGTTTTTTAGTTTTAAATTTATGACTTAACTTATTTATACTTATAGTATCTGCGTCCCGAGGATACACTTCCATTAAAATATCGGGATAGTTGCCTTAAATGTTAAAGTTTGGAAATGTCAAATCAGTGTAGGTCTCCTTCATCTTGTTAATAGCTACTCTAAGATACGGCCCTTGGTCTCCATTCAAAAATATGGAACAAATTGGAGCCTGTAGGCAAGCTTCTTTGTGAGAGCCTGTATCCCATTATGGTTACACACTTCTTCTTATTCGAAGTCGGTCACTCTTGTCAGAGTGGTCGTGGTTTTGCAGATGGTGCTGGCATGGAACCTCCAGTACCTCCGTCTCCTGGGCGAAGGTTGCTGTTTTTGCAATGGCTCTCCAGCTCTCTCTATTAAGGCATTCCGAGCGCACTGGGCTATTGAAGAATGGTTTGCCTGCTTTATAGAATCTGTTCAGGGGGTTGGGGTTACATACAAATAAAATATAATATACTAGCCGCGCCTCGCTCCTATGGGAATTTCGGGATAAAAAGAGACCTATGTGCTATTCCCAGTACTTTTCTACCCATAACCATTGGCCAGCACATCTTATGCAGATGATTTTTGCAGCGGCTGTGTCATAGTCATAATAAAATTGTCCTTCAATTCTTTTAGCTGGTGGATTTGCTCATGGCTGAATAAACCGATAGCGGCACGGCATTCATTCATTTTCTACCCGTGTAATAAAATTCATTGAAGTCCGTCACGCAAACTCACATCCAAATTTCCAAGATCTTCTGTTCGCATGATATTAAGTTAGGTACGAAGATTCAGTTTACATGGCAATCGTGCTGTCTAACCTTCTGTATAAAGTCAAAGTCAAATATTTTTATTTATATTGGCTTAAAAATAGCACTTATAAATCGTCACTTTCTTATTTTTTAGTTAGTTGACGTCATAAAATTACTTAAAGCTAAGTTTACCACCGCCTCCAAAGCGCAAGTGGAGAAGAGGCGGCGCAACAAACTCCACTGCTGCATTTTCTCCAAAGACGTCACTTTACAACATATGTCTTACAATTAAATAACTGTATATGTGGACGAATATACATTGAGTATATATATTAAATGTCAAATTTATAAATTAATAAAAATTATAAATTAATAAAATAAAATGTCATTGAAAAAGGTAAAAGTACACAAAGTACCTAGAGAGTAATATGACAGTCTTAGGAGGTCACTGTACCAGGCTCGGGCCACGCATTTTTGTCATTTACATAATCATCCGTCGTATAATATGCCTTCTTACAAAGTGTCTCCTTAATATAATGTTTAAATTTATTGTCAGGCATATCAAGGACAGATTTTGGTATTTTATTATAATAGCGTATACAGTTTCCCACAAATGATTTCCTAACCCTAGCCAGTCTGTGCCCTGGAACGTACAAGTTATGTTTGTTTCTCAGGGATATATCTGTGACATCACAAACTTTTTTGAAAGACGAAATATTTTTCCTAACATGCATAATGTTATCAAAAATATATTGGGATGGTAAGGTTAAAATATCTATATCTTTGAAGAAATCTCTGAGTGAATCTCTTTTTCTTAATCTGTAAATAAAACGAATCGCTCTTTTTTGAAGTATAAAAATTGTTTGTATATCGGCTGCTGTTCCCCAAAGTAATAGGCCATACGACATTAGGCTATGGAAATAACTAAAATAAACCAACCTAGCAGTTGCCACATCCGTCAGTTGTCTGATTCGTCTTACAGCATAAGCCGCGGAGCTCAGTTTTTTAGACAATTTAGAAATGTGAGCACCCCATTGTAATTTAGAATCTAATGTTATTCCTAAAAATGTGGTACTTTCAATGAACTCTAACTTATTACTATTTATATTGATATCAACATGGGCCTGCCTAACATTAGGAAGCGTAAATTTAATGCAATGGGTTTTACTTGCATTAAGCATCAGGTTATTAGCAGAAAACCAGTCTGATATGGCAGACAAAGTGCTGTTCACAGCATCCACATTTTCGCTATGGCGGTCAGTCTTAAAAATTAAAGACGTGTCATCAGCAAACAACACTATACCAGCCTGCTTCTCAACCATATAAGGCAGGTCGTTGACATAGACTAAAAAAAGGAAAGGTCCTAAAATTTAACCTTGAGGTACGCCAATCATAACTTTTGATCCTTTAGATTTTACGTTATTTAGGTCTACAGTCTGCAGCCTATTACTTAAATAAGATTTTATTAGTTCTATTGATTTAGTGTCAAAACCGTACTGAGAGAGCTTGAGCAAGAGAGTCTCATGGTCAACACAATCAAACGCCTTAGATAAATCACAAAACGCTACAATTGCATCCTGTGAATATCCCATGCATTGAAGATATGAGTAACCAAAGCCACTCCCGCATCAGTTGTGCATTTACCACTAGTAAATCCAAATTGTTGGCCGTGAAATAGATTGTGGATATTAAAGTACTGTTGCATTTGACTAAGCATAATCTTTTCAAATACTTTACTCAAGACTGGCAAAATAGATATAGGCCTATAGTTGCCAGGCTCTGATTTTTCACCTTTTTTAAACAGTGGAATTAATTTGCTAAGTTTCATTAAATTTGGAAAAATGCCTTGGTCAACACATTCATTAAAAATATAAGCTAAGTCGACAGCTATGATATTTATTATATGGAAAATTATGCTAACAGACATACCCCAGTGATCCTCAGACTTTTTAATGTTTAGTTCTTTAAAAGTTTTAATTATATCACTAGGGTCAATATGCGAGAATTTAAATTTAGAGGTGCAAGTGGTGACATTACTTTTAAGTAGGGATTCGGCATTTTGAGGGCATGAATTTATACTAGAGGTTAATTCTAAAGGTATGTTTGTAAAGTAATTTTCAAAAACATTTACTATTTCTTGTGTAGAAGTAATTTTTTTGTCATTATGTTTAATTTCCTTAATATTTTCTTTCAATTTAAATTTGCCTGTCTCTTTATTTATAATGCTCCAGGTTTCTTTCATCTTATTAGGAGCGTTACTGATCTTCCTTTTAATACAATTAGCCTTAGCCTGTCTGCAAGCTCTTTTAAAAGTTTTTTGAATAATTACTAACATAATCAACAAAAGTACTATCAAATCTATATTGTTTCTGGGCATACAAGTCAAATAATTTTTGTCTACTTATATATATACCTGTAGTAGCCCATTCGTTAAATTGTAATTTATTATTAAACTTACGTTGCTTCAATGTAAATGTTTTGGAAAAAGCATCAGAAACAGTACTAAATAAGTTGTTATAGTGGGCATTTGGATCACTACCAGTGTATGTCACCGAGCACATTTTATTTTCCAACGTATTTTGAATTTATTAATTTTTTGAGCAGTGATTGGTCTACACATGATTTTTTCCTCACTCAAGCTAGGTATTATATTAAATGTAACTAATTGGCCGCAATGGTCTGATGGTAATTTTCTGAAAACTGATTTATTTTGTGGGTCCTGTTCACTAAAGACATTATCAATACATGTAGCAGATGTGGCAGTGGTGCGAGTAGGCTCTAAAAATACATTATCTAGATTGTAGCTCTTGAAAAGATTTTGAAACTGGGTGCTTACAGTAGAATGAACTAATAAATCAACATTAAAGTCACCACAAACAATTAACTTTTTGTTACTATTTGAAGCTACTCTAAGAACTTCATCCATTACTGCTAAGAAATCTTTAAAAACACTACTGGGTGGACTGTATACACAGATAATGATATGGCCATCAAGCTCGACACAGGATACCTCAACACACCGCTCAAGAGAGAGTCTTACTATGTCATGACGCTCCTTGCTGCGTAGACCATTTTTGATATATATTGCAGATCCGCCTCTACTCGTAGACCCTCTCTTATAGCAGCTAACAGTATTATAATTGTTTGGACTGACCACTGTCTCACCCTCTAAAATCCAATGTTCAGTCAAACATAAAATATCTACATTATATTCTTCTAAAAATAATTCAATAATTAATTCCTTGCCGGGAAGCCCTTCTAGATTTTGGTGAACTAAGGTTAGTTCATGTGGCTTTCCCTTTGTCTTAACATGCAGTTTAAATTAATGGGCATGTCTACAGAATTACCATTACAGGCATTTGGCACTTCTGTAGATGTTGTCTTATGACTAATTTTTTGTTTACAATGTAAACTCGTCCAAAAATTTATAGTATAAGCTACCAAAGTAGCAACTTTACGTCTAGAAAACTTGGAAAGATATATATTATCTTTAGTCAGTGAACATTCACCAATAAAACTATTAGTATCAAAAAAGACTAATTTACTATTATGATGACTACATGTCATAGTATGAATTAATGTATTAAAATAGTGAATGCTTTTATTTTTTGTTGGAGGCTGGCAACTGAGATATGGGAAAGCACATATTATTACTTTATATACATTCAAATCATTCAGAGATTCTAAACCGCGAATAATATCCTTTTTTAACAATTTATTACAGTTACCAATAAGTAATACAATAGTTGAGTTGCTGTTTATATTAGTAGTTTTGATACTGTCTATTATTTGGGTGTAGGTTGCATCAGGTAGGCAATAGTTTGTGATGTTCTCTAGGTGCTGGCTGAACAAGTAACCCATATTGCGACCTACACTGTCAGAAAATATCAAAGTACTATGCGAGTTATCAGCACCGGCACAGTCAAACTGGGTGGTTGAGGATGTATGCAAGTCACCGTCACATGGAGAGAGAGTTGGTAGGGAGTCACTGATAACGGGTTTGTTAATCACCCCACAGGTACATAACTTGGTTGCAGAGTTCAGTTTCTCTTCTATGCACCTTTTATCTTCAATCAGTGACTCAATAGCCACCACATGTTCGGAGACTTCGTTTAGACATGAATCAATTGTTTTCATGAGCTCAGAGCATCGCCCTTCAAGTTTACAGATGCTGGATTTAAGTTTGTCTATGTCGGCACTATACAACTCCTGACTCTCCGCCAATTTCTTTTCAGTTAAATCTAATTTAGAGCAAACATTTTTATATATTATGGTTCCAGTTTTTAATAAACAAGATTTTTTCTTATTAATTTTTGTTTGAATGCAATTTTTCTTGATAATTTTATTTAATCTATGAAGTTTTTTACATTTTTTGTGGCTCAATTTGTAATCCGATAAGCATTTATTATTTTTGCAAATATTACAGGCAGATTTACTTGTAAGGTCAATTTCATGGGAAGTAGGTAAGAGAGGAGCGGATGCAACCACAGTGATTATGTTATGTGGGTCATTGATCTCAGAAGACTGATATGACTGAGCAACCTGCTCGTAATTCTCAATTTGCCTCCGTGCCTCTCTTAGCTCCTTTTCTAACATGGTGTTCCGTGTGAGGACGTCCTCATACGTCTCACTGCATTGGCGGAAAGATCCTATCTCTAACTGTTGCTGGTCAAGCTGCTCCTTCATCTGGTCTCCGATAATTTTACTTTCTGAGAGTTCATGTGTCAGCTGAGTATTTCTATTTAGTAATAATAGGAATTCGTGTTCATTCTGTTCCCTTTCCAAAAGTAGTTGGTCTTTCTCATGCTTCTCAGCCTGTAGTTTGAGTAGGGCTGCCTTCAGCTGGATATCAATCTGACGAGCAGTCACAGCACGGCTCGAGGTGGACATTTTAACAAAGAGATAAAAGGCAAATGATGGAGGTATTGCAAGGAAAAGAATGAACAATTGATATCAAATTTAGGGCGAGCAAAACCAGTTGGCCTAACCAACGACGATCTACCTACCTACTTTTTGTTAAAAAAAATAATACTAATTTTAAAACATTTAACGTGTAAGTGTTATCAAGTGTGTGGCAAAAAACAAGAGAATAGTGTCCAAAGCGTGTGCCTAAGAGTGTGAATAAAAAGAATTACCTTGTAAAAGTTGTAAAATAACACCGGTAAATAGTTATGTACCGGTAACACAGATGTCAACTTTAGGCACTATTTGTCGATAAACTTTGCCAATTTCTTACACAAAAACACAAAATATTACGATCACTACATAAATTTTACACTTTTTAAATGAATTTAGATAGATTTAAGTGCTTTTAGAATTTATTTACAATAATTAAATACGGAGCTATCAAATTGACAAGTAAGCTCCAGTGTTGCCAGCCGCCGTATCTATTTCATAGGTTAAAAATGGTTTTGGCTTCTATTGGTCCTATAAAGACCCCTCATAGTTTTTTTTTTCTTAAATATCTCCTATGTACAGACACAGACCTGTTACAGTCTTATTATATGTATAGATATTGATTGAATATATTGATATATGTATTGATATTGATGAGAGTAAAGAAACAAATAAATAAATCATTCACTTCCTTATCTCTTCCAGTATATCCATTCTGTACTATATGATCTTGGTCAATAATTGTGACAGCGCTGCATCGAACATATTTGAATATACGAAATTGGAACAAAAATTTTGTTTGGGGTAGCTCCTCTAGTGCGTTAGTTCATAATATCTCGATGGATTCATATAAAGCCACGCTAAATCACGTGGTCGATCATCATCGTCCTCGCAAGTTTATTGACAAAATGAATGAAGCGAAACCATAGAGTAACGAATTGTTTTATCGCTTACTTCCATACATTTGATGTTCGTGATGGAAGGAAATTGTTTTTGTTATTTGTAGAAACAAATTTAAAAAAAAAAGATCTAGATAACTTCATAGATGGCGCATCGTAGCGAGTCCATAGAAAAAGCAAAAATGCACGGGAATGACCTTTGTTTTAAATAAAACCGAATAATATTGTGATTTGTGCAACTATCAAACTGTTAGGTGTTTTTTTCTGCCTCTGGTTGACAAAAAAAAGGCGAATAATATAGGTACAGCCAATACTACGACCCGGCTTCGCTACATGAAGTGGAAATTAATCGCCTCGTTACCGCGCCATCTGTACATTGAAGCATAGACTTTTTTATACTACCTTCTAAGAGTTTTTGCGACTGTCGTTACATCCTATAACCTCCTAGCTTGGGCCCTGAACTTTGTTACAAGGAGACTTTCGGGAAATCCTCTCTTAGTGCTCCCCTACACTTCGTCCTTTATGCTAATCAGTTTTCTACCCCCTGGCTGTGCGTTGTCTGTCAGTCACGGAAGAATTTTATATGTATTGATGAACTTGATGGTGATAGTTTTTTATAATATTTAAATCGAAGTATTTGGTTTAACAAAAAGTTTCAGCTGCTTTCTTTCTTAATTCGAAGATTATGAGATATGTTACAAAAAGTAACTCCTTATTTGCAAACATTGCTACGATGCAATTACGTAATTGAGTTTTGCAGAATCCTCTCAGCAATGGTCTTTCCTAAAGATATATAGTACCTATAGTAGGTAGGGTTTTTGGTAGTTTATAAAATGCAATAATTATAACCAAAAAGAAAATGACTTTGAACCAAGAAATCACGGAGAATGCCATCTAGCGGAAATCATCGGGACCATTTGAATTGAAATGAAACAAAATATCTTGTGTGGAGTTTGAGCAAGGGTTTAGTATTTGGTCATAATACTATATTGCAAAAATTTTTCCCAAAAAAAAGTACCGACTCGGTGCCAAGTGCAAGGAGTAAGGATATTAGGCATTTTATGTAAGTATACATGATTCTAATGTTAATTTAGATGATTTAATTTTTAATTTGGCACCGACTTCACCTCATTCAGTAGGTAGCATGCCAATACATTTTTCTTTTTACACGACTGACCAAAAAAGGAGTGTTATGTTTTCAGGGTTCATGTATGTATGTATGTATGTATGTAAGTTTCTTTATTCCACCATAAGTCCTGAACGGCTTAACTGATTTTGATGTGAGAGGTATTTTTAGATTCCTTGCATTCTTCCGAGTGTCATAGGCTATATGACGTCACCATAAAACAAAATGGCGGATTATATATGCGATAAATAGCAGACCAAAAAAATAAAATTTAATCAATCTTATCGAGTGGGGTATCAAATTAAAGAGCTTTAGAAGGCGATTTTAAAAATGTATATAACTTATATGTTTGTATGTACTTTTTGAGTAAAAACTCGTCAGTCGTGTTTTTTATTTTTAATAATTAGCTTGTTGATTAATCTGCCTATTAAGTTATTTCATGATTTTAAGTTTTACAATGGATGTCGGTTCATTTTTTTGGGAATTTTTATTTTATTTTATCATTTTTAGTGCACTTGGCAAAATTTTGTTGTCATGAAAACTTAAACTTATTTTTTCACTGGCCAAAATTTAAGAAATCGAAACGTTTTGTCAGTTTGATTTGAAATGTCATAACTTGTCAGTATTCCACGGAATTTTTGGCACATAAATAGACCAAGAGCCCGCGACGATCAACCTGCCTTATTTAAAAAATGCTGAATGTTTCTCTGTGTGGGATATACGTGTAAAAAAGATTAGTGACTACGCATGAACTTTGAACCTTAGTTGCTTATGCAGGTAATATGGATAGCAAAAGTGAATTTTATAGGTCGAAAGCACCTTTGGGTGCCTCTCAAAGTATTATTAAATTCAGCTATTATAATAAAACAATATGTTTGTTATAATAGCTGTACTGTAAAAGTTACAATGTCTGGCAGGGGCATCGAGATATAATGTACTACTTGTATTTCGATGGGCAGGGGTTTGTATCTGCACCAATGGCTTGGCAATGAATGGCATGATTTCTCATATTATTCGGAATATAATCTTAAAAAACTTTTACTTTAAGGAAATTAAGCTACCACTTTAAATATGTTTGCTACAAATTATCTGTTTAAGCAATCATGACCCAATTTTTTAGTCGGTAATCGCTATTTCTGTGTTGGGGACATGCATAAAGAATCTTGAGTTTTTATAAAATAAGGAAGGGCATGCTGTCGCGGGCTTTTGCTCTATTATCCAATGTTTGAATTTTTATATTTTATTAGGTATCTTAAAAATTGGTTCGGTAATTTTTAAGATACCTAACAAAATATAAAAATTCTGACGTGGTTAAAATGGGACCAACTTGGGAATAAACTATTTCGAATAAAACAATAATTTCGGAAATCAGTCCACTATAGGCGGAAAAATCGGCAAACATAAACATACATAAAAAAAAAACATACATACATCAAAACATATAACCTCCTCCTTTTTTGGGAAGTCGGTTGAAAATGAGCGAACTCTTATAATACCTACGCCAAATGTGCAAGTGAAATTAAATCATCTTTTCTTAATGAACACACGCAATGACTTTACTGGTCGTAGCAGTTGCTTCTCCATTTCACACACTAGCTAATCTATATATATATATATATATATATCTATATATATAACTCAAAGGTGACTGACTGACTGACATAGTGATCTATCAACGCACAGCCCAAACCACTGGACAGATCGGGCTGAAATTTGGCATGCAGGTAGATGTTATGACGTAGGCATCCGCTAAGAAAGGATTAACGCGAGCGAAGCCGCGGGCGCCAGCTAGTAAATCATAAATGTAAGTTTCCTCACGAAGTTCTCCTTCTCCAGAAGCAAGTGGTGGTCTGTGAAAACTACCAAACGATTGGTAGGTATGTAAACTAAGGAATAAATGAGCAAGATTCTAACTTAGGACGATCACAGGCGAACGTCTGAACTCCTCTATCGCAGCAAATTAGCTTCCAGTTAACAAAAAAACTTCCAGTTACTAATAATAAAAAAAATGTCACGCGTAATGTATTGTTAGCAAAAATGCACCATTTCTAATCATGCCACAGTCAGTGAAATGAGTAAACCAACAGCACGCATGTACGCTTCCTAATTTGATTGCAGCACGATACAAATGTAAGCAATAATTACGTACTTCCCTCGATGCGCATGCGACGACGTTTGCATACCGCTTTTCGGTGCGATCAACCACGAATGAATACTCATTATAACGGGATTGGGGGGCTTTAGGCTTCTAGTGTTTTCAATCGTCCAAAGATGTGATTTTCATTAATGAGTTAGCCGATTGAAATCATTAGAATCAAAATAGAATGAGATGTGGTTCCAATCGCCTATAACAAAAATAAAAAGAGTCCTTAGGCCATTCACACGTGGTCCCAATTGCCTCAAACCCCCTTATACTGTCTACCTATAATATATTGATAAAGTTGGAGAAATACAAACATATAAAAAATATTAATATCACGTACGGTTTACCAATACTGTTCCCATAGATTTTTTTACAGTCATTTGTTTCTTATGCAGATATTATGTATTTATTTAGATAGGTCTCTCTTTAGTCGTATTTCCTCATGACTGAGGGTCGTGAGACAAAATAT
Source organism: Ephestia elutella (assembly GCA_018467065.1). NCBI lineage: Eukaryota > Metazoa > Arthropoda > Insecta > Lepidoptera > Pyralidae > Ephestia > Ephestia elutella. Next base: position 5,858,331 of record CM031589.1, read on the forward strand.
TTTTACTGTTTTATTATATGTATAGATGATGACCACGAGTCGTGGTCATCATCTATACATATGATAAAACAGTAAAAATATTTTGTCTTTACATTTAGTATTTTTGACTGAAATGGATACAGGGACACTTAAAAAGAATAATAGAAAGCAAAAAACATTTTTTGGAATTTCTTGTCTGTCTGTCTGTCTGTATGTATGTACGCGTTTCACGCAAAAACTACTGGACGGATTTGAATGAAACTTTTTTTGTTGTATAGCTATTAAGCCTGGGCAACATATAGGCTATAATTGATTTTGAAAACTGGAACACCTGATGAAGAACCTCAACAGAACAGCTAAACTATAAGAAATATGGAAATGGTACCTTTGCAAAAATTTATCAATCTGACGAGCATTTTCTATTGACGTATAAAAATCGAAGATCAGGATCATCTGATGAAGAATTCCAAGAGACCAACTACACTATTACATATATAGAAATGGCGCCTTAGCAAAAGTCGTTCAACCTGATAAGCATTTTCTACTGACATATAGATAGACAGGACACGGGATAGGACAAAGAGGGACTCGGGGTGGGAGTTGTGGTCCACGGTAGTGGACATTGTAGATAAAGAGCAGAAGAAGATCGTTTATTGATTGAAATATCACTTTTAATTCATTTTAACACCGCGACTGTACTACGAGTACCTAATATATACGGATAACGGCTGAAATTTTGAGTACTGGAGTTTAGGTTACTATGAAGCGAAACTCACGCGGGCGAAGCCGCGGGCAACAGCTAGTATGGAATAAAATACACACAACGACTCTATTGGCAATTTTAATGGAGTGGTTTGACATTGCCTTCTCCATTTCACACACTAGCTGATAAACATCAACCAGAGTGCAGGTTTCCTCACGATGTTTTCCTTCACCGGCAAGTGGCGGTCGATGAAAACTACCATTCATGAGTCAAAGTGGTATGCAAACTCATGTAGCACGGGCAGGATTCGAACCTGGGACCTTTGCAGCCACAGGCGGGCGCCTACCACTGCGCCACCGCCGCTTCTACATACATTAAAATTTGCATAAATCAAAGATCTTCACATCGGAACATTTCATAGATAAACCAATCGTTTAGCAATTTTAACCGAGCGTATCTTGTGAAAACAATGAGAAAACGTAATGTATTACAGAGAATATATTACCCTGCTCCGGTAGGTTTGCTCGTGTCGTTTGATGCTTTTGCGCATGCGATTTGATGATATGGATAGAAATATGAACTTACTAGAATGCATGCATATATTTTATTTTTAGTAATGATTAGTTTACTTTTCAATCATCCTTTTTTTTTGTAACTAGCCTGTTGGTGTTGTGTCCCACTGCTGGGCAAAGGCCTCCCCCCCCTTTTTCCCCCCCTTTCAATCATCCATGCAGGATAAATTGATTTTACTTTATGTTTGTAGTAGAAAGAAGCCTGTGTAACAGGTTCAATTACTAATTTTTATCCAAGCTATTTATTTTATTTTATATTTTGGGCGAGTAGGTATTGTAAAATGTATGGAACAGCTGATTTTTTTTTTTGAGATTTTAGAGTCGGTCCCATTTAAAAAGTTGCAGGTGTTTACCCAAACATCCTATAGATTGTGTAAAATATAGGTATAAACAATGATATATTATAATACAGATATGTTACGTTCATAGTAATTTGCGTTTTAGGTCTGTTCCGAGCAATCCAAAACTACACACATCGACAAGTTTTACTGATAAGTAAGACAAAAGATACAAAAGAGCATGCGAATGAAAGAGATAGCAATAGTTTTCAATGATTCCTCGTCAAATGTTTCTTATGCATAGAGTAACATTTTTTGTTGTAGAGAGGACACTTATTTGAAAAGAAAGTACATGGGTAAGAAATAAAACATCTTATAAAAGTAAATCATATACTCGTATATTGAAATATTTAACAATTCAGTGTCGGAAAAAACTCGGAAACCTAATTGATAAAAAGAAAAACAATAGTAATCCTCAATTATCAGTATAATGTATTATAATAGTAGAAAATCGAATTCAGTGAAACTATTTTAATGTTTATTAAATTAGTCCATTACACACATTAGATAGCTATTATAATAACGAACAATAATAAAAAACAACTAAACATTAATTTTAGGCATTGAAGTCACCATCAGTATTCGATTCTGCACTAACTAATCTATGTCCGCAGCGCACGCATCCTTGTCGCTCTCACGTCAAAACTAGAATCTCTCTTTCTTTGTCTGAACATGGCGTCAGTGATTAGATTATTTGGAAAAATAATTGAAATATACTAAACAATCAAACTATTTTTGCATACTCACATGTGATAAGAGATCCCTTGTACTTTGTTTACTTTAGAATCATGATTGGTACACTTTCGAAACACACACGATGGAATTTTTAATATATTTTGGTAAGGACACAGGAACTTACGACGCGGTACGCTCGACGAGGCGCTGGGCGCAGACTGATTACAAGAAGTTCCAATTGGGTCGTATTCGAGTCTTCACAGCGCGCGCGCCTATAACATATCTGCCTCTTGTTTATATAGTATATCATTGGGTATAAAAGAGATTTATTAAGTACTGAGACAGCTTAAACTGAATACGAACGATGTAGGATTAGCGCAGACTATTTTAGCTAACCCAAAGTCAATTGCAACAAAATAAATTATGAAATTTTATTAACGTCTCCGTAATGACTGGCTTACAAAGGATACGATGGTGCTGGCGTATCTGTCAAGATGAAAGCCCTTAAAGCAAAACAAAAATGTAGTAAAGACATTAAACCTCATTTAACATACTTATAAAAAGATTTAACTTTGATTTTGGCATAATGTAAAGAAACTCTATAATTTTTATAGGAATCTGAATATTATAATACAGTGCTTCTCTTCGTATGCTCTTGACAGAGCAGTCGTGGTCAGGCATGCTGTTTGGAGACGCGCAGCACTGTGGCTTTCCATTTTTCCCGAACTGATGCCTGGCGGGCGTTTGCATTTATAGATGCGTTGGTGAGGGCATATTATACAGTGTGTATATAGTAATATAGTGTATATGTTAGTTTATTCTGAAAATCGACAATTAAGGACAGTTTATTATTTTAGACACATTCTCAATTTTAACAATACGTCGATTACACATTGCGTCGACAGATCAATAGGTATTCGACTACCGATTTGTTCTTCATACGGCCCACACAGTTACGGCCCGAATAAAAAAATCTCGGTTCGTCCAAACTATACGCCTACTTCTATAAGATCTTTTACATCAACATGAAGAAATAGATTTATTAGGTACAAAATTATTGTTTGAAAAATCTCAAATACTTTATTTTTTTGTTGACTATAATTTAAAAATAATAATAATTTGGGACGGAGTGAGAATACAATTCTGGTTTGGGACAAACTGAGAATTTTTTGGAATGCGGGCCGGAGTTTCAGGCCGTACGAAGAATAAATCTGACTACCATATAGTGGTATGGTTGTCCACAAAACATGTTTCGACAACACACGCCATCGACAAACAAAACCAATTAAATTGACAAAGAGATTCTATCGAGTCGTACCTATAGAAAGGATTGAGATCAAAGACATTCATCAGATAGATTCCTCGCAAAAGTCTATTATTATAAAGAAACTTAGATAAAAAGCCCGATTATCTTCTAGGCTGGAACTGAGACAAATAATACGATGTGCGAGAGTATTCACATAAATAATTATTGATAAACGCATTTCTGATATGTCATTCAAAATACTACCTTATCGCAATAAGAACAAAGGATAAAAAATATTCTATCATCGTTGATACATTATGTAGATAAAATTTCTTTGCATGTGACAAAAGTTATTGTTTTAAATAACGGTAGATGAAATAAGAAATTATTTATCACATTTAGTAAGTAAAAATACTTTATAAAATATTTTGTCGTAAAGAGTTATTCGTTAACCCCCTCTGGAATGTTACGCGACCAAGACTGTTTCAGGAGTTTATTTCGGCAGTTCATCTCAGCAGTGGTCGTTCCGAAATGCTAGTAGTTTGTAGCTTTGAGACATAATACATTATGATTAAATAATTAGTTTTCGACATGAAAAAGAGCCTTCTTTGAAGGCCAAGTTTCAGTAAATAATTTTTGATTTTGATGATTTTGATTTTGAGTTACTTATTTCACCAATTTCAATATCGTATTGTTATATCGTTGTATCGTATCGTAGTGCATTGTACGTAGTACTTATATTAATTCTGTGGTATTGTATCTCATTACTCCCTTGTGCGTTATTGTAATGTAAAAAGTACAAGTTTTTTTTATACAGGGTGTAAAATGACCTCAGACATAACCGAAACCCACGTAATCTCCTCATTAATATGAACATTTTTCCCCAAGAAACCATGCCTGGGAAATCAGTAGTTTCCGAGATAATGAGGTTCAAATTTGAATTGAAAATTTCCATTTTTTTGCAGATTTGTAAAATTTATCATGTAATCGTCATTTCAAATGTAGTAAATGCAGTCGTCATTTCATACTAAGAAACCTCATTAAAATTTTAAAGAATTCGCCATCAAAACTAACGCTAAAGTTTTAAACAACCAATAAATAGTGCCCATCGACAGCTGATTAGACCGCCCCGCACGGTCATTGACACCATGCAGCGGCCGCGGTTCGCTATACACTGATTTTGATTATTTATTATTTATTTATTTTTTATATCTAATTTATTGATTATTTTTCCTAGTCAAATTTTTACTCTGAAGTGACTTTAATTAGGGTACTCTATGCATACGTAACGGCTATGTCGGACGTGATTTTACACCCTGTATAAAGTAAAACGCACGGTTTATCAAGATGCTCCGTCTAAAAACGAACGATACCTTTTTAAATCTTAGCTAAGAGTTTTTATGTCAGAAAAGTGGGTAACATTTTATGAACAAGCTAATAATTTAAAAATAAAAAACATGACTGACAACTTACATAGCCTATAACACTCGGAGGAATGCAAGGAATCTAACAATACCTCTCACATCAAAATCTATTAAGCCGTTCAGGACTTATGGTGGAATAAAGAAACTTACATACATACATACTTACATACATGAACCCTGAAAACATAACACTCCTTTTTTGGTCAGTCGTGTAATAAAATTAACTTTAGGAGATATAATAATTCTTTAAAGCCTTACCAGAAATATAAAACCCTGAATTAGAGGCAGCACTTGTGCGTTTTATATTGCAACATATTGAAAGAAGTAGCGGATCTATAGGGTGGGACCACGGGGGCACGTGCCCCAGCATCCCCGAATGCAATTTTTTCCGACTGTTATTCAAATACCAGTATTTAGTAGTAATAGTTTCTTAAAAGTTTATTTTCAAAAAAAATAATCCGTCACCATTAGTGATGTACCGTTCTCGAACTTTTCAAAAAACAAGCTGAAATTTCTTTAAAAATTTCTCGGAAATATTCTCGAGAACGGAAAACGGTGCCCTTCCCATAGAAATAAAAATACTGGATCCGCCCTTGACAGAAAGTCAATCTTTGACAGGAGAAATTACAGATAGGTTTTTAGATCGTTCAGTCCGTCCGTTCGTCCTAGTCTGTCACAGGAGAATATCTTTTACGTTTATGAACTGATTTGCATGTAACTCGAGGATACTTCACACATAGATCCCATTTTTAAAATTACAAAAAATTAAAATTACCCCTTTTTAAGGGTACCTCCCCGTACATGTAAAGGGGGGGGTGAATTATTTTTTGAGTGCACCCCCTTGTGTGGGGTATCGTTAAAAAGGACTATGAAAATAAAGTAGGGTTTCCATACAACACTTTTTTATCAGCTTTACCATTTGCGAGGTATAGCCCGCCAAAGTCGTTTACACGGTGTGTCCCCCCCCCTGTAATTTCTAAAGTCTTGGACCTATAAACTTCAAATCACTCACGTAAAGAAAAAGGCGCGGAAACTCTTATTTAAAATTGTTTCGGGTATCCTGTGATGAATACTTTTGAAATTATAAATAAAATAAAAATATATACTTTTTTCTTGCAAGAAATGCAAAAGAGCGCGGTGCCACAAATGACTACGAAACCCTACTTTATGCGTGGTCCGACACGCACTTGGCCGGTTTTTAAAATTAGTTGCAAGGGTAAGAAATTAGTTCTATTACTTTTCCTCAACATTGCGAGGGTTTTTATATTCCTGGTCATGCTATAAATTATTTTGACAATAAATTACAACCACTTATCTGTAACAAAACACAAAAAAATTAATTCACTTTATTAGTAATACTGGCTGATTTTGTGCCTATACCTAAAAAAAGTGCGCTGACGCCCGCGCATCGCTAATTTGTGAACAAGTAAAATTATTCCGCGCGATTTTTCTTTTCGCTGTATTGTTTTTATTTGAAAATATTTTTTATTTCATTCCTCGCAAATCTATACATATAATAAAACAGTAAAAATATTTTGTCTGTACATTTAATATTTTTGACTGAAATGGATAGACACTTAAATTATGGATAGGATTAGACACTTAAAAAGAATAATAGAAAGCAAAAAAAAATTTTTGGAATTTCTTGTCTGTCTGTCTGTCTGTCTGTATGTATGATCACGCTAATCTCCGAAAGTACTGAACCTATTTGAATGAAACTTTTTTTGGTGTGTAAACATTTAGGCTATAATTGATTTTGAAAACTGGAACACCTGATGAAGAACCAAAACAGAACAGTTAAACTATAAGAAATATGGAAATGGTGCCTTAACAAAAGTCGTTCAACCTAATGAGTATTTTCTGCTGACGTATAAAAATTGAAGATCTGGAACATCTGATGAAGAACTGCAAGAGACCAGCTACACTATAACATATATGGAAACGGCGCCTTAGTAAAAGTCGTTTAACATGATGAGCATTTTCTGCTGACGTATAAAAATTAAAGATATGGAACATCTGATGAAAAGCTCCAAGAGACAAGCTACACTATAACATATATGGAAATGGCACCTTAGCAAAAATCGTTCAACTTGATGAGCATTTTCTGCTGACGCATAAACATTGAAGACCTGGAACATCATTGACTGAAATGGATAGACACTTAAATTATGGATAGGATTAGACACTTAAAAATAATAATAGAAAGCAAAAAAAAATTTTTGGAATTTCTTGTCTGTCTGTCTGTCTGTCTGTATGTATGATCACGCTAATCTCCGAAAGTACTGAACCTATTTGAATGAAACTTTTTTTGTTGTATAGCTATTAAGCCTGGGCAACATGGTACACCTGATGAAGAACCTTAACAGAACAGCTAAACTATAAGAATTATGGAAATGGTTCCTTAACAAACGTCGTTCAACCTGATGAGCATTTTCTGATGACGTATAAAAATTGAAGATCTGGAACATCTGATGAATAACTCCAAGAGACCAGCTACACTATAACATATTATATAGAAATGGCGCCTTAGCAAAACTTTATTAATCTAATGAACATTTTCTGTAGACGTATAAGAATCGAAAATCATCTGAAACAGTTTGGAATAAAAAAGATTTTTCATCTAAGCGAAACTCACGCGGGCGAAGCCGCGGGCGACAGCTAGTATGTTATAAAACGTCACGGCGGCGTCGTATGACATACGTGCTCTTTGAAAATTACAGCCTGTTCTTTCTTGTAGCCCTCGCCTACGACTTGGGCTAGCAATATCGCCTCGCCCAACCTTATTTGAAGCACATTCCACCTACTGAAAAAAAAGAGCAAGCCATGTAAGCCTTGTGTTGTATGCACGCGAAATAAAACTCGAAAAGTAACAAAATACTTTTCAATCAATCAATATATTTATTTGTCAAACATAGGTATATGTAGGATACAGTTGTTATAAAAAAGTCATTGTACATCTATGTTTTGCCATTAAAAATAGCATACAAATATTTATAAAATAATAATAATATTAGAACAACCGGAAATTAAGTTACATGCAAATAGTAAATTAGTGTCCAAAGTAAATAATTAAAATGTCAAAGTGTAAAACAAAACAAAGTTAATAAAATTATATTTGGTCATTTAAAAAATCATTCAAAGAATAATAACATTTTTTGATTAATAAATCTCGTAGTTTTGCCCGTTATATCCAAAAACATGCATTGTGAGTAGTTAATTGTTTTAAACAGCTAAATTGATTATTTTTAGTTTTTTTATTTGTATCAGTCTAATCAGCAAAAGAGTTGAGTTTGACATGTCATATCTTCTTTTTCAATAAAGCTAGAGTTTTGATACTCATGAGTGTTTTCTAATGCCGACCTTTCAAATAACAATTCTACCTGCAGTGCCAAGAAATATTATTTTGAACAAAATCTACGACAATAATCGTAGTTGGCACTACGGTACTGATGTCGAACTACGTCTATTCACGTAGTTCGCGAGGAAAGGGTCAAGACACTTCACATATTACATACATTCACTCTAAATATACAATCAACCAATACAACGCGCTTTTTAGTATTTTTATGTTAGGTACCTACCTACCTAGTTTTATCATGGACTATATTATTTTTTTGTTTATTGTTTTTTTATTTATTGTTTAATTTTTTTAAATGTTTCTATATAAATCCTTATGATCTTGTTCAGGTATTGTATATTCTGTTCTGTACTGTTCTGAAAGGAAGTCTGGTGACTTGTACCTGTACACCTACCTTTTTTTTTACGTGTGAAAAGACCCTCGTCTCGTCCATCCAGCCACGGGAAGCCGGACAGGTAAGTGGGACTCGAACTCACTAAAACCACACGGTCAACGCCTACCGCATTTGTGCCGGGCCGGGACCATGTGCTATTCTCGCTCCACAGCCCCAGCGCGGCCGCTACCACGCCGGCCTCGGCACGGCTCGCTCACACGAACACCTCTCCATCGGGAGGGTCGGAGCATTTATCGAAGCTTACTTGCAGTTGGTCGCTACGTCGACCTTTACTGCTTCACCGGAGGAAATATGGCGACAGCCTCGAGGGCCATACAGCCGAAACAGTAACAGCACAAAGGGCTCCTAGGTGGGAACGAACCTCGGCTTTGGGCGTTACTCACAAAATTGCAGAGCGGTATATTGCTCAATTTGCCTGAAGGGCCTAAGGAGAAAAACGTCCTGGTGCCGCCGGGCGGTACCGTGTGAACGTTGAAGCGGTCCTACTACTTCGTACTCGGTTCCGTCGAGTGCGGTGTCTATCTGAAGTACCCTGAGCCCTAATATTACTTCTAGAGTGATCGGAGGGTCGGAGCGGCCAGCGGGATGGCCCGTCGGCCTACACGTTTTCCCACTAGGGTACACCTACCTAGCTCAAGCACCAGTTGTCTCCGCTTAAAAGTTCACAACATCCTAATTTTTACAATTACTTAAGTTATTTTTTTATATGGGGAGAGAAAATAAACGGTTTTATTATTTTACTAGCCTGTGCCCGCGACTTCGTCTGCGCATATCTCAGGTTCTAAGTGGCGTATCAAGTTAAAACTTACGCCAGATTTTAAGTTAGACCTTCAACAATGCAACAATTAAAACCGCATCAAATTTGGTCCAGTAGTTTTTGCGTGATGCGCATACAAACATACAGACAGAAAGACAGACACATAAACATTCTACAAAAAGTGGTTTTGGCTTCTACTGGCCCCATGAAGACCCATGAGGGGTCTTCATGGGGCCAGTAGATTTTTTTCTAGTAGTTTTTTTTCTCATAATCTTCTACCTACAGACACAGACCAGTTACAGTTTAATTATATGAAGTGATTTATTTATTTATTAAGGGCTTACTAACCAGCTTCTAAAATAGTATAAAGTTTTATTTTTCGCGCATGTCTAATTTATCAATTCAACCATTTATGAGTTATCAGATATTAATTACACTTACTTACGAGTAGTTAGTATAAAATAATGTCACACCGAATTATAAGTTTCATTTTTAAAACGGGCTTTTAATGTGATTTGACAGACATAATTGTAAGAAACGCTATAGGCTATCTGCAATCCTTTTATTCCCATAGGAACGAAGCAACGGGGCATGATTATACCAGAGTTAAAATTGACGTTATTCTTATATCTACAAAAGTACTGGAATTTGCCAAAAACTCTTACTTTTCCGTCTTCAAAATCTGTCAAGATCCAAATTAAACTAATTAGGAAGCGTGCTCTCTTGACACGAAAATGACTACGCTATAGGCTATTAGCGATCCTTATATTCCCATAGGAACGAAGCAACAGGGCATCATTACACCAGAGTTAAATTATTGACGTTATTCTTATATCTACAAAAGTACTGGAATTTGCCAAAAACTCTTACTTTTGCGTCTTCAAAATCTGTCACAGTACAAATTAAACTGATTAGGAAGCGTGCTCTCTTAATACGAAAAAGACTACGCTATAGGCTATTAGCGATCCTTATATTCCCATAGGAACGAAGCAACGAGGCATGATTATACCAAAGTTAAATCATCTACACTGGAATTTACCAAAAACTCTTACTTTTTCGTCTTTAAAATCTGTCACAGTTCAAATTAAACTGATTAGGAAGCGTGCTCTCTTGACACGAAAATGACTAAAAATGACGGCTTGATAACAACAAATTGACTATCAAAATTAGCCTGAAACCATTATCGGAAGAAGCGGTGCAAAACACGTCATAGTCTAAGATCCGACGTCAAATTTTTTTAATGTTGTATATTTTTTTTACTAGCATCAGATTGAGAATTGCTCGATATATGATTGACATTGTGAAGTATAATATAAATGTAATCAATTGAAACAAGTACAAAACTAATTGCGGCCGCATTTGCCCAGTGAAATTATGTAGCAAAAACTATTCAACAACGACACCTAAAGTCAATTTCCACGACGCATCTTTAAAATAATAGAAATCCCGAAAATAGAGATTGAAAGCTATCACTTCATCTATCAATATCAATTCTACAATAATTTGTTCTCTTATAAAGGTACAAGAGCAATTAATACATTTTGACATCACAAGTCATAAGCTACCTTTTTTTAAGCCTAATGTCTCGTCTCACTGCTTTTCTCCTTCCACAATTCTCTGTTGAGTGAAGCCCGCTTCCACTCCCACAGATACCTAAAAACTACCTAATTGCATATAATAAAATTTTATTACTTACATTTAAGTTACGGCTAAGCAAACCATGAGCAGAAACCATGTTAACCATGTTAAGAAATATAGGGAAAATTAAAACAAGATTCTAGCCTTAAAAAATTATCTCTAGCCCATTTTCCTAATAAAGTTTTTATATGCGCAAAAGCAGCTTAGCAGCCAATAATCATCTCTTAGACTACATTAAAGAAACATCAAAAAAATGTGTTAGTAAGATTGGATATGCGGATCTTAGACTAACATGGTTTTTAGACAGTATTTCCCTTACATCGGAATCGCAAGTGAGGAAGACCGGGAGCCCATCCAAGCGTGAACCGCCTGGAAAAACGCAACTTTATACTATCACATGTATAAATATAACGTCTTCCAGCAAAATAGATTCAGTTTTGCTCGGTCGCTTGCCACAAAATGATGTTAGCAGGGTGAATCAACTGAAAGTGAAGTGTATTGTGTAATTAACAGACAATCAATGAAAACGAAAATGATGAGTTTACAGACGTTTCTTGTGTTATCGTTCGTCGTTTTGACAACCGCTGATAAGGCGTACGAAAACAAATTGACCAAACTATGGTCGTTATCCAGTGCTTCGAATAGTGATGGGACCGTTAATGTTACCAGTACTTCAATAGTTATTCAGCCTTCAGGTTATAATAGAGAAGCAAGGATCAATAGCAAATATGCTTTCAAGCCCCGTGCTATTCCTTTGATAAGAGAGCAACCTTCAGAGAATGTTTACTATTCACAAGATGTGAAGTACAAACCAAAGATGCTTTTCTCTGGTAATTATATGCCAATTGCCAAAGAGAAGGTAAATGAAAATCTTACTGAGCCAATTGAAAGAGACTCTTTTCACCCTAGGGCTATCCCCTTAATCAGGAGTCAGGAGTTTCAAAGGAGGTCATTGGATGTGGATGAGGAACCGACCATTGAGAAGCCTGAAGGATTCACAGAACAGTCTGCCTCAAGGAGATCGATATCTTGTAAGTATTTATAGTATATTTTTATGTTTTCTTTTAGGAGGCCGGACGTATCAGCTGCCTTAGAGTAACAAAATTTGTATCAAAGGAAGTAAAATATTTTGAGGTAAACTGTTGTTATTAAAGAGCGGGATCTCCTAACACAGGTATTATTTACTGAAATTGAGATCGTGATCACAAATAAGTTGATGTCATAACATGGTACAGAAATAAGGAATTTTTGTTTTTTTTTTCTAATAATTAGGTTGAACCATTATTTGTAATTTTTAGTCGAAGTAGCGTATAAATCAAATCGTGTCTTAATCAAATTAAATTATCATATGCTGCAGTCATCTGCATAGTCACAAAATATCTCAATACTAGCTTTTGCCCGCAGCTTCGCCCACGTGAATTTCCCACGGGAACAATTCTTTTTCCTAGGTTATAAGGTATCCTTTGTTCTTCACAGTACTTCTAACTATGTGTGTGCGAAATGTCAGGAATATTGTTTTAGTTGATAAAGCGTGAAGAGGTAACAAACAAATCCACTTTCGCATTTAAAATATCTGTTGGCATTAATTCATAACCAACCAAGTTAAAGATATCATGAAATTAATCCACGGTAGTGCTTTACCTGTCACTATACTAATTGTTCACTTCCTCATTGCATGTAGGAACTTGAATTGTTCCTACATTCCATTTTATGTATTTCAATGAACACGAAAGCGATTATTTGCTTGTATTTTTATTACATTGCCATTAAAAACTTTTTTCTGCTTTGGATAGTAAGGGAATCTATACAAAATGGATCACTGGTTATAGGTTAAAGGATTTCCGAAAAAGATGGTGTCGTACATTATACAGATAAAATACATTAAGGTCTGGATCTCTCCTTTGATCTCAGAGAAATTTCGGAGTAATTATTAATTTATGCTGTCTTCTACGCACACCACCTGCACCAAATTTTGGCAAAATCTATCCAGTTTTTTTCGCGAGAAGGAGCAATAAATTAACAAAAAAAATATTGATAAATTGATAAAGAAATGTCCTTATCAACTTGCTTTAATTATCATCCAACTATCCACTCTATTATAATACGAATCGTTAAAACAAACCATCGTCTTGGGCAACTGTAAGTGCAGTGAGTTGCTAATTATAAAGAAATAAAATAAATCTCTCACATAATGTAACGTAGGTAACCTAGTGTAACTTTAAACTGTACCTATACAATAAGATAACATTTCGATGCCTCTTGAAGAATCTTACTCATAAAGAATCATCAGTGAAATTATCACATCAATAACAAAAGTATTTCCCGATTTCAATTTAACAAAATCTCGCCTTACTAATATTCATATTGCATCATAATAATAAGTAAAAAAATGGACTCTTCGATTAATTTTGACCTCTAATTAATTGACCAAAGCGTACTCAGGCTGAAAAGTTGCATAAGTTTTCTAACATAATATTGCATATTTTTAAGAATTCTCATTCTTTTCCGGTCCCTTGTTAATAAGATAACAATCAGCAAACTTAACTTAAACTTAACTAAAGTTTGACAACAGGATAAACTGATACATTCGAAATGAGAGCTACAGAGACAGATGTAATTATATAATACTATTTGACATCTATCAAAATTATCATTCTAAATTTGACAAGGTGCACCTTCAATCCACAAATCAGCATAATTCGGATACAATGATATTCGTAGTATTGATATTAGGTACCTATTACTTGTGCTGTCACTATCAGCCCACCCTGTCATCGCTCTCTCTGACTGAATTTCATCAAACTAGCAATCATTTCCGCCTGACTATCTAAAATATCTGTTATAACCGTATCGTCCGTTATGGTTGGCGTACGGAACACTGATAGGGCCTTAATGTCGTATTTCGATAGCTTTTTCTTACAAATTACTGTAGTATTATCTTCTTCTTCTTTACAGTAACTTTCTTTATTTTTGAGTGGTAGGTTATGTATATTGTCAGCCATTAAATTCTAAAGTAATTTAAAAATCTAGGCCCGCTTTAGATAATGCGGTATCAGAACGGGTTTGTTAAAAAATAATACTCAATAGATCATATTAAGCTCTAAGCTAGCATGATATTTATGAATTTGAACAGGAAAGTAATAATAAAAGGGGATCAAAAAATGGTACTCAACAAAAAATAGATGATCAGTCCAGATTCACAGTCAGAACCATTAAATAACTATCGAATTTCAGTACCAACAAAGTATCGAAAAGGCTATTTAAAAATACTTTTTTATGTATTGTTTCATACATACATACATATTATTATCACGCCTTTTTCTCGTCGGAGTTTATTTATTGTTTCATTTCATATATTATTTTAACATATACCTAAATTGACATATAAGTTTCATTGCGTACAATTAAACGACTACAGAATTAAAACTATGGAAGCTATTATAATATATTTTTTAAACAGTTATGTATTATAACATGCAGTGGTTGGCAGAAACGTTGGGTTAAACAGCAAAATATCTAGCACTGATATCATTTATACGTTTCACTCTACAATTATACAAAAATTTGTAGGTAAAGTTAGTAAAGATTTTTAGATTTTTATACGAAGATCTAGATCTTAGATGGGTAACAGGCCACATACTCGCAGAAAAGTATACCGTTTTTAACCCTTGATTTCAACGCCGTGTATACTTCTCATTGAATTTCATAAAATCTATACCTATCAAAAAGGACTGTATAGTTAGATATATTGGTGCTATAATTTCATCCTGAACTATTCCAGGAGATATATTTTTCTATATGGCCGCCTGAACTTTTATCTCGAAATTTTCAAGGAATTTTCTTTTTTATTTATGTTCATTCTTAGGTAAAACAGCCGACAGAAGCTATCATACTTAATTATGGAGAACTTATAAAGAAAGGTTAATTTTCATAAAACGAAAGTTAATAGTATAAGAATTAGTTTTTGTGATCATTAGTGTCTTTGAAAAGTCATTAGGCTTCTGCAGTTAGTAGTAATAAAATAATTTTTCTTGTCTACTATTTGTAGTTGGATGTTTTGCTTATTAATTCGGTACCTAACAAAGTCCATAAAACTCTGTCAAAAATTAAAAAGGTAGGAACTTTTTGATCATATCAAAATTTTGGACGTTGTTACTAATTCAATGCTTTGCCATCATTCGTTCATTAACATGACCTGTTACATTGTTGTTAATCTAATAATACATAATTTTAACTAATAAATCAATCAAATTTTACTCGTATGAATTTATCTTCAATTACTAGATTTTCAAGTTCACCAGCCTCAAAATATTAAGACCATCTACCTCATCCCTATTCATGCTCTTACATGCTAACTGCCATTACACAATACGGTAAGAATCCATGAATCAACTTTCTTAGTAGCGTGATCATACACACGATTTACAATAACAGATAAACCGTCAATTATGCTGGTTTGGAACGCGTGAATGTGCGTGCGTCATTGTCTCTTTTCTACTAAAGCTACAGCTAATTAGTAATGATTATAAGTAATGATTATTAGCTGACATGTAAAGATTAGATTTAGATAGATTTTCAACAAGTTTTCATAATTTATGATTTGAATTCGTTAACATTTTTAAAGAAAATAAATAAAAACTATATACATACTCAATTTAATTATATTTCTACAAAATAGTATTTTTTTAAAAATAATATATACATATACTTTAAAAAAGCAATGATAGCATAGATATAGGAGTTTATAAATTATAATATAAGTAATACTAGTGGAAATACAAACCTATCAATAGTTACAACTCATCAACCTGATTGTTATATTTTATGTACAATATAAGTAGCAAGTTAAAAAACGATACTTAAACATTGTACCCAATTAGTTGACTTAAATTAAAATGCTCGTCTATGAACTGATCACATAAAAAAACAATAAATATAATATTTTTTTTTCTCATATTCCAGATATGCTTGGCCTCGACGAAGAAGACCCTGAAGAAGAAGAGGAAGAGGAGGAAGAAATTGAAATCGAAGAAGGAAAAGGAAAAAAGAAAATCAAGAAGCCAAAACTCAAGCTGAAAGCCGGGAAACTGAAGAAATACGTGGTACCATTATTAATGGCCTACAAAATGAAGTATTTCGCTCTGGTGCCTGTGTTGATCGGGGGTCTGATACTGCTGGTTGGTGCTACAGGCTTAGCAGGATTCTTCTTTGCGCTGTTTGCAGCAGTGATGGGTCTCCAGAAGGGAGCATATTAGACAAATAGTTAGATAAAGTCGACAGACTCGCAGTTGCCATCCAACTTAAGTTAACATTTTGGTATTATTTTACTACTAGTCTAAGGCCGCATCCATAGCTGTATTGTCTGCAATTTTGTAGATATTATCTAAACTTTAACAAGAATTGATGTTGAATTTTTGTTTATGGGTAATATCGTGATCAGCAGTGGATAAGCACCTGAACTCTTTAGCAGAATTTCGACCACCGATTAATGCATTGGCAGTTTTGTACCATTTTGAACCTTTTGCTTTTTAACTTTTACTTCGATTGTGATCAAGTGATACCTTTTGTTCTATGAAAATCTTATGACTTTTTGTAGTTAAGAGCTCGCGCATTGTAAATAGTTAATTAAGTAATTTATTAACTAATTTATTATTAGATATTATCGAATTTATTTGACATATTATGCGTAAAATAAAGTTATTTTATGAGTGAGAATTATATTGATTCTGAATCGAAAAGGCGTGTTTATGATGTTAAATTATAAATAAGACGATTTATTAAACTAATATAGTTACCAATGATATTGTAGAAAAATATATATGAAATTATTACTACAACATAAAAATATGCAATTATACACATGCTTTGAGTGTTACGACTTTTATTATAATTTTCAAATCTTAATTATAAATAACTAGCTTTGCTTGCGGCTTCGTCCGCGTGAATTGACCAGGGGTATCTTTTTCCGAAATGAAAGGTACCCTATGTCCTTCTATGTATCTAAGTATAATCGTAATTTCAGGATTAGTTCATTAGATAAAGCGTGAACAAACAAACAAACTTACCTTCGCATTTATTATGTTAGGTAGTATAGGAAAAGGAAAATTAGGATAAATATGTGGTGTTGCAGTTGTCCATGGGCAGGGGTGATAGCTTACCATCAGGTGACCTGGGGGCCGATTCCACTAATTACAAACGTCGATATTGTGTCTCAATTGTGTGTCAAGAGCCAAAGAAATTGAAATAAAGTGACAAGATCTCTGTAAGACTTCTATGTTTTATTACGATTTCTTTGGCGTTTGAGACACAACTGAAGCACGACATCTACGTTTGTAATTTGTAGAATCAAGGGCCTGGTTACTCGTTTGCTGCCCTATATATAAAAAAAAAAATTATAATTATAATCTTTTAGATAATTATAGGTAAGTATATTTTATTAGCAAAAACCGTTACTATTTCCGGATTTTTGATTTTTAGAACAAATCAAAAATATATTTTTGTATTTCTTACATAATATCACAAAATCATACTTATTGTGTTGTCCGTCCAATGATAAAATATCTATTGGAAATTGCAACGCTCCATATAATTTGAATCGTTGTGGTTTAATGGAAAATTGTATAGATCTCGAACTACCGGTAGAGAAAATGGGAAAAAGTGTTATTAAATTTTTAACATAAAAATTAATTACATTATTTTGTATTTCTGCCTAAAGTAAAACAAAAAAGAATTTACAATTTACACTGCAATTTATGAATGCTATTTGGTACTCGCTTGTGACCGCGACTTCATCCACGCGCAATTGATCAATGCGGCGGCGTGTCAAGATGAAACCCACGCTAGATTTTAAGTTAAGCCTTTTATAATACAACAGTGAAAACCGTATCAAATTTTGTCTAGTAGTTTTTGCGTGTTGCGCGTACAAACATACAGACAAAATTAAAAAAAAAAATGTCTGTCTTTCTGTCTGTATGTTATGAAATGATTTTGGCTTCTATAGGCCCTATCAAGATCCTTTCTAGATTTTTTCTTAAATATCTCCTACTAGCGTTTGCCCGCAGCTTCGCCCGCGTAGATTTTACTCCAAAACCATCCACATGCACTCCGTCCATTGGTGAAAACCGCATAAAAATCCGTTCAGTAGTTTTTAAGTTTATCGCGTCGCGAACAGACAGACAGACGCGGGGGGGACTTTATTTTGTATGTAAGGATGTACAGACACAGACCAGTTTCAATATAGGTATGTATTGATATTAATGATACCGCACCTCAGTGATACATATTGTAGGTAGTTTATGGGCGAAGTCCCACTGCTCCGTTGCGTTGAGTTGCGTTTCAAATGCACGTAGTCCCGGGTGAACTTGTCAAGAGAAGTACAGGCAAAAACAAAGTCTGATGTCTCCCCTACTTCGGAAAGACAAAACGACTAAGAAAATCTAGCTTTCCTCCAATTACTTAGATAATCGAATATACAGTAATAAAAGTGCGAGTCAAGCTCGAGGACAGAGGGTTCCGTACACTCAAAGCATCTCACATTGAAGCTCTAACTAAAAGACCAGTACAGTTTCAAAAACAAACTTGACTTTGCATTTCAATCCCTAGGATTCATACTGCATCGAGCGCAAAACTAAGTTTGTAACGCTTTTTTTAGACTTCCAACAACATATTTACTATTTTCAGATTTATTCCTGTACAAGTACTGTTAGACCTTGTTTTTTGCCAAATTTCAAAATTTTAGGTCAACGGGAAGTAGAATAGGTTTTGATTGATGTCTGAAATCGCTATATATGCAAAAATTCGCAACATTAGTTATATCTGCTGATCACATTGACATACGTCAATCAAAATTATACAATTTTGATTATTTTTTTTTCTGAAAGAGACCGTAGATCCGAGTATTCGATTAATTTCAACATGATAGAAAAAAAGTTTGACACACAGACGGAAACCAAAGTTATCTTATAAGGGTTCCGTTTTTGCCTTTTGAGGTAGGGAACCCTAAAAATTGCAAAAACACATAAAGTATAAGTTACATAAATGTGAAATGAAGCGGTGGTGGCCAGTGGTAGGGCGCCCGCCTGAGGCTGCAAAGTCCCAGGTTCGAATCCTGCCCCTGTTACATGAGTTTGTATACCAATCGGACTCATGTACCAATGTTAGTTTTCATCGACCACCACTTGTTTCCGGTGAAGGAAAACATCGTGAGGAAACCTGCACTCTGGTTCATGATTATCAGCTAGTGTGTGAAATGGAGAAAGCGCAATGGCAAACCACTCCATTAAAAATTGCCAAGAGAGACGTTGTGTGTGTTTCATTCCATATAATAACCACGACCCTCAGTCATGAGGAAATACGACTAAAGGTACAACAACAAAGATTGTTGATTTCATGCTTCAATTGATATGCTTAACCGATGCCATTTAGACTATTGCCACCTGGAGTTCAACTCTTGCCACCTGGTGATCGTCAATGAGGGATTTTCCGAGACCCAAATAAAAAAAAAATAGTTCCAGATGAATTCATAGGTGGCGCTTAGTAAAAGGCAAGACCATTCAAAAAGCAAAAATGCACGGTAATGGCATTAAAAAAAATAATACCTAATAAAAAACATCTAAAAAGTATCAATATTGTGATTTGTGCAACTGTCAAACTGTTATGTGATTTTTTTTCTGGCTCTGGCTGACAATAAAAAGCGCACAATAGGTACAGTCATTATTACGACTCGGCTTTCAATAAAACGCCATCTGTTGAGACTTTTTATACTGATTTTTTTTCTTAATTTAGATGTCAGAAAAATCGCTCATTGTACAGTGAAATAAAATTACCCGTCTACCAACCACGGGATCAATCCGGTGGACGCTGTCTGTCCCACTAGACTCATTGAATTGTCCCATTATGGGACAACTGAGTTGCAATCCTACAGCTATATATTTGTCACCCTGTGAGAGCAGCGACCCCTGGCCATGATCTGCCTTGACCGACTTGGAAGACGCTTAAAGACTGTGAACCCGAATGGGTCAGTTTTTAAGGTCAGCCTGGTTAGGTGGGGGTTTATCCTAACTAATATTATAAATGCGAAATTTATAGTGAGTTTGTTTGTTTGTTACCTCATCACGAACTACTGAACCAATCTTTCTGAAAATTTGCATACACGTAGTTAGAAGTACAGAGAAGGACATAGGGTACCTTCCATCCAGGGATAAGGCACTGTTCCCGTGGGAAATTCACGAAGACGCGTGCAAAAGCTAGTGCACTCATAAAATATGTGCGAGTGTGGTGTCTCTCCCTAAACCAAGGATCACCTGTAGTCCTGCCCCCTGTACCCATTAAAGCACAGGTATAGCTGCACTCAGGACTACCTGATGGCGGCCACCGATGAGGCTGTGAAAGTGGCAGGAACACTTTTCGGGAAAAAATCCTATATCATTGAAATGACATCGACACGCCAAGAAGAAGATGTGATGTGTGCCTAAGTATTAGATTTATGTTTTTAATAAAATCAATACATCATCAATACATATAATAAAACTGTAACTGGTCGGTGTCTGTACATAAGAGATATCTATGAAAAAAACATTGAGAAGTCTTTATGAGAAGCCAAAACTTTTTTTTTTTTATAATTTTTGTCTGTATGTCAGTCTGTCTTTCTGTCTGTATGTTTGTAAGCGCATCACGCAAAAACAACTAGACTAAATTTGATGCGGTTTTCACTGTTGTATTATAGAAGGTCTAACTTAAAATCTGGCGTGGGTTTCATCTCGATACGCCGCTTAGTACCTGAGATACGCGCGGACTAAGTCGCGGGCACAGGCTAGTTAAAAATAACTTATATTGGTGTTACTTGCGAAAAAATTATAAGATTATAATATGTTTGTTGTTTAATTACACTTTAATAATTAGCAAATTATTATGAAATTCGATGCATAGATTACTTAGAATTGTTCTAAAATGCCCACAGGAATAAAACCCAATAACTTTTCCAGGTAGACACAATTTTCAAAAATGTTATAGCTATCTGCCAAAGGTCAATGTTCCTAGCTTTCTCACAAATGGCTAATAATGGAAAATGTAATTAAAGCTGTATGCTTCATAGGCCATAATGAACTCGTTTTAACAGTATAAATGACAACGGCGATACTCAAAGAAACCATTACACATACATTAGTGCTTGCGTCAATCGCTTTAAAAATTTGCAAAAAATTAAGGGATAAACAAGACGTGATCAAATCGTAGTTTAGTGAACGGATGTAATAGGAATTAATTAAAAGAACATCATATATTAACAGTGATTACAAAAACATAGTAAATAATAGTGGTCTAGAAGTTAACACAAAAGTTACTAACAAAGTCAATAACATGATTTAAATACAAGTATATCTAAATATAATTTTCGTATCAGTAAAATAATGCTACCTTACTCACGTGGAATCATTTTGGACAACACTAACAATTATGGAATAGTCAAGACAGAAACTGTTTTTGGATTCGGTCCTTCCAATCAGGATAGCTATGTGAAGGAGACTTTTAACAGAACTGAACCATTGGAGTGGATTTTCACACATGGTAACTTTGAAGCAAGGTCTTTGTCAGGTATGTTTGTCTTAGGACTATCGATAGTTGACCTTGAAAAATAGTCATACTATCGATAGGCCTATCGATAGTATTGACACGTGTCAATATTATCGATAGTATCGATAGCCAATAGTTTGCAATACTATTGATGATACCCAAAACTATCGATACTATCTATAGTATTGCTTTTCAATACTATTGATACTATTGATGTTTTCTAATCAATATTATCGATAGTATCAATACTATTGGATACTATTGAATTACAATACTATTGAATTTTTACAAGCTGCATTAGTGCAATAGTATCTGTTATATTAGATTGTTTTTTGAAATATAAGTGTCAATACTATCGATAGTATTGATAATTTTGTGTATCATAATTAGTGCAAACTATTGGCTATCGATACTATCGATAGTATGACTATTTTTCAAGATCACAATACTATTGACAGTACTATCGATAGTCAACACTATAGCTGCAATACTAGTTTGTCTATTGAGTCGGTAAAATTTACTCTGGCACACATTATGGAAAATGGTTATAGAAATTTGGCTTTTCATGTTGTCATTCTAGTCTTGGCACAAACTATAGCATCTAGATTTAAGACGGTCCAACCTAAGCTGCAAAAAACAAAATTCATATGCGCTTAACCGCGGCGTGTGCGCGTTGCAATAAGATTCTTTCGTTGGCAGGATCGAACAGATTTTGTACCGATTAGCAACTATTTCTCAAATATCATTAAAAATATTAGTTTTAAAACAAAAGTTCTCGATTAAAACTTTAATATAGCATATATACTTAAACTAATACTAAACTAATTATATAAAAATATATATATGTTATCGCTGAAAATTTTAAGTTTCGGTGCCTTTATGAATTAATTAAGCCGAAAATATGTATTTTTATTAAAAAGTACACGATTGAAACCTTAATAGAGATCATAATCTATATCCTGTATTATTTTTCCACTTCGTAATCAAAGTCTAATTAGGTAAATTTCTTCATGAAAAATTACAATTATTTCGAATGTGGGGTTGGACCTGTCCTTAACATGTGAAACTCTGTTTTAAAGAATCTATAAACAAACAGATAAAGTTAAACAGATATAGTTAAATGAAACATACTAAGAAATAGGCGAAAATTTATACTTAGGTTAGGTACTACATTTTATTTTAACATTTCAAGGTGAGACCGAACCAAGATCTTTAAAGAAAAAGGCAATAATAACCACAACGCCTATTCCACAACAACGAAGCAAAAACAAAAAAAAAGGCAAATCTAAGAAAGCTAAGCAAGGCAAAGGTCACAATAAAAGGAAGGGCAAGGGTAAGAAATGCATTTACAAGATTATCAGAAAAAGTGAGAAGAAGAAGAACAGAGGGGGCAACAAAATGGGCAAGCCTAAGAAGTACATTCTGCCCCTAATCCTGGGTCTCTTTGCTGCAAAGAGTTTGCTTATACCCGTAGCTTTGAAGGCGTTGGCTTTTCTGTCTGCTAAAGGTAAGTCAAGGGACCTACCATGCAATAAAATATTTCTGAATTTTGGTACTCCAGAAAGTAATTTAATAGTCACATAATATTTCAATCGCATACTGGCTCTGAACTTGCCGTTTCTAAGGTACCGCTCCAAAAGGTTGAAATCCCAGCACAATGAATGTTGCTAACACAAATTTCAAATATGATATGCCTAGACGTGTAAGTAACAAAGTGCAAGTAAATAATTTTCATTTGAAAAAGTCTAATCAAAAATGGTATGTTTCTAAAATGTAACAAACAATTTTACCCAAAAAAAGCATTCTTTGGATTCGCTAAGCAATATTGAAAAATAAATCAAACCGAAAAATAATTCGCTCATGCTCTACTCTGAACTCTATTTAAAAGTGCTCAAAGTTCCGATTATAAAATATTTAATTTGAAAATAAATCCTTCCAGAAGTGTACCTATTTATTTATTATCATCAATCAAAATACATATATACCATACATATAAAAAAACTGTAACTGGTCGTGTTTATACATAGATTTTTAAGAAAAGAACTATGAGTGGTCTTCTTAGGGCCAACAGGAGCCAAAACCATTTTTTGAAGAATTTTTGTCTGTCTGTCTTTCTGTCTGTATATTTGTACGCACATCACGCAAAAACTACTGGACCAAATTTGATGCGGTTTTTACTGTTGTATTATAGAAAGTCTCGTAAGTTTCATTTTGATGCGACGCTTAGAACCTGAGATATGCGCGGATGAAGTCGCGGGCACAGGCTAGTTTGTTATAATAATGTTACCCGTGTCATGATGGAATAAACATATTATATCCATGAAAACATTACAAGTGGCTATTTGTCTTGTTATACGTATTAAAACCGCTCAATAGTAAAATTAAATAGGTACTTCCTGCATTGCTAGGTTATAATGGGTTAATTTCCGTTAAAACTTTAATTCAAGTTTGGGCGAAAATGTATGTATGTATGTTTGTTCCGCGATAACTCTCGAACCGTTGAATTAATTTCATGATATTATGAACACTTATAGCAACTATCCATAGAATTTTTAAGTTCGTTGCGCAACAAAATCGGTTCAGCCGTTTTTGAGATATTTAATTTTTTGTGAAAATAAATATTGTATTTTAATAGTCGCGAGGTCTACGTTCGCAGCGAACGACTAGTTTAGTTTTATGATTACGTTATGATCCATCATCAGCATCACTAATTGACCGAGTGAGCGAAGCGAGCGAGGGTTATAATTCAATTTGGGGCGAAAACACATTGTTTGTACGTATGTATCTTTGTTCCGCGATAACTCTCGAACCGTTAAATTAATTTCGATGATATTAAGAATACGTGTAGCAACTATCCATAGAATTTTTAAGTTCGTTGCGCAACAAAATCGGTTCAGCCGTTTTTGAGATATACGCATTTTATGAAAATAAATATTGCTCTATAACTTTTGAACCGTATTTTTAAAATAATAATCCCGAGGTCTAAGTTTGCGGCGAACCACTAGTATCATTAATATTATAGTCGGGAAATTAATTTCCCTACCATAATACTGATGTGAAGGCTTTGTGTGAAGGTGGGGTCTGCCGGGAATCATATCCACTTTTTTTTATTCTCAGGACTTATGATGGGTTTCTTCTCAACGGTCATGGCGTCTGTCCTGAGTCTGAAAGGCATGTTCGACCACTCCCACGGCTATGCCAATCGAAAAGACGACACAAAAACCCAGGTAGAAATCATACAAGTACCAGCAAAAACTGATGACCAGCACATTTACTACGATGACCACTACAGAAGAACTGATCTTATGCCCGTCAAAGGAGAGTTCCTACCTATAGATAGGGACTTGCTTCCTATCCATAAATATGGGAATGTTATTTAATGAAGTATAATGAAATGCACTATTTATTTTAGCTATGTAACCAAAGATGTAAATCATGAGAATGCTTAAATTTTTCTTGTCAAATGGTGGTTGCGTTTTATTTATACCTTAGTTCTGATACAATGTTTAAAATAAATCAGAATCCATACTAATATTATAAATGCGAAAGTTTGGATGTGACTTTGTGAGTTTGTGAGTTTGTGAACTTGTGAGTTTGTGAGTTTGTGAGGATGTTTGTTACTCAATCACGCAAAATCTACTGGACGGATTTCGATGAAATTTGGTACAGAGGTAGATAATGACCTGGAATAGCACATAGGCTACTTTTTATCCCGGGAAAAAGCACTGTTCTCGTGGGAAATTCACGCGGGCGAAGCCGCGGGCAAAAGCTAGTCATCTATATATTATGGCAAAACCTCCCATGGATAAAATCCTTGGGGGAGGCCTTTGTCCAGCAGTGGACGTCTTTAGGCTGAGAGAGATATAATACAGCTAACAGTTTGTATAGTATTTGATTGTTTGAACACTCTAACTTGGTTGGAAAATAATTCTGATTTTTTATGATATCTTTAATGAAAAAGGCTATATAGGCACCCCAAATCCTAAAATTCTTATAGGAGCCAAGCCCCGTAACATAGCTAGTATCAAATTAAAAAATACTTGGGTTGGCTTTAGAATGGATTAAACTCAAAAGCGACCTTGCTGAAAAAGGTAGTATAGGTTGCGAGGAGCGAAGCGACGAGCGTTAGGTTATACATAAACCAAAATGCGCGAGGCGAGCGAGCGAAGCAAGCGTGTAGGCGGCAGCGGCCGCCGTAGCGCCAGAACCGACTTGGCCCCAAAATAAAAATGTATTTCAGAGTTAAAATTTTAGTAAATTTGTGAAAATAAAAGAGAACTCAATCTGTTGTAATTAAAAAAATATTAAAATCAGTGTAATCTATTCTAAAGCAACCCCAAATACTTTTCATACAAAGTAGAGGTGCAAAAGCTGAAGGAAGGGCGAAGGTCGCTTAGTTTCAAGACACTTGTTGCAAATATTGGGTTATGTTCAAAAAGTTATCCTGTATATCCGTGGTCTTTTCCCGTTAAGTCTTGATAAAAACGAAAGAAATACTGGACAAATAAAACTAAAAATGAGTTTTAGGGTTTAATAAATGGCCAACTATTTGAACACCACATTTTCTATTGAATTGAACACGGATTTTCATAAAACTGCGCTGAACGGAATGTCAAAGTCTGTCACTTTGATCACATTTTCTACTGAATTGTACATCGGTCTTCATAGAATTGTGCAGAGAACGGATTGTCCAGGGCAAGGGTGCTTTCTGCTATTTTATCTCTAACTTTATCTGAAACTGTATAAATACCTCCGACCATCCTCCTCATTCCCCTTTCTATTGCCATCTTAGGGTTGTGCCTATGGAAAAATGCTTTCATCCTTTTCTGTCGGATCATCATTTTCCTTTTAATTGGATGAGGCCTGCTGAAAACCGAACGTTTCCTTCTGGGGAATACGTGTCTCTTCTTCTTCCCCATTTTGCTGATTTATCCTAAATTGGAGATTACCTGATGAGAAAGGCGCTTACTCGAGTTACTTGACACTCATTTTTCTGTTTTATATTGTATGGTGTGAAAAAATAATATTTTATTGCTAAAATTACATTCTGGTTTCTTGTATTATGTGGTGTCAAAGTTGTCCGTCAACATTTTTCCTTTTTGCGTGCTTTTGTTTCTTTTTCAAAGAAGATTATGGTAGAGGTTTCATAGAAGTCATAGGAAATGTAAAAAAAAACAAGCTTTTATCAAATACTACGTAAAACTCTTTCATTTTGAACTTTGTATGTTCGGGTCAAATCTAGGACGTCGAACTACTTCCGCTTGCCCCATAAGTTTGAAATTTGATATGTTGCTCCAGTTCCAATAATTATGCCCTGAATGCAGTAGCATTCAGGATCATCTTCCAACAATGGAACTCCTTAATAGTTGACTGCAGGGGTTCGAAATTCTTGACACGTATTTAATGCACCAGAATCTCTTTAGCGACATTAATAGATATCACCATAATGAAATTTAAGCAAAAAAAAATCATTAAATGTCATTGATGGAAATTGTTGGATAAAAGCTTCGAGCAACAAGGACTTCCGCGCGCCGCCCGGGAGTCCGTGTTGCTCTATGGATAAAAGGCACTTAAATAAAATGTATTATTAGACATAAGATTCAGAACGTTCTGGACATCATAATAACGGGTTAACATTACTAAATTATGATAAATTTAATTCATTATTTTTGTATTCAATAAACTAAATACGCTAGTCAAAATCTATAATCATAAAATATAGTTAAACTTAAGTGTGTCAACGCACTTGGGACTATGTTATGTAATATCGATGACTTATTCTGTTCTCCTATACGTAGTATACAAAAAATGGAAGGTAAATCATCATTGCTTATTAAAATCAAAGCATTGTACACAAGTTGCGTTCACAGTTACAGCAAATAGGTATTATATATAGTTATATACTCTAACCCGGTATAGTTTATAAAGTACTAGGTTTTGCCCGCAGCTTTGCCCGCGTAAATTTCCAACGGGAACAGTGCTTTTTCCCGGGATGAAAGGTACTCTATGTCCTTTTCAGTACTTCTAACTAGGTATATGTGTATGCGAAATTTCAGGAAGATTGGTTCTGTTTGTAATATATTGGGTAAAACTAAACGCAGGCGTTTCGCATTGCTGCCGCCAGAGGGCGTTCGGGGTTTACACTGCTAGCGCGAATGGCTGGCGGACGGTCGCCATTGCATTGCCCTATGCGATATCGGTTTGATTTTTAATACGCGAGAGGTTCCGCGTTCTTTGATTGCTAATTAGCTTGAGTTGTGTTTGTGAATTTCCTGTTTGTTAAATAACTATTGAACTTTGTGTTTGTGTACCCGTCATGGTGACTTTTTCTTGTGAGAGGTGAAACGTGGCTGGCGGTTCACATCTGGCTGTTCCCGAGTGAAACTACGGGAAGAAATCTATTTATTTGTCCTGGGGAATTGAGATCTCAAGGGTTAGGTAGGGTGATTAGGAATTCCCCCGAAGATACTCAAGTTTGGATCCGAAGAGAAAGAAGATTTAGCTTGGTAAGTGTTTTTTAAGTGTAATTAATTTATAGGTTAGGTTATCATATAGGGCCCTGTAGCTCCCTTCATAAGCTACGGTGGTAGCAGACTGCGTTAAGTTATTTAGGTTTTAGTCGGGCAAACGTGGTGCCGCGTGGAGATTTCTTCCCGGTACTTATTTTTTACCGGTGGTTTTTTCCCGGTGAAGTTCCGGTACAGAATTCTTCCCGCCGCTTCGTTTGTCCGGATTCGCTCTGCGCACATTTTCTGGCAGCAGAGCGTAGTTGCTCTGCACATTTTCTGGTAGCAGAGCGTAGTTTATCTACCCTCTATTTGTTCGTTTGTAAAAAAAATAATTAATTGTTTGTAAAAATTATTAGATTTTTCTTAGTTTGTTTGTATAAGAATATTTGTAACCTTTTTTGTATTTGTTTGCGGTTTGTACCGTGCGTTCCGGGTTTGTGCCATTCTCATACCTACCGCGGTTCTTCGTGTAGTTGCTTGATTTTGTTGTTTTTTATTTACCTTTTGTTATTTTTTGTTTGTGACTTGACGCGATGGCGAAGGCCTCCAATGCTAGGGCGACACTCGCCAACGAATTGAGATGGTTTGTGACGGCCGGAGGACTCCTGTCCCGGAAGGACAGGGAGGGCGCCATACTGCTAAGAGCGGATCACCTCCACTCACGATTGATTAGCGCGGAAGCGGCCATGGCGGCGCTTACCGAAGCCGATCTTACCCCGGAGGCCTACGCAGGTCACATGGCGGACATGGACCAGATCCTGAGTCTGCACGATGATATCGCGGAGGCGGTGACTGCAATAAGGGCGAGACAGGCTGGCGGACCAGCCCTCGCACACCTGTTAGACAGGAAGGACCAGCGGTTACTGGTCGGCTCCCCACCCTTCAGCTGTCCCACTTTGGGGGTAGGATGGAGGAGTGGGTAGCATATAAAAATATGTTTGAGTCCCTGGTCGTAGCACGACAGGATTTGTCGAAGGCCCAGAAGATGGCCTACCTCCTCTCCACTCTTGAGGATGAAGCGCGGTCGCTCATCCAGCACCTCCGGGTGGAGGACGACCAGTACGATACGGCTTGGGAGTTATTGAACTCCCGCTACCAAAACTTACGTTTGTTAGCGGATGCGCACGCCGCACAGTTGATGGCCCTGCCCAAGGTGGCCAACAGGGCACAGTTGCGCCTGCAGTTGCTCACGCCCGTTACAGTGGCCTGTAACGCGCTCCGCACACTGGGGCTGCCGGTGGACCAATGGTCCTTTTTGCTGGTGCACATTGTATTGGGCAAATTACCCAATGACATCCGCTCGCGCTTTGAGCGCGAGAATGCGGAACGGGATAGCACCACCCTACCAACATTCACTGACTTGGTGAAGTTTTTGGAGTTTGAGGCACGGGCTGCTGAGAATACCATGACGGACTCAGCGCCATCCAGAGCGCCTGAACGTAGGCCCTTGGAACCCTCATGGCGAGGGAAGCCCCAACAGGGACGGCAACCGCCACCGCGTGGAGCTGGTGTGCGGGTTGCACACACGGCAGCAGTCGCGGGGGACGCGGACTGCCTGCAATGTGGCCGGATGGGCCACAGCCTGCTGCAATGCAGGGACTGGCAGAGACTGCCAGTACAAGATCGGCGCCGCATGGCAAGGCGGCATGAACTTTGCTTTTATTGTTTGGGCGGTCACTATGCACGTGACTGTCCCAGGGCCATACCATGCAGTGCATGCCGTGGGCGGCACCACGCGATGCTCTGCATGAACCGGTACGGGGATGGCCCCCGGATGTTGAGGCAGGGGTCCCCTATGGGCGGGGGCGCTCCTGCGCGAAGCCCTCCACCATCGGACGGAGGACGCGGCTTCGCTCGTCGCACCCCCCTCGGGAGGGGTCGCGTACCTGCGCGGGTCTTGGCGGACCGGGACCACGCGCCCCAAGGTCATGGCCAGTATGTAGCTGGCCAGGCCCCGGATAGGGCCCCATGGGCGGGGGCCCTAGATCGGACGTGAGAGTGGGGACACCCCCCTCCACGCGGGTTACCAATGCCCAACACATGCAGCCGCAGCGGTTTTCTCCGCCGCTGCACGAGTACCCACGGCTGGAGTACCACCCGCCGTACCATATGTATGGCCGGGCCGCGGGTTCTGCCCCCCCTCAGATGGGGATGTGCACTCGCCCGCCATATTATCCGGGTCAGTGGCGCGCCCCTGGTTTGGAGAGAGTGGGGAGCCCGTAACTAGCTTGCTCCCTTGCTGGGACAGAGCCGCGGACGGTTCTGCTCCCTACCGCGGTGGTCCGCGTATGGGGTCGTGGGGGGGAAGCCATTAATTTGAGAGCTCTGTTGGACTCAGGGGCTCAAAGCAGTTTGGTTACCACTCGAGTGGCACACCAGTTAGGTTTAGTCGTGGAAGACTCGCCTGTGCCACTTCTTGGAGTTGGTGGCATACAAGTGAAGTGTCTGACGGGCCAGACACTTGTCACCTTTTCTTCGCTGAAGTCCTCCACAATGAGGATCACGACTTCGGCTATGGTAATGGATACCATTGCGGGTTGGCACCCCTCGACAGACATACCGCCGGGTGTGTTGTCTTTGGTTTCGGGTCTGGATTTGGCCGACCCCTTTGTCTTTCATCCCGGCCCAGTGGACTTGCTCCTGGGCTCGGACGTATTGGGTTGGATTTTGTTGGGTACACAGAAGGCTCTGGGTTCGTCTTCACTGATGGCAGTGTCTACGATTTTTGGTTTTGCCCTGATGGGCCCTGTGTTTGATAATGGCACCGCGGAGGAGCCACCGGTTGTCGCATCTGCGTCCTTGGCCAAGACCATGCAAAGGTTTTGGGAGGTGGAGGAGCCACCTATGAGTTCCAGGATGGATCCGGAACACGCTGAGTGCGAAGCCCTTTTTCGATCGACCACGGAGAGGTTGCCCTCCGGTCGGTTTGTAACTAGGTTACCTTTTGTTGCCTCTCGTCCTAGCCTAGGGCAAAGTAGGGCGCTTGCGGAGAAACGACTGCTGTCCATGGAGCGACGCATGCAGCGTGACCACGTACTTCGCGATAAATATATTGAATTTATGCGCGAGTACGAGGATTTGGGTCACATGTCTCCGGCTCGAGTTGATTGGAGCTCAACTGAGCATTACTTTTTGCCCCACCACGCGGTGGTGAAGGCCTCAACAGGCAAATTGAGGACTGTCTTTGATGGGTCCGCACCCACTTCGAACGGAGTTTCGTTGAATCTATGTTTGCATTCGGGTCCCAAATTGCATAGGGACATAATTGACATCATCTTGAACTTTAGAAGACATCAAGTGGTTTTTGGTGCGGACATCCGGATGATGTTCCGCCAGACAGTCATACATCCTGAGGACAGGCGATTCCAGTTGATACTCTGGCGTGAGCGCCCTGAGGATCCTGTGACGGTGTATGAACTCAACACAAACACGTATGGTTTGAAATCTAGTCCCTATATCGCCATCAGATCATTGCTTGAATTGGCAGAGCGGGAACGGATCCGCTTTCCCCGTGGGGCTTCCGTGCTGTCACGTGACTTGTATGTTGATGACGTGTGCACCGGAGCCCAAAGTATTGAGGAGGCCCTCCTACTGCGGGATGAATTGATTGAAATATTGAAGACAGGTGGCTACGAGCTACGTAAGTGGTTGTCTAATGAGCCTAAAGTTCTAGAAGGGATCCCGGAGGATCACCAACAGAACCCTCACCTGTTTGAGGATGTGGATGATCCCAACAGGATAGCGGTGCTGGGCATGCAGTACCAGCCGCTAACCGATATTTTTACATTCCAAGTGGACTTGGAAATACCAAAGGTCTGGACTAAGAGAACGGTGTTGTCCGTAATAGCCCGTATGTTTGATCCAAGCGGTTGGATCAGTCCAGTGATATTCTCTGCAAAGTGTCTTCTTCAGAGACTTTGGACTTTGGGCGTCTCGTGGGACGAGCCGCTGTTTGGCTCTCCATTGGATGATTGGCTCGAGTTGTTTTCATCGATTAAGGAAGTCAATCGGATTGCCTTGCCTCGTCGAATATTGCCCCCCGGGAAATATCGAGCCAGCCTGCATGGCTTTTGTGACGCGTCGGAGCGAGGCTACGCCGCGTCAGTCTATATGCGGACAGTTGACGCCGATGGCCGGGTCAATGTCTCGCTTTTGTTAGGGAAGAGCAAGGTCGCCCCCATCAGGACTAGGCTGACTATTCCCAAGCTTGAGTTGAGTGGAGCTCACCTTCTCTCTAAATTGTTGCATCACGTTGCCAGTGAGCTGGCGGCCACGGTCGAGATACGAGACATCTTCGCCTGGTCGGATAGCCAGGTCGCGCTTGCATGGTTGCGCGCGGCCCCACATACCTTGGAGGTTTTTGTTGGAAACAGGGTTTCCCAAATTCAAAATATTGGAATTGATATAACATGGAGACATGTGCCGGGAGAGCTTAACCCAGCGGACTGTGCTTCCCGAGGTTGTACGGCACCAGAATTGGTGTCACACCCGCTCTGGTGGGGTCCAGAGTGGCTGATGGGATAAGAAACTTCTTGGCCTGTCTGTCAGACAGATGTTACTTCTTTGAGTTTGACTGGGCTCCGTGTACATGCTGTAGTCGCTGAGACGACGTCGGAGCCGGATTGGCTACTTGCTCGGTATAGCAGTTTGGATAAGCTTCTGGGTGTTACCAGTTGGATTAAGCGTTTCATACATAATTGTAGAAACCCACAGGCAAAGCGGTTGGAGCCGATTGCAGGTGCAGAAGAGCGCCGGAGCGCATTGTTGCATTGGGTCCGTGTCGTGCAGACCGGACGGTTTGAGTCAGAGCTTCGTATTTTGCGCGACGGACGCGCTAAGTTGAAGGGCGCGGTCGCTCGTTTGAACCCGTACATCGACTCGGATGGGCTTCTTCGGGTTGGAGGCAGGCTACGGAAGGCGGATCTTCCATATGAGACTCGCCATCCTCTGTTGTTGCCCAAGGGCGGACCCTTGGTGCAGCTTTTGGTGTCTGATCGACACATTCGTAACGCCCATGCTGGGTGCAATGCTTTGCTGGCTATTTTGCAACGCGAATTTTGGATTTTGTCTGCCCGAAGAGCAATCCGTAGTGTCCTGTTTCGATGTATTGCATGTTATAGGTTGAAGGCATCCACGATGCAACCACAGATGGGTGATTTGCCCGCTGATCGAATCCGACCTTCGAGGCCGTTTGACGGCGTTGGAACCGATTTTGCCGGTCCCTTTTCGATCAAGGCTTCTCCCTTTCGTAATGCCCGTATTGTGAAGGGCTATTTGTGTGTATTTGTTTGTTTGGCCACCAAGGCTGTCCATTTGGAGGTGGTATCGGCTCTGACTACGGAGGCCTTCGTCGCCGCGTTGGATCGCTTTGTTTCGCGTCGAGGTCTACCTTCCCTTATTAGGTCTGACAATGGCACAAACTATAAAGGAACTGTAAATTATCTTAAGGATGTTTCTGTGTTTATTGATAAAAATTGTACTAGTTTAAGTCAAATTGCTGCTCAAAGGGGAATAACCTGGAAGTTTAGTCCCCCAAGTTGCCCCCATTGGGGAGGGATTTTTGAAGCGGCTGTGAAATCCGCAAAGACCCACCTCCGCCGCATTATCGGAGAAACGGCTCTAACTTTTGAAGAGCTGGCCACAGTGTTTTGTAAAGTTGAGGCGGTCCTCAACTCTCGTCCTCTCTGTCCGCTATCTCCAGATCCAAATGACTTGGAAGCTCTCACCCCTGGTCATTTTTTGGTGGGAGGGCCTTTGAATGCCCTGCCCGAATACCCGTGGAAGGACGAACGCGTATATCGGTTGTCGCGTTTTCAAATGTTGCAGCAAATGAGCCAGGACTTTTGGCGTCGCTGGTCGCTTGAATATTTGCATTTGCTGCAGCAAAGAGTGAAGTGGACAGACAGGACTGAGCCTCCCAGGGAGGGTGATCTAGTATTGTTAAAAGAGGCAAATTTGCCCTCATTGCTTTGGCGACGAGCTCGCATATTACGTTTGATTCTTGGCGGAGATGGCACTCCGCGTGTGGCTGAGGTGTTGGTCGACGGTTCGATTTTAAGGAGAGGTGTGACCTCTCTCGCCCGCCTTCCCGTAGAGTAAGCTAGCGGTCTGCTTCTCAGACCGGGACGGGGGGATGTTTGTAATATATTGGGTAAAACTAAACGCAGGCGTTTCGCATTGCTGCCGCCAGAGGGCGTTCGGGGTTTACACTGCTAGCGCGAATGGCTCGCGGACGGTCGCCATTGCATTGCCCTATGCGATATCGGTTTGATTTTTAATACGCGAGAGGTTCCGCGTTCTTTGATTGCTAATTAGCTTGAGTTGTGTTTGTGAATTTCCTGTTTGTTAAATAACTATTGAACTTTGTGTTTGTGTACCCGTCATGGTGACTTTTTCTTGTGAGAGGTGAAACGTGGCTGGCGGTTCACATCTGGCTGTTCCCGAGTGAAACTACGGGAAGAAATCTATTTATTTGTCCTGGGGAATTGAGATCTCAAGGGTTAGGTAGGGTGATTAGGAATTCCCCCTTCCCGAAGATACTCAAGTTTGGATCCGAAGAGAAAGAAGATTTAGCTTGGTAAGTGTTTTTTAAGTGTAATTAATTTATAGGTTAGGTTATCATATAGGGCCCTGTAGCTCCCTTCATAAGCTACGGTGGTAGCAGACTGCGTTAAGTTATTTAGGTTTTAGTCGGGCAAACGTGGTGCCGCGTGGAGATTTCTTCCCGGTACTTATTTTTTACCGGTGGTTTTTTCCCGGTGAAGTTCCGGTACAGAATTCTTCCCGCCGCTTCGTTTGTCCGGATTCGCTCTGCGCACATTTTCTGGCAGCAGAGCGTAGTTGCTCTGCACAGGTTCAGTAGATATAGTGTGAAGAGATAATAAATAAACAAACTTACTTTCGCATTTATAATATTAGTTAGGATTTGTTTACAGATAGTTACTATCAAAATCTGATCGTGTAAATTTTTTTAACAGCTTCATAGGTATGAATAGTAAAAAATCTATAAAAAAAAATACGCTGACATTTGTACCTATTAGTATTTAACACGGAGACGAAACCGCTGAATGTAGACATTTGTTATTTTACATACAGGTTCATTATAGTGTGTGATGTGTGTTCATTATGGTGAGTGAGCACTAAGAAAGGAATTTTGGAAATTCTACCTCTTAAGGAGGTGAAAAAGGTAAAAAACGAAATTCACGCGGGTGAAGCCAAGGGCGAAAGCTAGTATAATATAAGGACATTAGCAAAAGAGGCAATAACTGAATAGATATGCTTACGCTTTAATGCAACTGTTGTACAAAAAATCATAAGACATCATGATGAACTAAATAAGACATAACTTGTCATAACTAAATAAAACATCATACATACATATTATCACGCCTTGTTCCCGTGGGGGTAGGCAGAGACTAGCGATTTCCACCTGCTACGATCTTTACAGATCTCTCTCGCTTCCTCTACACTCATCACTCTCTTCATACATGCTCTCCGGTTATGGGTGCTCCTAATATCTCCCTTTTTTATATAGATATGCTTACGCTTCTATGCAACTGTTGTACGAATACATCATAAGACATCATGATGAACTAAATAAGACATAACTTGACATAATTAAATAAGACATTATGATGTCTTATATTTGATTTGATAGGATTAATTAAAGAGATGTTGTTGATAATACCACTGCTCCCTTATTAATTTCTAAATCCTACTATTATTATAAATGTGAAAGTTTGGATGTGAGTCTGTGAGGATGTTTGTTACTCAGTTACGCAAAGTCTACTGAACGGATTTCGATGAAATTTGGTATACGGATAGAAAAATAT
The DNA here is from genome assembly GCA_018467065.1 of Ephestia elutella. Taxonomy (NCBI): domain Eukaryota; kingdom Metazoa; phylum Arthropoda; class Insecta; order Lepidoptera; family Pyralidae; genus Ephestia; species Ephestia elutella. The sequence continues at coordinate 5,894,325 of CM031589.1, forward strand.
CGGGAATAGAACATAAGGTACTTTTTATCCCAAAATTCCTACAGGAGCGAAGCCCCGGGCGCGGCTAGTACCTAATAAAGGAGGCTCTAGTGTTATTAAAAATATATGAAAAGTGTCTTTGGCATAATAGGGACTAATGCTATAAACACAATGAGTTTCTTTTAGCATTTTTTTTATCTAGCTATTTATGTCCCACTGCTGGGCAAAAGCCTCCCCTAATTCTCTCCACTCATCTCTGTCCTTTTATATATATTTTTTAGCATTTAATACCTAATAATGTAAATCCGTAATTAGCTATCAGTGCGTAAAAGTTAAGATACAATTTTAAAATTTACAAGAGCTGTGGATTTTGTTATAATAAAAAAAAGTTAAAAAATAATACATATTCTCCGTAGTAGTTATTCCAAAATGACCTACAATTATATACGAATTAAAATATTTGACGCGAGAGTGCATGTGAAGGTATAATTTCTGAATAAGTTATTTGAATTTGAATTATTCAAAGTTTATCTTATCTTCATTCTGGCTGCATACTACATGCAGTTCAAATAGAAAGTATTGTAAGCAAGAGTTCATTGGCGTGGCCTTGAGATGCACACTGCATCTCGGAGAAAGTAGACCTTGGCCTTTATCATGATGTGGATGACCACAGGCTGTTTTTAATTCAAAGTTTTTAATATCGATTATAAAAAAAAAAAAAAAAACAATTGAAAAAGTCTCAAAATTAGTATAGCAGTTTTAAGAAAAAAAAATTGTTTTCACCTAAGTGGTATTTTTAAACCAAATAATAATTGAAAGTTTCCAATGAGGCATTTTCCGAGACCCAAATAAAAGAAAAATAGTTCCAGATGAATTCATAGGTGGCGCTTAGTAAAAGGCGAGACCATTCGAAAAGCAAAAATGCACGGTATTGGCATTTAAAAAAAAAACCTAATAAAAAAACATCTAAAAAGTATCAATATTGTGATTTGTGCAACTGTCAAACTGTTATGTGTTTTTTTCTACCTCTGGCTGACAATAAAAAGCGCACAATATAGGTACAGCCATTAATACGACTCGGCTTTCAATAAAACGCCATCTGTTGAGACTTTTTTTATATTGATTTTTTTTTCTTAATTTAGCTGTCAGAAAAATCGCTCATTGGATTTTTTTTCTATCTATGTTTCGTTTCTCATTGCCACTTACTGGTCTGGGAAAATATAGATGCCATTTCGACTCGCCAAGAAGAAGAAGTATAAAGTATTTCCATCCATTACCATCTTCAAAATGTAGCTTGGAGATCAGCATACGGTATCCCTCTCGATCTTGAGCGGCCTGTTGCATTCTATATCTAAGTTCTGTCCGTCCAGATCTTTTATAATGACTTACACTGCTTTCATGCTGTTCTGGGAGCGAAGAAAAAAACATTCTATGTTTTTTCTTAGTATCTCAGGATCTAAGCGGCACGCGGCGTATCAAGACGAAACTTACATACATACATACATACATAGAATCACGTCTTTATCCCTTACGGGATAGACAGAGCTAAGAGCCGTGAGACCCGAAGGCCACGCTTACCTGAACAGTAGCAGGTTGCTAGCCCATCATGCATGAAACTTACGCCAGATTTTAAGTTAGACCTTTTATAATACATCAGTTAAAACGACATGAAATTTGGTCTTGTAGATTTTGTGTGATGCGGGTACAAACATACAGACAGAAAGACAGAAAAATTCTACAAAAAATTGATTTTTGCTTCTATTAGCGGAAGACCCTTATGTTTTTTTTTTTCTTAAATATCTTCTATGTACAGACACAGTTCAGTTACAGTTTTATTATATGTATTTTGATTTATGATTATCAATATGTAAAAAACTCTGACGTCGTGACTGATAAACAACGCATTGCCAAAACTACTGGGCGTAGGAAGCTGAAATTTGGCATGTATGAGAAGGTAAGGTTCCATAGTGAATGTGGGGAAGCACTAAGAGAGGATTTCCGTAAATTCTACGGGAAAAAGTGCCTGGTCTAGCTAGTCTAATATAATTCCCACAAAGTCCCGACCTTATGTTAGTAGATTTATAAATTACTAGCTTTCGCCCGCGGCTTCGCCCGCGTGAATTTCCCACGGGAACAGTGCTTTTTCCCGGGATGAAAGGTACCCTATGTCCTTCTCCGTACTTCTAACTATGTGTATGCAAAATTTCAGGAAGATTGGTTCAGTAGATGAAGCGTGAAGATGCAACAAACAAACAAACAAACTCACTTTCGCATTTATAATATTAGTTAGGATTAGAATAGGATAGGATTTGTACTAGCCTGTGCCCGCGACTTCGTCCGCGCGTATCTCAGGTTCTAAGCGGCGTATCAAAATGAAACCGACGCCAGATTTTAAGTTAGACCTTCTATAATACGACAGTGAAAACCCCATCAAATTTGGTTCAGTAGTTTTTGACAGACAGACAGACAAAAATTCTGAAAAAATAGTTTTTGCTTCTATTGGCCCTATGAAGACTCCTCATAGTTTTTTTTCTGAAATATCTCCTATGTACAGACACAGACCTTACAGTTTTATTATATGTATTGATTAATTGTAATAAGGTGGTTACGGGTGAAAATTTCAAACTTCCTCACAGACTGTTAAGCCAAAATAATTTAAAACTTTGTAATTTATGTTTGTACCACACGAGAAAGTACACAGTGACATCCGTAAAATATTTGATGTGGTATGTATGAATGAAGACGCTTGTGCCAAAATACATAAAAAAAGATTTCACTGTTTCGTTTGCGATGCACAGGGAGTCATACTCAGTTTCTTGTTACTCAACTGCGCGAAAAAATGTGTGTAATGTTTTGACGAATCACATTTATAAGAATCGTTAATAATGGCTGAAAGTACCCACTTTATGGGTGAGGTTTGTTTTACATCATCCAGATTACTTTTACTTATTATCTTAAATCCATACTAATATTATAAATGCGAAAGTTTGGATGTGAGTTTGTGAGTTTGTGAGGATGTTTGTTACTCAATCACGCAAAATCTACTGGACGGATTTCGATGAAATTTGGTACAGAGGTAGATAATGACCTGGAATAGCACATAGGCTACTTTTTATCCCGGGAAAAAGCACTGTTCCGGTGGGAAATTCACGCGGGCGAAGCCGCGGGCAAAAGCTAGTTATATATATACTAGCCTGTGCCCGCGACTTCGTCCGCGCATATCTCAGGTTTTAAGCGGCGTATTAAGATGAAACTTACGCCAGATTTTAAGATAGACCTTCTATATAACAACAGTGAAAACTGCATCAAATTTGGTCTAGTAGTTTTTGCGTGATACGCATACAAATATACAGAGAGAAAGACAGACAGACAAAAATTCTAAAAAAGTAGGTAGTTTTGGCTTCTATTGGCTCCATAAATACCTTTCATTGTTTTTTTCTTAAAAATCTTCTATGTACAGACACAGGCCACTTACAGTTTTAATATGTAATAATAATGAGGGATTTTCCGAAACCCAAATTTAAAAAAAATAGTTCCATATGACTTCATAGAAAGGCTTCATAGGCGCTTAAGTAAAAGGCGAATCCATACAAAAAGCAAAAATGCACGGGATTTTCATTAAAAAAAAATAAAACTTAGTTAAAAAAACATCTAAAAAGTATCAATATTGTGATTTGTGCAACTGTCAAACTGATTTTTTTTTCTGCCTCTGGTTGACAAGAAAAAGCGCACCACCAGGTTCAGCCATTATTACGATTCGGCTTTCATAAGACGCTATCGGTTGAGAACTGATTTTTTTTTCTTAATTTAGCTTTCAGAAATTGGACGCTAATTGACTTACTTATTAAAAAAGAGATGAAACCGCTGAAAGTAAAAATTTGAAATTTCGCAGAATAGTCTTTTATACATATAGCGTAAGGGAGTACTAAGAAAGGAATTTATATAAAAAATTAATAATTATTTTTTTAAACCCTGCCCAGCAGCACGACAACATAGGTAAAATAAAAATAAAATTCTGTAATAGAAGATTGTTGATTGTTGTTGCTGTTGATTGTTATTGTTAATCCCGGATTTTCCACGGCAACAGCTTAAAAATTAAAGTATATAAGAGCGGTCTAAAGAAAACAATATAGGTATTTTTTGGTTGAGTGCTATTCATCAAATTGTAATTTGTAGGAACTAATAAGTCGAATAAATTTCAACAATAAGAGAGAGTTCCCATCTCTGGAAAAACCAATTTCCATAAGCGCTACGAATTAGAGTTATGTCAATTCCATTGTGTGTACACTCAGTTGAAAATAAACTTTAAACTTATTAAAATAAAGGCTGGTTTTCTTGTCCAATCCCTATTTACTACAGGTGACAAAGTCTTTCGTGCATGTTGATAGAACAGCGCCCGCGCGTATTCTTCTGAATGTATGAATGAACGTTTAGACTTTATAGCGAGACGGAGTAATGTTGATACTTTTGTGTTATTGCTCCTCTTTGGGACTGCGTATCCGGAGTTGAAAGACTACAGCACACTACAGGCGCAGCAGGTGATATTCTGAAGCTTATGCAGTCCTTCTTTAGAAATTCCGCTGGGGATGAGTGAGTAAAGCTAGGGGGTGAGTACAAAAGGGTCAAAAGACTCAACGTGCCTCCATGAACTAGGCCCTCTGAAAGATAAGAAGAAGCGGCTTGTGTTTAGAGAAAGTAAAGAAATCTTGTAGAAAAATCTATTTTCGTGCATAAGCTTAGTAGCCATAATAAGAAGCTAAAAATCTTAAAAATAAAAATACTTTGTAATTGATATACTATACAATTTCTGTGAAAATAATAAAGATAATTTCACAATACCTTCAAATACTGTAATATAAGTAGGTATGTACTGCATACTTTTACTAAACAACAAGCAAAAATTACAATATAGGTATGATACAGTAAAAATATTTTGTCTGTACATTTAGTATTTTTGACTGAAATGGATAGAGGGATACTTAAAAAGAATAATAGAAAGCTAAAAACATTTATTTTTTATTTTTGTCCGTCTGTCTGTATAATATATAATCACGCTTATCTCCAAAAGTACAGAACCAATTTGAATTAAACTTTTTTTTGTTGTATAGCTATTAAACCTAGGCAACATTTAGGCTATAATTGTTTTTTAAAACTGGAACACCTGATGAAGAACCAAAACAGAAAAGTTAAACTATATGAAATATGGAAATGGTGCCTTAGCAAAACTTGATTAATCTGATGAGCATTTTCTGTAAACGTTTTTCATCTAAGCGAAACTCACACGGGCGTAGCCGCGGGCAACAGCTAGTTTTTATAATATGTAATTAATTCAATTATTATGGGGTTAAATAACCAAAAACTTAAAAAAAGACTAATATAAACAAAACTTATATAGATTTTACCTATAAAATATATAATTTACCGTAATAAATTATAGCATATTTTAAGTATGCATCAAATTCCAAAAGTGAACGTAAATAAAATTCTAAAAATAAAACCATCTATTTGCTTTCAAAACTCACACTCCCAAAACAAGTATCAAGACCATGCGACCCTACGTTCACGGAACTACCTTTGCCTCAGTTTCAAAACTTCTTACGCGCCCAATATATAAGCGATGGATCCCTTGCGTTCCACACTTGGATCCACAGACCGAGGCAAGAAGGATCTGTCCTAAATTTAAAAATAAATAACTTTAAATAAATTTTAAACTTAAAAATGAGAGTGTTATGTGTAGTTTTGATATTAGCTGTGGTAACATGTGGGGCGGCGCCGGGGGCGAGCGACAAAGAAGAAGGGAGGATTGAGCTATTTTCAGGGGTTGCTATTGAGCGGTGAGTTTTTTTTTTTACACGACTGACCAGAAAAGGAATGTTATGTTTTAAGTGTTCATGTATGTATGTATGTGTGTAAAGTCTATTGATTTATAATTGTCCTATTATGTAAACAATCTTACCATGTCTTTTTATGATTTTACAACAATATAAATTAAAATTGACTTTTTAGGAAATTACTTTCGTGGTTATTAAAGGTTTTACTTTAGAATGTTTTGATTTGTACTAATATTTGATTTATTTTCAACAAAATTTAGCAAAAAGTACTGTGAAGATTGTTTACATAATAGGACAATTATGAATAAATGGACTTTATGTATGTTTTTGTATGTATGTAAGTTTCTTTATTCCACTATAAGTTCTAAACGGCTTAACAGATTTTGATGTAAGAGGTATTTTTAGATTCCTTGCATTTCTCTGAGTGACATGTAAAGGAATTGTCAGTCGTGTTTTTTTTTTTTATAATTATAATTAGCTTGTTTATCCAGCCTGTTGGTGCTGTGTCTTTAATTTAGTAAAATTATACTTTAATTAATTTGTACTTTTTTATTTTTGTAAAATTATTTATTTTAAAAAAAATTTAACAATGATATCTACTGCGAAAGTGGTAACTTATAACTACAGCATAACTAAAATTCATCTATATAAAAAAGATTTACTCAATAAGGTTGATTGTGTACGTAAAAAATTAAGCCAAATCAAGTGGAAAGGTGTATAGGAGTTACATCCACCATCACGACATGATCTTTGGCTTATTGTGACTACGAAATACCCGACAGAAGGTCTCCCCTATCTCCCCTATTTACACATCACTGGTACAAATTAAATTATTAAAAAGCTACGCTAAGCTTTTCTACCGATTGTACTTCGGAGAGTGTACTCATGAGCTGCATGAGCTCATACTCCTTTCTTCAACTGGACAACCAGACGCACTGCGGGCTATCATCCCTTCTTGGTTAATATTCTCCCCGCACGCACCAAGCGCTTTTCGTCATCATTCTTGATGCGCACAGCAAAACAATGGAACTCCCTACCTGCGTCTGTGTTCCCGAGCACATACAACCTGACTCTCTTCAAAACTAGAGTTAATAGACTACTTCTGGGTAAGCTCGCTTCATCGTAGACCTCATCTCTGTCCTCGGGCAAGATGCAAACCTATCTTTAATAAAAAAAAAGCTCAATTATTAAAAAGTTATATCCTTTAACCTATCAGATCCTACAATCACATTATTTTTCATAGGGACAGTGACTAAAGGAAAAGTACTCTCATTGTTACGTTTCTTTGGGTCGTTGGTCGTTGAGCTACAATTTGAGGCAATTTGGCGGTATGACCACTGTTTCTATTTTTAGAAACATTTTACGAAGACGTAATTGACCAAAACGTAAACATACACTTTGTCAAACAATAATAAAGTACACATATTTTAAAATAAGCAAAACTCCTGTGCGTAACATTTGTCAGTAGGGTTGTCACTTGAAAGTTGTTTTTTTGGCTCAGACAATCATAACCATAACACAAACATCCTTTTAGTACAAAAAGCCGATTACAGTGCTCATCATCTCAAACAAATCCGACGTTATAATATCAAGCCTTCTCTGTTACAATAGAATTTCGGGGTATTCCCAACCCGTATGAAATATTAAAAGAAAAGGAGACCACAAGGCAAGGATTAGAGAAGAACATGGCCACCAGTTTTCAGCTAATCGAATCAAACTTAGTCGCCTACGCCTACGTAGCTTTCTGCCAAAGCATGGTTCTTCTACAACTGAAGTAGCTCATTTATATTAGCATATAAATGAGCTACTTCAGTTGTAGAAGAACCAATGTATGTATGTACTATGATAAGAATTAATATCAAAATTATCTTTTATGTGAACGAAACCGTAGTAGAGTCTAGTGGCAATATTGAAGCCTACGTAGCTTTCTGCCAATATAAATGAGCTATTCAGTTGTAGAAGAACCATGCTTTGGCAAAAAGCTACGTAGGCTTCAATATTGCAACTAGACTCTACTACGGTTTCGTTCACATAAAAGATAATTTTGATATTAATTCTTATCATAGTTCATACATACATACACATTATCACGCCTTTTTCCCGTGGGGGTAGGCAGAGACTAGCGATTTACACCTGCTACGATCCTTACAGATCTCTCTTGCTTCCTCTGCACTCATCACTCTCTTCATACATGCTCTCCGGTTATGGGTGCTCCTAATAATAATAACTCCCTTTTTAAGGAGGTCCGCAATCTGGTTGGAGTGCGTTCTTCGAGGTCGACCTTGACCAACTCTTCCATTCACCTCTGCATTATAAATACCTTTCGTCAATCTCTTATCATAGTATTTTGGATATATATTTTAATCTACCAAGGGATCACACGTATTACTTGTGAAAAGTATCGAGTGACAGCCCTGTCCGCACCTGTAACAAATTAGTGTAACAAGTATTGTTTCAATTTCACTTTCAACTTAGAAAGTCGTTTACTAATAGGGCTTTTGTCCTACGAGAATTCCGGGTACAACAATCATTACTGTCCGCACTAAAATTAAGTTGTTTTACAGTTTGCATACATAGATAGATCAATTCTTTATTGCACTAAAAATGAGCGCAAAGGCGGGCTCTTATCAAAAATTTCTTCCAAACAAAGTGTACAAAGATAAATGTGGATGGTTAAAAAAAAAAAAGATATAAGTAAGTTTGTATAATAAAATTTATTTACACCCACATGAACTCTCTGCTCAACCCTAAGGTTTGACTGTCAGACAATGCTTTTAGCATTAAGTCCACCTTTCGTACTGTACTTTTGTATGTGTGTACAATAAAGTTTAAATAAATAAATAAATAAAATAAGTAAACAGAATAATAATAATAAGCCCTTCTATGCTGAAATTGCTTCTGGTGTTGTGTTACGTTGTTAAAAAATATCTCTCGTTTCAGAGTGTCTCTTGACATAGGCCTTCTCTAGCAACTTCCACTGTCTTCTATCGCCAGTCACTCTTCTCCAGTTGGAACCAGCGGTCAGCTTAAGGTCATCCTCCCACCGTGTGATTTGTCTTCCTCTCTTTCTCTTGCCGTCTCTTGGATGGCATGTGTAAAGAATAGTGTGTAGTAAACATGATACTGATGAAGATGATCATGCCTCCTTCCCGTAGTGGTAGGCAGAGACTGTGGATTCAAATCGCTACGGTCATTATAGATCTCCCTCGCTCCACACTCATACTTACAAACAGATTTAGGGGGAAGGCAGTTTATTTGTAACAGTTATTGTTGATTCACCCGCCATCGTTAGCAAAGCGGCAAAGTTCCACTTTTTGTCAAGTCGTCTCAATGCGTACCTCCCTGCAGGTCCCTGTGGGTTTGGGTATTTTTGTGAAATTATAAAAAAGCAGCTTTTAGCTTTTAGCAATTTCTTACGGGAACAGTGCTTTTTCCCGGGACGAAAGCTTCTCAGTCTTCTACGTGTATGTGAAATTTTAGAAAGATTTGTTTCTTTCACGTCAAGCAATTAGGCGATATCGTGATCATACAATAAGTGTATGAAAGGATTATATCAGTATATTAATGATATAAAGAGATTAAAACATAAGTACAAGTATGTTTTCTTCTATATCAAAAGGATTAAAACTTTCACGTCCTTTGTGAAGTAATCAAAACTGTGGTAATCAGCTGGTTACAATCCATTACGGTAATCTATTTTGACTTTACTATTTTCCAGCTGACTGTGTCGTCGGATTTGTTGGCACTTTGTATGCACAGAACTTGTAATATTTATTTATTTAAATACAAAGGTACCTACATAGTTCGTATCCTATTACAGTATTTAAGTCATAAATGTGACATAAATGTGACAGTCCACGAGAAAAGGTATGGTTGTTGGCACATACGCCATTCTGGTACCCCGATATAAACTAAGTAGACTTGAACGATTGACATTTCTGTTCAGAAATGTCAATGTCAATTTGACTTAAGTGCCAATGACTATAAGGTACCTTCTCCCGTGGATTGACATATATATATTGTTTTTTGAAGGTTCCAATGTCGTATCGGTTCGGAAATACCGCCGCAGGAAGTTGATTCCACAGATAAGTCGTACGTGGCAAGAAGTGTCTTTTAAAACGTACGGTGGTTGACAGCCAGTCATCCAGATGGTATGGATGAAACTTCAACTTGTGACGGGTGGAATGGTGGTGAAATTTTGCCAAATAGAAGTGTCATTACAGAGATGGCAAATGAATGGCAGCTTTTATATGAAAATATCTGTCGCTCTGACACTTACTACAAGTTGTGATGTTGCAGTAGTCCATGGGCAGCGGTGATCGCTTACCATCAGGTGACCCGCTTGCTCGTTTGCCGCCCTATGTTATAAAAAAAAATACAATTTTATCTAATATCTCGTCCAATACAATCCAAATGTGAATGAAGATTTTACAGGGAGAATTCAAAATGCAAAATTTCTACCTGTGAAAGTACTCATGAATATGAGCAACTTTTTGTATGGGACTGATATCTTTAAATAAAAAAGAAAAAAAAATGGAACGGCAATTTTTTTTTTTTTAATATCAGATGTGCTGCTAAGTGTAGTGTACGACGAAAAATAAGTTCATAGGCTTGTTGCAGAAAAGCGGGACATTCTTGCTCAGGGACATTGTGGTCCTGGGGAGAGTCAACCTGAACGCGGGACAATCCCGGTTAAAGCGGGACGAATGATCACATCACTTATATTCTCCTGTCTTCGTTTCAGAGATGCTACCGGAGAAGACAAATTGAATGTGAAATTCGAACCAGGTGAATTGAGAGAAGCCGCCAGAACATTTGAAGAAGGTAAGATAATAATAAAAATAAAATAAAAAGCCTTTATTATTTCCTTGACTTTACAATAAACTAGTCGTTCGCTGCGAACGTAGACCTCGCGACTATTAAAATACAATATTTATTTTCATAAAAAATTAAATATCTCAAAAACGGCTGGACCGATTTTGATGCCCAACGAACTTGAAAATTCTATTAACCATCCCTACATATATTCCAACTTTCATCAAAATCGGAACAACGGTTCGAGAGTTATCGCGGAACAAATATACATACATACATACATACATACATACAAACAATGTGTTTTTCGCTCCAACTTGAATTATAGCCCTCAAAAATATATAAGTTATACAAAATAATTTATCTCTCTTCAGTTAAGGCCCCTTTTTGGGTATAGTCCACCTCCGCTCCTTTTAGGGTAGGTGAGATAACATCTTATATTAAAACCCTAGGCTACAGCTCGTATAGAGACAGAGTACTATTTTCTCAAAAATCCCATAGGACCGGAGACCCGAGGCTCAACTAGTTGGCCATAAAATAAAAACGAACAAGAATTTAATACTTTTGAGGCCCTAGGTGCCTGATGCTCTTTTGTTTTTATGGGCAAAACATGGCGCGAGGTATCCCGCACCCCCGCTGTATAAAGACGCGCGTTCAGATACAACGCGAAATAGGCTAATGATCTTTGTTTTATAAATATTTGTATGAAAAATGTTGCTTGATTTGTATGAAATTTGAAGCGATTGAAGTAAAATAATTGGTGTATTTTTTATGTTAATTTTTTTCCGTACGCCAATGCCATTTCGGAACAGTAGCGAGTAGTAAGAAATACATGCCATTTAGTTATTATTTTTTTTTAATATAGTAGTTTTTATTTTACGAAAAAAAAATTAAAGCAAATTTTACTAAAGACCTGATAGTACACATATATATTTTTCAGATTTTTCTGGTTAACCACAGCTGAGCATTATTAGTCTTTAGAAAAACACCATTTCACTTCACAGGCCTATGTCAATCTAAGCGCCTTAATACTGAAATGTTAACTGCCGAATGCCCAATATGCCCATGCGCACCTAATAGGTGCAATGGCCACCAGAAATGAAAGTCGACGCAAGCCATTGACCTCTTGCTCTTACGTGAGAACACGTAACCACTTCTAGGTCAAGGCCACGCTCAAGCCGCACTGAGACGGCATCTGGGGGTCTAAAACGGCCACTTTGATGAATCAGAACTTTTTCTCATTTCCTAATTATTTAAAAATGAACTTTATAAGTGGTGGTGTAAGGTTCATTTTTAAATATTTATGAAATGAAAAATGGATCATATTTCGATCAATGTGGCTGTTTTAGACCCACCGGTCGATGCTATGTTTTGTACATTAAAAAAAAAATTTTTCCTTCTTATAAATTGTTTAGCTGCCTGGGTTACATATAAAAATGTATTTTTTCTTTTTTTAATTGTTTAGCTGCCAGTGTTCAAAATTGGACAGTAAATATTAATTTTAAAATATGTAACTATTTCGGTTTCATGGATATCAAGTAAAAAACTTAAATAAATATAATTATATATTACATCAGCATTTTTTAATTAACATGAGACTTTATGCAAATACATTAAAGCTTTAGGCAAATAAATTATCTGATTATTTGAATATTAAAACTTAAAGCTTAGAACAAATTTGATAGACTTTATTGGAAATACATCACATCGTGAGGAAACCTGCACTCTGTGTTGATGATTATCATATCAACTAGTGTGTGAAATGGAGAAGGCAATGGCAAACCACTCCATTAAAATTGCCAAGAGAGTCGTTGTGTGTGTTTCATTCCATATAATGACCACGACCCTCAGTCATGAGGAAATACGACTAAAGAGAGATTGGAAATACTCGTAATGAACATTATTATATACTTGCAATAAACATTAGTATCATCATTCAATCGTCTCATAAATTAAACTTTTTCATCCCTGTTTAACATCGAGTAAATCTCATGTAATTAAAGAAACGCCACCTAGTTGCCACCAGGTGGCATTGCAACCACCATCCATCGAATAAAACTCGCACCACACAGAAAAACATTACTTTTTTTTTTTTTCAGCGCGAGGCAAAATCAAGAAGTACACTCCCCTTCTAGCAGGGATAGGAGTGAAAGTGGTTGCAGTGTTGGGTATCTTGTTCGGAGGGCTCACTCTGCTGGTGACCAAGGCCCTGGTGGTCGCCAAACTGGCCTTCCTGGCTGCTGCAGCCCTGGGCATCCAGAAGTTGCTGAGCGGTGGAGGTCTCAACAGTATTAGTGGCAAGGTTAGAGAAGAGGTTATATACTTATCAATCCATACATAAAAAACTAAATAAATAAATAAAACTGTAACTAACTTAAGAGATATCTATGAAATAAAATATATGTGAAGCCTGGAAATATATGGATAACTAGCTTTTGCCCGCGGCTTCGCTCGCGTTAATCCTTTCTTAGAGGATGCCTAGGTCATAACATCTACCTGCATGCCAAATTTCAGCCCGATCCGTCCAGTGGTTTGGGCTGTGCGTTGATAGATCACTATGTCAGTCACCTTTGAGTTATATATACATAGATTTATAGAGTCAATAGAAGCCAAAACTATTTTTTTTTTATTTTTGTCCGTCTGTCTGTATGTCTATCTGTCTGTCTATCTGTCTATCTGAATGTTTGTACGCGCATCACACAAAAACTACTTGACGAAATTTGATGCGGTTACAACAGTAGTATCATTGAAGGTCTAACTTAAAATCCGGCTTAGGTTTCATCTTGATACGCCGATGCTTAGAACGTGAGATATTTACAATAGTAAATTGCGCGCAGACGAAGTCGCAGGCACAGACTAGTTATGTATAGGTATGTATTATACAAAATATTATAATTAACTCACTATTCAGCTAACCGTGGCCTTCGAGTCTCACGACTCTTGGCTCTGTCTACCCCGTAAGGGATAAAGACGTGATTCTATGTATCCATACTATAATATTATAAATGCGAAAGTTTGGATGCGAGTTTGTGAGTTTGTGAATTTGTGAGTTTGTGAGTTTGTGAGGATGTTTGTTACTCAATCACGCAAAATCTACTGGACGGATTTCGATGAAATTTGGTACAGAGATAATGACCTGGAATAGCACATAGGCTACTTTTTATCCCGGGAAAAAGCACTGTTCCCGTGGGAAATTCACGCGGGCGAAGCCGCGGGCAAAAGCTAGTAATATTATAATTAACTCACTATTCAGCTAAGCGTGGCCATCAAGTCTCACGACTCTTGGCTCTGTCTACCCCGTAAGGAATAAAGACGTGATTCTATGTATTTATTATAATTCAAAATAAATGTGTGCAGATCGCAGGATTCCAGTCTTCGCCCCAGCAGTGGTCGCCTCCGACAGCATCAGCTGGTACCTACCCGTACGCCAGGTCCTCCAGCATAGTACAGGACGCCAATGACTTAGCATACAAAGCCCAAATAGCCTCCTAAAAGCCTACTCCAATTAATCTCATGGTACGATCGTAAGTCATATTGATGAAATCATTTATTAATATTTATTTGCTTGATTTTCAAGAAAGTTTAATTTATACGAAAAATATGATAAATTGATCGAGAACTCGTAAAAGCATACAAACTTTAGTAATTTATTCAGCATACAGTATTCAGTTCAATAATAATAAAGAAATATATTTTAAAAAAAACAGACGGCTCCCACCGCCAAATTTAGAATTTATTGTATTTATTGACCTGAAAATAGTATTGAAATTACATTTATTAAATTCTACTATGTGGGCTATATTTATCACTTTTTTAAAGTCAGTAGGTAGTTTAATAGAAAAACTACATTTCATGTCAACAATAAAACGATACCGTACGAACAAGTTTTTAGGTACTACTTTGTTTATGAAATAAATTGATATTTCTTGAATTAGAATAACGAAAAAACAATAATGGTAATTAATTATTTTATAAAATTAAGAAAGACTTAATTCCAATGATCTTGTAGATTTATATATTTTTTTTTTATTTAGGTTAGTTCATATAATTATTTATTTACATTGTTTATGTAGGAAGAGATAGGAGCTTTATTATATTAACTTTATATTTTTTATTAAACTTAAAGCTGAACAAAATGGTGCATAGTCTTGTTGTTAAATATATTTTTTAATTGTATTGAGTAATATAATACATTTTTACGTGATTAAACTATTTGAAGCATGAATATAGACAACAAATACATAACAATTATACACAAAATACTATTTAAAAAAGTAATAAAATTTACATTATACTTTAATATTCATCTGAAAGTTTTAACTTAGAAATATCTGCCATAAAATTGATATTAAAAACTAACAGCTGGTATGAAAAATCAATAAAAATTTGACGAAGGTTGACTGGTAGTTAGCGATAAGTCCGCCTTTTGTATCATTGTATTATTTTGGTCTTATAATGTTTTAAATAAATAAATAAATATTTGCGTTTATTATATATATTTTTAACATATTTTTTTAAGAAGAAAAAAAATGGGGCAATATCCACTTTCTAAATTTGTAATAAGTATCTAGAATTAGAAAAATAAATGTACAAATAAGAAAAATGAATGGATGCAGACAGGGTCAACGAATATAAATTGACATTACGGGTTTATGTGTGTCATAGAGAATAAACCATACACTATTATTTATAAATTAAATATAGAAATGAGACTGTATCAGTAGCCATAAGATAAATAGAATTAAATTAAATTGAATATTAAAATCCTTGTTTTAATTTTTCTTTGATATATTTTTGTTCCCGATAAAATAATGGGCACTGCGCATCAAACCCTGGGTTCCTGAAGGTGGTCGACGTCGGAGAGGAAGGCCAAGGAAAAGATGACGCGACGACTTTGGAGCTTTCCAACCGAATTGGTCGAATGTCGCTATGGACAGGGATAGGTAGGACAGGGAAGCAAGTGGGGGAGACCTATGCCCAGCAGTGGGACAGTATAGGTTAAATAAAAAAAATATATTTATATAGCTGGATCTACATCCAGCTACATACTCGTAAATTAACTGTTCTGGGATCTTAGATTAATGTCCAAGATCCCAGAACAGCCAGACCTTACATTTCAATATTTGTATAAAGGTCTCATTGGGAATTGGGAAATTGCTGCGAGTAAACCAAAAGTCGCTTATAGGTAATTATATGATTTTTGACATTTGGTTGGTGTCTATATCCAAAATAACCCTAGGAACATTGCCCGGCTTATTTTGAGTATTGAAAAAAAACGGGCCTAGTGCGAATTAAACTCGCGCACTGAGGGTTCCGTACACGCAAAGCATCTCACATTATAGCTCTAACTAAAAGACCAACTAGTTCATGCATAGCGTTTATGTATGTAAGTATGTATGTATGTAAGTTTCTTTATTCCAATATTCCAAGTCCTGAACGGCTTAACAGATTTTGATGTAAGAGGTATTTTTAGATTCATTGCATTCCTCCGAGTGACATAACATATGTGAGTTGTCAGTAGTGTTTTTTATTTTTTAATAATTAGCTTGTTGCCTTTGGAGGTACGGAACCGTAATAAAAATACTAAGAAGATCCAAGGGATTTTCGCCCCTGTTGCTATGGAAGTTGGAGCTAGTCAGTCATACAGAGCTCAGAAAGAAATACCACTTTTATTCTTCGACCTTTTGTATAAATAAAATTTTATAAAGAAGTAGAATAAGGAAGAAAGAAAAACAGTCTCTTCTTTTTACACGGCTGACCAAAAAAGGAGTGTTATGTTTTCAAGGTTCATAAATAAATAAATATATACGGACAAATCACACAGATTGAGTTAGCCCCAAAGTAAGTTCGAGACTTGTGTTATGGGATACTAACTCAACGATACTATATTTTATGACAAATACATATATAGATAAACATCCAAGACCCAGGCCAATCTGAAAAAGATCATTTTCCATCTTGACCTGACCGGGGATCGAACCCGGGACCTCCGGTGTGGCAGTCTGGCGTGATAACCATTAGGCCACGGAGGTCGTCATGTTTGTAAGTATGAATGTATGTATGTAAGTTTCTTTAATCCACCATATGTCCTGAACGGCTTAACAGGTTTTGATGTGAGGAGTATTGTTAGATTTTGTAATTAGTTTTAAAGTGAAAAAATGCCTGTTAAGGCTAATTTTCAATAAAGTATATTTGTATTTTGAAAAAATCTTTTCACGCTTTTTTAAAGAACTTCATCTTGTAGCCTTTTGGGGAAACCTTGAAAATTTTCTTCAATAAAACAGAATACAAACGACAAACGTAAAATGAAAGAGCGAACATCGCAGCGCAACACACAACCAGTTTCAAAACAGCTAACGCCATCTGTGGACATTTTCAGGTAATATGGAAGCATACAATCATATGATAGCACACAGTAAAATAAAAATATTATATTTTTGTACAAAAAATAGTTACTGAACCACGAAAACCTCGCAATGTTTTACGTTATACATATATGAAATATTTTTTCAACAAATATCTAATTTATAGCGCATAATGAAAATGTAATTCAATGATAATGCTGAAGTTAGCAAATAAGTGCTTAATATTATATATGAGAATGTGAGTTTGTTTGTTACATTCACGCTTTATCTACTGAATCAATCTTCCTGAAATTTCGCATGCAAACAGTTAGGAGTACTGAAAAGGACATAGGGTACTTTCTATCCCGAAATTGGACGGAAGCGAAGCCTCGGAGCGCAGCTCGTTACTAATAAACATAATTTTTGATACAGATAACATGCTTTATGCCTGAATCGAGAGTTATTAGTTTTTCTCAAAAAACAATATTTAAACAATAGATTTTATGTAGAGTTCTCCGCTGTGTCCTGTGCTGCTTCACTTCTAGTATATGACAATAATAACTTTTTTTTTATTATTTGTTTTTCATCCACAACCATAACAATCAAAATTGCAAATCGGCTCAGTTAAGAACTCTAGTATCAGAGGCCCAGATGGATATATTTTTTATTAATACAAGGTTACTTTGGATAGCCAACTAAGATAGTTTTAAGTATATGAGGTCGTTCGATCGAAATAGCTGTTCGGGGATGTGAAGATAAATGTACGATCAAATTCGGTACCTGCCTATATAAGTTATTTCAACAGATTTATTTAAAAAACAAAACATGCCAAAGTCATCAAACATGATAGGATTGGTTATGAATAGATTAGCGACTAGTTATCAATCATTTTTTATTTAATTCGTTATAATAAGGTACATAATTATATACAAGTAGTGGTAGATACAATGTTACGAGGTAATGAAATTCAAGTTCTTTAGTGACAAATCGAAAGGGTATTTTAAAAAGCATAAAAAATAGTAATTATTATGTTTCATATTTATTTGGCAACTAAGTTTTTACATACCTATACAAAACTAATTTAATTTAGTTCATATTATTTGCCAACTAAGTTTTTACATACCTATACAAAACTAATTTAATTTAGTTCATATACACATCATATATACATCATGAAAGAAAATACTTTGTAAACTCTATCGAGTTTACAAAACATTTGATGAAAGACAAAAAAGAAAAAATAAATAAAAAGTACTATGAAATATACAAAAACATAGGTATCCTTTGCAATTGTAACTTATACCTATCACTTCTTATTTTTAAATAAATATATTTTTTGTTACATTAATTTTCATAAATAATTATGCCGAAACAGTAAAAAAATAGTGAGAAAACTATAAGTAAGCAGATTGAAATTTCTGTTAATAAAATGATCTTATATAATATTTTTTTCTTATTCTTATTTAAATAATATTTTTGAATCGAAAACTTTCTCTGTCATCAAGTAGCTGAAAATCATGACATGACGAGACGGCTTCTGCTTAGAAACTAACTGGCACGAACAGACAAACCCACTTTTATACATGTTTTCAATAAAAGAGGATGCGTAAAAAACACACGGAATCTTCACTCACACGCACAAGAAAAATGCGTGGGTACACGAATATACATATACGCCTTTCACTTACACACACCACTGTAAAATTCTTGTAACAGAGAAATGTAATGAGTAACTATTGAATATTTTTTTTTTGTACCTACCTGTTTTATTATTTTGTCTAAGCTATTGACGATGGAAAAGATTGAAAAATGTCATGTTCTATTTTACATTTCACAAGTACTTATTAATAAATTATTTAAAAATGTAAATAAGTTATTATTTTACATTTAGAATTTTAAAAAAGTAATATAACATTACAGATTTCTATGATTTCTATGTTTTTACGCACAATTCTGAATCTTCCGGACCGATTAAATTTTTTTTTCGGTGCATGACAGCCACATTCATGAGAAATTCAAGGTTATCCGGACTCGCGAAAGCGAGGCGCCGTCACATAGCTAGTGTGTTTACTAAATCATCAATATTCATTATATAGGTATTTATATACATTTTTATATACACATAACAAAACTTTAACTGGTCTGTGGCTGTACATAGGAGATATTTAAGAAACAAACTATGGTCTTCATATGGCCAATAAGACCCAAAACCATTTTTTGTAGATTTTTTGTCTGTCTTTCTGTCTGTATGTTTGTACGCGAATCACGCAAAAACTACTGGACCAAATCTGATGCGCTTTTCACTGTTGTATTATAGAAGGTCTAACTTAAAATCTGGCATAAGTTTCATCTTGATACGCCGCTTAGAACCTGAGATATGCGCGGACGAAGTCGCGGGCACAGGCTAGTGTACAATATGAATAGAAAACTATTTTTTTTTCTTTAACGCGCCTGCTCTATATGGGGTTAGATAAAAATGGATCTCCACTTTACTGACGACCCTTATTGTTTACTTACTCTTACAGTATTGAAATTCGATCAAAATATTTTAGATTATTGAGAAACATATATCCACACATATTCACATCAAAATTTTTCATTATCAATAGAGAGGTATATAAAATTTTAACTGTTTGAGTGACTGACAGACAACGCACACACAGCTAAAACTACTGGACGTAGGATTCTTAAGATCCTACGTCCAGTAGTTTTAGCTGTGTGTGCGTTAGGAGTTGTGGTTGTGTGCGATAGGAGGATTAAGGAGAAGGATTTCACACAGGAACAAAGTCCCAGGCCGGTTATAATATTGTACATGCATAATCAAAAGTATTCCAACAACGACTCCACGTATTTCTCTGTCACGTTTCCAATATGCCTAACTTTCTACACTACTACAAGTCCGATGGGCGCTTGTGTGTGTGCCCCTTTCACTTGACTACATTTTTGTTGTATTTTAATCAGATTTCTTATATTCAAATTAAATACTACGCACCTAAGTACTTAATTCAAATATTGAAGGTTTGTTAATTTATTAATAATGATAAACGGCGTTATACTGTCTTTCATAGGAGTATATCACTCTGATATTTCGTTAATGTAATTAGTGCTTATTTCAAAATGTCATAAAATACTAAGGATTTCTATTTATCTATATCTACTTACTAGCCTGTGTCCGCGACTTCGTCCGCGCGTAATTTACTATTGTTTATATCTCAGGTTCTAAGCGGCGTGTCAAGATAAATCCTACACCAACTTTTAAATTAGTTCGATAATACAACAGTAAAAACTGCATCAAATTTGGTTTAGTAGATTTTGCGTGAGGCGCGTACAAACACGCAGACAAGAAAGATAGATAAAAAATTCTACAAAAAATGGTTTTCGCTTCTATTGGCCCTATGCATACCCCCTAATAGTTTTTTCTAAAATATATATTTTTTTTTTACAGACACAGACAAACGAGCATGCATATCTTCTATGTACAGACACAGACCAATTACAGTTTTTTTATTTATTAATGATGATTGATGATAATGTGCTAACTTTTTTGTTACTTTTGGATAAATAATATCGTTTTTATTAAGCTAGACAAATCATTTTCTTTTGTTCATTCATTTATAGAATTTTAAATGTTATAAAATTCATAGTTGTTATTTATTAGTCTTTTTTATACTAGTTACTTAAAAATAAATAAATTAGATACAACGATTGATATCAACAAATTAAACCAAAAGTCTAATTCACATGATATTTGTTCTAGACAGACAAAATTCTCGTTTTTGTTCACACAGACTACTCCCATGAGATGTGGCTCATGAAATTTTTATCTCAATCTTTTTCATTATAAAGTTTTATTTCGTATAAATTTAATTCCGTATATAAGTCGTTATGATTCTGTGGACATATTGAGGGCACTGTGTTTGCTCGTCGTCGTTCAGTAGAAAGTTGGAGAAAGCTGTAAGTGTGGACCCAAATTCCGGTGTCGGTGAAAGACTATTTTTTTTACTTAATTGCCGCAGGTGTATCAGGGATTGGAAGTATGTAATTTTGTAAGGGATTTTAGTTTGGAGCTATTTAAAAAGTTTAACTTAAAATAAAATTTAAGAGCTTTAGTTTAATAAATACGTTTTCAAATCGTTAACAACCATCCTCGAAAGTGATTTACGAAATATACATACAAATAAAAGTAATAACGATATCATAAAAAAAACGATAACATAGTATAAATTATTATGAAAATGATATTAAATATAGTGTAAGTAAAAAATGTTCAGAACGCCGAAGAAATCGTTTTTTAAAGACAATGATCTGAAGGAATCAATGAATATATAGTATAGGTCTACCAGAATCTGATGGCAAAAAATTTATGAAAATCCCTCGGTCTTTAAAAAACGATTTCTTCGGCATTCTGAACATTTTTTACTTGCACACATTATAAAAAATTGTACATATTATAAAAAAAAATAAATATAAGTTAGTTTTTCCATTAAAATTAATAAATAACATTTATTATAATTTTAAAATAACTTTTCTCTGTGACCGGGTGAAAAACCAACTATGAAAATGTCATTAAAATAAAAGTGTGTATTAATATACATACAAAGAAATACTAAAAATAGAATTCAATTTTTATTACTGATCATTGTTATTCAATCATAAGTTTCATTTGACGATATTTTTTAATTAGGTAATCAAACTGTAAATATATAATAATGTAACAACAAAGTAACATTGTTTTAAAAGTTTCAAATAACTCTGTATTTGGTGTATAAAGTACGAAAACAGTTAGTAAATGAATATTTTTTAAATTAAAGTTCATATGATTCTTAGAAAACAACTGGTAAAAAATATTGTAATTATAAAAAAGAAAGTCTTTTCATATGTAATAATAATTAATAAATAAAAATATAGATTATAGAATAAAAAACCAAGCATTTCGTTGCGTGGTAACCAAAAAATATGAATTTGCCGTTTGACCCAAAATTCAACATTATCTACATTTTAAAGATAGACAGGCGTATCCTTATTAGAAATAATTTAAAATCTTTATAAAAATAAACCGGAAGTTATATTTTAGCTGTTGCTTAGAGTTTTTATTACTGAAATATTTAATTTCAGTAATGAACTTAAATAACTATTGGTATATTCTACGATTTTTTTATTACAAAGGATTTATTTATTTACTAATTATTGTACTTATATACTACATAGAATGGAACCTAAAATATAGTAAAACATACAAAGATACTACTTTTTATTAGTATTACCTATTTTTATTTAAGTAATACGGTGTATTACATCTTATTACAGGTACTAGTGTCGCAATGCCGGATACCACTTTTTGCCTTCAAGTGAAAGTGTCCGAGAAAGTGGAAAGCGTGTGAAAGCCAGTCGGCACACTTGTGTTTTGGTAAATGTGGATTGTGTACTTATTGATTTGTTTGCTGAATGTACACGTAATTAAATGTCCACTAACATGTTAAAAGTAGTATCCTCTTATTAACCTTAGCCTTGAGAACATTATCCTGCTTGGTCAAGTTCCGGGGCGTCGATGTCAGGAGCACTAACAAAATGGATGGATATGATAAGGTCAACTACGCGCAAAAAAACTCCATCTGGCCTCAAAACAGGCATAGCCCTGTTCCTGGTAGACCCTAGTCAGAGAGCCATAGCTACTGATTCAACTGGTGGTTACGACTAAGAAAAAGAGATCCTTTTACTAAATAAATATGAAAGTATGAACAATTGTTATCCTGTTTGACAGATTTAGATGATAGGTACCAAGTGTAGAATAAAATAGGAATAGAGAGATGGTGAAGGTCGCGGGACGCGCATTGATGCGGGCAGCGCAGGACCGGTCGTTGTGGAAATCCTTGGGGGAGAACTTTGTCCAGCAGTGGACGTCTTTCGGCTGAGAGAGAGAGAGAGAGAGATAGGGTAATTTTTACAAAACCTTCGGGAGCAAATCTAGGTTGTTTTTTTCATTTAGCTTGGTGAGTCCCATTGCTGAATAAAGGCTATCCCCATACTCTTCTAATAAATATAAAAGTTGGCCTAATCGGCTAAAAGGTATCAAGATCTTCCCAACAATTTTTTTTTATAATAATACCGGCCCATTTTGTATCATTATTTTTTTTAAATAATTTTTTGCCTCGTAGGTATAAATTTAAAATGTACAGTCAACTGCAGAAAACCTGACCCCCCATAAAAAGAAGTTACAGGATAAAAATAATATTTTTTTCACTCGAAACCTCGAAATTTTTGAATAAACAGTAAATATTTATTCTTGTGTACGATTTTATTATAATATATATCATCATCGGTTGAATCATCCAAAAGCAAAACTCGTAAATAAAAAAAATATATATAAAATACATGGTATTAAAAATTATTAATATTATTTATTCAGCAATTTATCTATTAGTGTGTTTTATTACAAAGTTATTAATAAAACATGAATTAATTAAATAACAATTAAATAATAAATAATAGTTAATTATTATATTGTAATAAAAAACCTTTTACTTTTCAAAGAATGCCAATCAACAATGTTACTCGTGTAACCATTCAAAACTTTCAGCGGCCAAACTTTCGTTCATGACATCAGCATTGATAACGTCCTTTGTAAGGTTATATCACAAGATGGCGGCGAGAAAGTCGGCCGTTGAACCCGGGTGGCACACTTGCCGAGCCGAGTTCCGATTCCGACTTGGATTCGTTAACTGCGATGTATCGATTGTATTTTAGATTTAGTTGAAAAACGTCAGTTTTATCTATAGACACAGAAAAAAAATTCTTATACAGATATAGAATGTCTTCATACCTTAAAAAAAAACGGGGTAGACAGAGCCAAGAGACGTGAGACTCGAAGGCCACGTTTAGCTGAATGGTGGGCTAACTGATCGGATGGAGATTCAGGTATAGTGACTGGATAGCCTGTCGCCAATGAGTGATTGGAGGAATCCCCAGTTTACAGTCCTTTGACTTTTTACCATCTGCACGGGAAGAGAAGCAGCTGGCATATTCTATGTTTTTTCTTCGCTCCCAGATCAGCATGGAAGTGACCATTAATTAATTATGGTTATAAAACCAGTGGTTAAAAGCAGTGGGTACTACAAAGTTTGATATTTTATAATTATCGAATGGATGGGATTTTTCAATATTGACAATACTATGAAACTTTAAACTAGGACTGAAATTAAAATTAATATAACCACACTTTATAATATAATCCCTAAAATGCCGCTTTAGTTTGACAAAAAGATTACGAAACGTAACGCTGATTTCAATTTTAATAAGAAATTTAGTTCCCAAAGAAATTTCTGGAAATGGAATTCCATCTAAGTTTCAAACAAGTTTCTAAATTCCCTCCAAACGTACGAGAGAACATAATATTTTATGTTCTCTCGTACGATGCATTGGAAAATGATGTTTTGATATATCTTTAATCACATTTAAAGATATTTTGAAAATCATTTTAAAAGAGGCATTTCTATCATGAGTAAACCGAGTAAAAGCTACTATTAAATCTACAAACACTTTCTCGACGGCATGCCATCGGCGCGCGCGCACGCCGTGCCGGCTTTCCGTATTTATGTATTTGGGGTGGGCTGGGCGATGGCATGACGCATTCACATAGCTCCACAATTAGATGTCAGTGGGGCTAAACTAAACTTGTATGAATACTTTTAAACCGATGGTTCAGATTGAACCATAGACAGAAAAATAAAACTTTATGGATTAGATTCATCTCATGGAAGTAGTAAGTACTTTGTTGTACAAAGGTACTTATTACTTCCATGATTCATCTAAACAGAAATACAAATGTAAAAAAAGTAATAATCGACTGATACTTTTCTCTAAACTAGAATGTAGAAACATTTTTATTTTTAATATTTTTTATTTCTATTTTCCACGAAAACTATTGAATATGCTTATTATTTTTTCACAGTTACTCTATAAATATTTATAATGACTTATTTATGTCTCAGGTTAATAGTATATCTACATATAAGCATTTAGTTAACATATGAACTAAATAAATCGATACTAAATATACAATATACTTACTAAAAAATTGTCTGTGTATATATTTTAAAAGAAGAAATAAAGAAGCCGTGTATTAAGTAGGTACACGGCTTTTTTATTTCTTCTTTTTTATACTTCTTCTTCTTCCCTCGGCTACGCCCACGTGAAATTCGATATTCACCTATTTTACAACGTTAATTTTTTTATGTACTTTTTGTTGTACTTATGTATAACACTAACAGATGGCGATTCCAATGTTCGAAAAAACCGAAACTAGTTTACATAGTATAAATAAATATATACTGCTAAAATGTATTGTATATTGTTAAGCGAATAAATAAAATAATAAAACCTAATCCTAACTAGTATTATAAATGCGAAAGTGAGTTTGTTTGTTTGTTATCTCTTCACGCTTAATCTACTGAACCAATCTTCCTGAAATTTCGCATACACATAGTTAGAGGTACGGAGAAGGACATAGGGTACCTTTCATCCCGGGAAAAAGAACTGTTCCCGTGGGAAATACACGCGGGAGAAGCTGCGGGCAAAAGCTAGTAAATAATAAGTTTTTATATTTAGATAGATTATTTTTAAATTAACTAGATTTTATTTTACCAAGAAAAAATAAAAAATATAGGGTTGGCGCGTTGATGTCTTTTGTGCTACGTTTATGTTTTCTTCCTGTTTGAACTGAATTAAATCATTATTATCTTTTAGCATTAATTTAATAAATTTTATTTTGTATATACCTTCCAAGATAATTATTTAAAAACAATCATTTTAATCGGGAGATGTTTTTGCTATAACAGTAGGCTTTTGAAGAACAAAAAAGAATATTATCATACTGTACAAAAAAAAATCGTGAACAGGAGTAAACTATATCAAAGCAAGCGCCTTACTGGCTCAATAGCCGATCTCGGCTAAACGAGCGTTACGTCGACGATCGTTGCAGCTCAGCCTCAAACATGACCCATAAGATAAATTTCTCAGCGCTTGAACAAATCACTTCAAAATGATAACCTCAAGTGGGATCTCAAAGCAATATTTTATGGCACATTTATAAAATATTGCTTTGAGATCCCACTTTATTGGTTATGTAAGAAACACAGGTGTGTATGGACACACTTTCTATACTTTCATTTTTTGATCACTTTGAACTCACCGAAAACATGCCATTTTCAACCTTAACGTAACCAAATAAAGATTAAATTTAAGCGTATTCTTCGATACGTTCACACATTGATGAATACGTTAAAGATTTTCGAAATTATGCAATTCATGTAGGTATTTTTATTGGTAAGATTTATCTTTGGGAATTAAGTAACAAAGAAGATCTCTCTTTAGTCATATTTCCACATGACTGAGGGTCGTGGTCATTATATGGAATGAAACACACACAATGACTCAGTTGGCAATTTTAATGGAGTGGTTTGCCATTGCCTTCTCCATTTCACATACTAGTTGATAATCATCAACACAGAGTGCAGATTTCCTCACGATGTTTTCCTTCACCGGAAGCAAGTGGTGGTCTATGAAAACTACCATACATGAGTCAGATTGGTATATATACAAACTCATGTAGCCCGGGCTGGATTCGTACCTGGGATTTTGCATCCACAGGCGGGCGCTCTACCACTCGGCCACCACCGCACAAAGATAAATATATACGAAATATTGTGGTTTTTATCAAATAAATTGCACTTTTAAGAAAATAGCAGCACTTTATATGTAGGCGACGACAACCACCTAAAATTTTCTGCACAACCCAAAGGTTGGCTGGTAGTAAATGCTTTAGCATTAAGCCCTCCTATTGTACGTTTAATTTGTAATTTTGTATAATAAAGGTTAAATATTAATAATAATAAATTTCATTAAAATCAGTCCATTCATAAAAAAAATTGTGATGAATTCCTGTGATGGTCCAGTTCCTCAAAAAAACGATTGATTTTATTTAAGTTTGGTTATGGGTCTAAAAGCACAAAATGCTTAAAAACAGCATAAAGGAAAAACATTTTTTTTACAGCAGCTATAATTTAACACATTTTTTTCTTCTGGACCAGACCATATAAAAATTGAATTCTATGTATTTTATCCATGGAAGTAATAAGTACCTTGTACAACTACTTACTACTTCCATGATTTTATCTTCCAGAATGACAAACAAAAATACAAACATAACAGAATTTCTGAAAATCTTATCAGAGATAAATCCTGTAAGGCAGAGGGCTGTTTTTACTTTGTTATATTTAAAATCAATAAATAAACTTTATTGAATTCTACTTGATGAGCTGTGAGCCGTCAACTTTTACCACTGTGTGCTGTATTTGTATAGTAGAATCAATTCTACTATTTAAAAACATAGGTCGTGCCTCAATTGTGACTCAAAAAGCCAAAGAAATTCGTCATAAAACATAGAAGTTTTTACTTCACTTCCATGATGGGAGCGAAGAAAAAACATAGAATGTGCCAGCTGCTTCTCTTCCCGCGCAGATTGTAAACGTCAATCGAGGGAAAGGGCTTTAAACTGGAGATTCTTCCACTCATAGGCGATGGGCTAGCAACCTGTCACTATACCTGAATCTCCATTCCATCAGTTAGCCCACTATTCAGCTAAGCGTGGCCTTCGAGTCTCACGACTCTTGGCTCTGTCTACCCCGTAAGGGATGAAGACGTGCTTCTATGTATGTATGTACTTGATGTTCATTTCATTCTTTTTGTTAAAATTGCAACACCTAGTGACATCTAGTGTCGATTGACAGTAAGTTTTTGCAATGATCAACGCCATCTATCGACTACAAGTATATAACAGTTACTACGATACAACAAAACAAAAAAGAAAGCAATGATGAAGTCACTTGCCGCTAGAGAGAGCTGATTCTTTTTCTTTTTTTAATAAAGACTAGAAAATTATGAAAGGAAAAGTAGCCATTTTTGAAAAACAATTTGATTTGGTGTTTAGGGTGAGAACAAGCAGTCTTAAGAGGACTTATAGGAAAAAAAAAAATCGATGGCTAATTACATACATACATAGAATCACGTCTTTATCCCCCTATCCCAGGAGTAGACAGAGCCAAAAGTCGTGAGACTCGAAGGCCACGCTTAGCTTGAATAAGTGGGCTTTTGTTATTTTTGTTTTTTTTTGAAGACTTTTTATCTTTAAAAAATTGCGATTCATCCCAACAAAAAAAAATCTGCACATCCATACATTTTGAGCTTGAGAGTAAATGTTGTAAAATAGTATGGAATAGCTGATTTTTTTATGATTTCAGGTTTTTTGTGATGTCGGTCCCATACAAAAAAAAAAGATACTAATTACTTAAATAAAAATAATATAAAGATACTATGATTTATGAGTACCTATAGGTACTCATAAATATAGACTTTACCAATAGGATGGTTGTTAGTTAATTAAAAATAACCCTGTATATTACACTAGCTTTTGCCTGCGACTTCGCCTGCGTGAATTTCCCACAGGACCAGTGTTTTTTCCCGCGATGAAAAGTTACCCAATTACCTTTTCAGTAGCTTCCAACTATGTGTATGCAAAATTTCAAGGAGGATTGGTTTAGTAGATAAAACGTGGAGGTAACAAACAAACAATTATATAAACAAACTCCTTTTCGAATTTATAATATTACCTAGTTAGGATTAGGATTACTTATATGAAATTCAGTATCTTAGTTTTGATGGAACTTAAAGTCATGAACGCATTTCCATGAGTCAAGCTAATGATAACAAGTGAAAGGACTATTGTGCGGAATCGTCCCCACCCACCAACAGAAATAGAAACATGAAGTCGAATCGACATATCTTGGCAAGCTGATATTTTTTTACTATGGGGTCGTTGCCCTTATGCATGGGAGTTTTCATGGTATCGAACGTTTTACAAATATTTATCCCATATATTTTTTTACATATGGAGCACTAAATATTTTTACAAAATGTTGTTTTTTTTAATTAACCCCACTGATTTATGAAAAGAAATAGGTTTTTTAATGAAACAGTAGATACTTTAGGAACACTTTGACATCAGTTTCATTTTTATTGTTGTTGGTAGATCCCATACATTTTGATATGAAGCCCAATTATTTTTTACAAAACTCTTTTTTTTTTTTAATTAACCCCACTGATTTATGAAAAAAAAAGTATTTTGAAAATGAAATAATAGACATTTTAGGAACACTTTGGCATCAGTCCCATTTGTGTTGGTGGGTGGGGACGGAGCCCCATACTTTGAGAGTCATATGTCCTTTAAGAGTTAGATTTCACTACTATCAAAATATGAACACTCAGTCATAGAGAGTAAAACTCAATTCCATTTGACGAAGAATAAAGAAATTAGGTTTAATATTTTATTTCAGAAGCAAGTGCCATATTGTAACCGCAAAGCATTTGTGGAGTTCACTAGCATCAATACTGTCACGCAACTATAAAATATAGTAAATCCAAAACCACATCCATGTGAGCTAACACTTGAGCTGTCGATACAAATTTAACGATATACTCGTAATATGATCATCACGTTTTTAAGATATATGAGGTAATAAAGAATGTTACACACACGTAAAAAAAATACCCAAAAACTACCCACTTACCCTTCCTTTTTGCACTACTATTGAATAGACAGAATAAGGACCAAACAGAAATCAACACCCCTTGAAACGCGAGCTAAAGGTTTTTGAAAACTAAGACTAAACGATTTTGAAAAAAGTGCAAAACTCTTCTGATATTAACAATACAATAGGTGACAACTCTGAAAACGGCGGCTTGAGAAATAAGAGCACACACAATAAGCATCTGCCTGCTCTTTATTTCTGATAGTACGGTCTTGCATTGCGACATTTATTGCTTAGACTTAAAGGTATATTTTTTGATCGAAAGAGATACACGTATAAGTATATTTAATCAACAAGGACTGTTTATTGCTTTGATTTGGTATGAGGATAAACACGACTGATTTGCTTGATTTAAAAGTCTTGAAAGTGAGTCGATGCGCAAAACGCGCCCAGACACCTGCTTGTACTTTTTTCCTTTTAAATGAAGTGCCACATCTATTCTCTCGTACTTTAGAAAAAAACGCATAACCTTTTAACCTATATTTGAGAACCACAACCGCTTGTAGTATGATATTATGATGATTTCAAGTAGTTTAGATACATTATTTTGTTTATTTTTTATTTTAGTTTGTTAATTTTAGGTTTGATTTTAAATTAATTTCTTTAAATTGGTTCGGATTTCATCAATCAATTAAAATCGACTAATCCATACTTCCATACTACAAGTACGTCTTGTCTGTCAGTTTACGCTTTCCATGCTAAACCGCTTCACCCATTTATGCCAAATTTGGTGTGGATATAAAGATCAACCGTCAAACATAAACTACTTTTTTTTTCAAAGATCCACCCCCTAAGTGCTGCAATGGGTAGTTAAATTTGTATCCAAAACACACAAGATACTTTGGCCGCGGGCGGGATACTTTGTCGTACCGCGCTCCCGGTGTCCATTAAATATTATTTAATTGGATTAATATGTAAAAAAAATTACGAAGTAAAACGAGCGCTAAAACAGCTAAAGCAGTACAAAGCTCCCGGAAAGGACGGCATAACCACCGAGCTGCTTAAGGTTGGCGGACGCCCAATACTAAAGAACTCCGATGGATTTTCAACGAGGTGATGTTTACAGGCGTCATTCCAACACAGAGGCACAACAGTCTTGTCCGTGCTTTTCCACAAAAGGAGAAGCTCAAAAAACCGATCTCAAGAACTACCGCCCGATTGCGCTTCTGAGTCAAATTTATAAGAAGTATTCTCACGATGTCATCACGACGCGCTATGACAAAACGACTCGACGATCACCAACCTATAGGAAACGAAAGGCAGGCTTTCGATCGGAAGGCTTCAGCAACAATCGAATCGCCACGATATTCACTATAAGGCAAGTGATACAGAAAACCCACGAATATAATAGACCACTCTACCTTGCCTTCGTGGATTATGAGAAAGGCTTTTGATTCTGTGGAGCACTGGGCCGTGTTTGATTCTCTACAGCGCTGCCGTGTCGACTACAGATACGTTCAGATGCTAAAAAACCTATACCAGTCCGCTACAATGACTACACAGATACTACAGGTGCTTTCACGACAGTGCATATTAAAAGAGGGGTACGCCAAGGAGATGTCATATCGCCGAAGCTTTTCACAAATGCCCTTGAAGATATTTTCAAAACCTTGGAATGGAACGGCATGGGTATCAACATAGTCGGACAATACTTAAGTCATCTTCGCTTTGCTGACGACATCGTTCTACTTTCCGAGACACCTGAAGATCTAAAATAGATGCTCAATGATCTAAGCCAAGCGTCACGGAAAGTTGGTCTACAGATGAATCTGGAGAAAACGAAGTGGATGGGCCCCACGGATACCCAGATTCTAATTAATGGCACAACGGTGGAGAAGGTCAAAGATTATGTGTACTTGGGTCAGAAAGTCGGGTTAGAGAAAGACACGCTGGAAAAAGAAATCGACAGACGCATACAACTGGGCTGGGCGGCCTTTGGGAAATTGACTGATGTCTTCAAGTCAAAGTTACTCCAGTTTTTGAAGACTCGAGTATATGACCAATGTGTTCTTCCAGTGATGACTTATGCTTGCGAGACGTGGACACTTACTGTAGGAACGGTCCACCGCCTTAAAGTGGCTCAGAGAGCCATGGAACGCTCAATGCTCGGAGTCACTCTGCGAGACAGGGTCAGAAACGAAACCATACGCCGGCGCACAAAAATCACAGATATAGGTGAACGAGTTGCGCGCCTAAAGTGGCAATGGGCTGGACATATCTGCCGCAGAGATGATGATAGATGGAGTCAGAGGGTTCTGTTCTGGCGACCCCGTACAGGAAGACGAAGTGTAGGCAAACCAGCTGCCAGATGGTCGGACGATATCAAAAAGACGGCAGGACCGACCTGGACCAGAATCGCCGCATCAAGATCAGAGTGGAAGTCAAATCAAAGAGGCATACGTTCAGCAGTGGACAAAAATATGCTGAGAAGAAGAAGAAGAATATGTAAAAAAATTAAGGATACAAGTTTTTTTTTTTTGCTGGTTGGATCGAGAGTCAAATACCACATATCCTTGCTAAACAAAGTCATTCCGATAAAAAGTCACTTTGTAAAAAACAAATCTGAATATCAAGTTTAGATTTATAATCGGACTGTATGGCGTACTTTAGCACAGAATTAAAAGTACTACGTACAGAAAGGATACTCCCTGCCCCTCCCGCAATATGGCACCCCCGCACTCCCCGCACTTCTCCCCCGTTCTAGTGTGTATTGGGACGCTATAACTATGAAAACGCACACATTGACGTGTTACTGACGTGTTCACGGATATACAGTTTCATTTGTAGTAGTAGGTATATTTGACGCCCCGTTTCTATGAAGCGCCCGCCCTGTGCCTCAAGCGTGTACAATATTACCAGGTAGAATGCTAAATAACCATGTCAAAGTTTTCTATTATTAGAAAATTTACCAGCAGTGTAAATGTAAAAATAGTTTGTTTTCTACATAACAGCTATAAACTAAAGTGGATGACAGATACTGGACAGTAGTAAAATTAAATTAATTTAAAGTTTAATCAACATTAGGTGTGTGTTTCTTAGATTTTACATATTTATGTAAAACTACTGTTATTAATTTAAGTAAATTTACCCGTGATATATACGTTTATTAATTGCACAGAAATTTAAAATTATTTCATTAAGATTATTGATTTGCACAATTATTGTTTCGTTTTTAGTTTAATTATGAGTATTTTAGGCTTAAAGAATAGTAGTTATTCTATTTTTATATAAAATAGTTATTTTTACTAGTATCTATACTGATATTAATATCATATCAATAAGTCAGCGTCTACTATTATTAATAATTAACCCATATAACCCATGGGAAATTTTGGACCTCTATTCTACCCACATAGTACTAAATTTCTTCAAAATAAATATTATATTTATTTAATACTTCATTGCACAAAATTTTAAAAACTATGTACAAATGATGGACTTAACGCCATATGGTATTCTCTACCAGTCAACCATTAGACCAAACAGAGAGTAGTCAGTTGGTGCGATAAATTGCAACGCGATAATAGATTCACACTTTCACATTTATAATATTGATAGGATAGGTGAAATATAAATTTCTGTACTCTAGTTGTTTTTACATTTGTGTTTACTCACCGTAACTTGGTAAAAAGGACAGTGACGTATTTATTAGTGTTATTGCTATTAACGATAAGTATACGTTTGAACCATTTTCTTTTTTACTTCACTTGTCCATAAACATAGATTTGTATATTTTGAAACACGTTGTAGCTAATTCTGGTAGGCGACCGCAGTTGTTTTCCATTACAAGTGTGGTATTTGACAGAAATATGTCTGCATTTACATTATTTGTATAAAAAATAAATAAAAATAAAAATGAATAAAAAGAAAATTTACCCGACTCGACATCCCTTGACAAAATATCTTGACGCCAAAGAATTAGGAGAGTCGACCACACCTAATGTGAAAAAGGCAAGGAACAAGAAGAGGTACATGATTTGCATAAAAAATAATAAAATGATAAACGACTAAAAGTTAACTTTGTGCCAAAGAAAATATTTTTATTGCAAAAACACTTATTTAGACAAGATTTTTAGTACGAACTCTCATATTATTATTAAGATTTTTGCTAGGCAATGACATTCTAAGAATGTCATTGTTGCTAGGTACTAATTCGAAGCAATGAGTACAAAATAAATTCATCTATTTTAATGAAATCTACACCATACATACTAGAGATCTAGTACTATATAAACGCTTAAATTAAAACCAAAAAATCTTTTTTGAAACTTGGCCTTCAAAGAAGGCTCTTTTTCAAGTCGAAAACTTTATAATCATAGTGTATTATGTCTCTGAGCTACAAACTACGAGCATTTCGGAATAACCACTGCTGAGAATAAATGTCGAAAGAAACTCATGATACAGTCTTTGTCGCCTAACATGCTAGAGGGGCTATTTTTTATCTTTTACTCTGTATATGTACAGTCAAAAATAAAATGTAAGAAATAAGTATAGTATAATATAAAATGTTATGTTTGTTATATTATATTTGTATCTTATATTTTATTACTACTAACTTACTTACTCACCCCATGTGGTTCCCGGGTTAGAATAGGACCACTCCATCTCATTCCATGGATGTCGTAAGAGGCGACTAAGGGAAATGCTTCCGATGGGCAGCAGCGTCGGAAGCTCACAAAGCCAAAAAAAACTGCGCTCGCCAACCCGCCTGCCAAGCGTGGTGAGTATGGCAAATCCCCCCAAAATCTTGGGGGAGACCTTTATCCAGCAGTGGATATTTTGCGGTTGTAATGATGACTTACTCACATTTACTTTCGCATTCGTTTGAAAAAAGATCGTCAAATACCAACAAAGAACAAAACGAAAAAGTACATTTGATCGCATGTAATACAAAAATGCATCATCGCCGAGTAAAAAAAAACATTACCAAAGCCACAACTAAGTGGTAACTAATTTACCACTATTGTTGATTCCATTCCATTGTTAGTTCACGAAATATTCTACAATCACAACTTCAAACTGTCAGTGTATGTTAACTAAAGTGAAAGGATATGGTAGTGTAAACAGTTCATAGTACCTAGTATTCAAGAAGCTTTGAGGGTCTAAAACTATTTTGAATTGGAATGATCCATTTATCATTTCCTAAATATTTAAAAATTAACCTTATTCTACCATTTATAAAGTTTATTTAAATACTTAGGATTATAAGCCGATTCCACTCACATTCAGATACAGTAAGCAACCGCTCTATCTCCTTCAATTTTTTTGTGTAAAAATATCTTGCCAAAATATTTTGCTATCGAGTTAAAACAGAAATTTCCGCCTTTTTATTTTCAAAATTGAAATAAAATCATCCCGACTACTATTATAAAATGCGAAAGTGAGTTTGTTAATTTGTTTGTTTGATACCTCTTCACGCTTTATCTACTGAACCAATCTTCCTGAAATTTTGCACACACTTTAGAAGTACTGAGAAGGACATATGGTACCTTTCATCCCGGGAAAAAGCTCTATTCCCATGGGAAAATCAAGTGGGCGAAGCCGCGGACAATAGCTAGTTAATGATAAAAACAGTATTGTTTACTTTACATCATTATTTTAGTCTGAAGAGCAGTCATCTTCTCTCTTTTTGTGGATAGCTGGCTAAGGCAATCTAAGTTTAGTTCCTATGATGAAACAAAATTGAGTAAAGTACCTACTATAAATACCTATATGTATGTTATTTTTAGGGTTCCGTACCTCAAAAGGCAAAAACGGAACCCTTATAAGATCAGTTTGTTGTCCGTCTGTCTGTCTGTCAAAGTTTTTTTTCGCAGGAACGCTTAAAGGTATCAAGTTGAAATTAATATCAAATACTCGGATTCATAGTCTCTTTCAGCAAAAAAATAATCAAAATTATACGTCAATGAGATCAAGAGACATTACCGTAAATGTGGCGGATTCTTGCATATTTTGCGATTTCAGACAGCAATCAAAACCTATGGGATACCTACTTCCCGTTGACCTAAAATTATGAAATTTGGCAAAAGGCAAGGTTAACAGTACTTATACAGGAATAAATCTGAAAGTTGTAAATATGTTGTTGGAAGTCTAAAAGTGTTACAAACTTATTTTTTATGCAGTATGAATCCTAGGGATGAACTGCAAAGTTAAGTTTGTTTTTGAAACTAGTTGGTCTTTTAATTAGAGCTATAAATGTGAGATGCTTTGCGTGTACGGAACCCTCTTCGGTGCACGAGCTTGACTCGCACTTGGCCGGTTTTTTAATATACGAGTCTCCTATAGAGCTGGGTACGGCACCATGCGAATATGCGCTACGAAAAGTGAAAATGGTTATTATCTGTTTATTTTCATCTCACGTTTTTCCTTAAGCTCACTCTCTTTGTAATGGCACATACATTACTGGAAATCTAACAGGGGAATAGTAGAAACTTGGAACATTAATCAGCCGGTAGTAATTATAGATATCGTTCTCATGAGAGTTCTTCCTTTGATTAGCTTTTTTAAAAAATCCGTGTCTCTTCCCCATATTTGCATACTTTGAGAAAGATGGGTATCATTTTCCCAACAATCATGAAAAGAAATTTGTACTAGTTTTAACGAGAAAATCATTGAATGAATACTAAGTAAGGTAATTATGAGCAACAAAGGCAAAAAATACTTTGTCAAATGTACTATGGGATATAGATATGTTTATAGGAACTAGAACTAGTCGCAAAATTTTATGTGATATGTAGGTCTTCTAATTTTTTACTAACAATAAACCAGAGAGAGAAGTTTAGTATAATATATAAGTATACAACAAAATCTTAATACGAAACAATATTAAGCTTCTGAACATCTGTCAAAACAAAATTAAAAATTTGAAAACTAAAATTTAAATCAAAATCAACCATACAATCAACTATTTAGAGAATCATTTTCTACACGAACTATTACCACCGCACTGATTCTACTAACGATCCTATGAAAATGTGAATATAAGCAAACTTAAATATGCGTGACGTGTAGAAGTCTTAACAAATGATTCTAAGTCTTACGTAGAATATTATAAAGGCTATGATGAAGTTGCAAATGGTTTTGAAGATTGAGATATTGTATTTGTAAAAAATTAAATCGTAGACCAAGAAACGCTAGCCTGGAGTAATCATCCGACCACAAAACACAAAATATAAAAGGGTGACACCACCATGGATATTCATAGTTCTATTGCCAACTGACCACAGTGGACGCGTTAAGTTCAATATGTATAAAATTATCATCTTTGTTTCTTTATCATGTGCTTTTGCAATGCCAAATCCCGAAACGGAACCTGCATTTAACAAAGTTTCGAAAAAAGATTGTTCAAATGGAATATTTAGTCCAACATGTTTGAAAATTGGAGCTATTTCGTTGTTTGAAAAGTTAAATAGCAAGGACGAATTGACTCTTATACCTGGTGTGACTCTGGTTAAAGAAAAAAGTGATTCGAAGACTGATATGATAGCAAATGAGATAACGAGGTCCTTGTCAACGGATTCTGATGAAAGACTTGACAAATTTCTGCTGTATCATGTTGGAACTTTTTTGGACACTCATGCAGTGAAACTGAGGCTTTTAGATGATGGAGCTGCAGAAGAAGCAAGAAGTATGATTGGTGAAGCACGAGCAAAGAATCCTTTGTCGATGGGAGGCAAGAAGGGCGGCATGGGAGGGCTGGTTGCTATGGCTATGATGATGAAAGGTGAGTGTAAATTATTTGTCGCACAAATTCGTACTTAGACATTGGTATGTCGTTTCTTAGAAAGTTATATTATGCTTCAACATTTACATACATAGAATCACGTCTTTATCCCTTACGGGGTAGACAGCCAAGAGTCGTGAGACTCGAAGGCCACGCTTAGCTGAATAGTGGACTCTCTGATTGAATGGAGATTCAACGTCTCACCAAAACATTACAATGCCAATAGTGGCCATCAATTGACCTCTTTATCACTCCCTTTACAACTTGGTTACCTATTTTAAGACAATCAGCTTCAAGCTGTTATCGATTAATAATAATGGAACCGTTAAAATATTTTCCACTAGCTGTCACCCGCGGCTTCGCCCGCGTGAGTTTCGCTTAGATGAAAAATCTTTTTGTGTTCCAAACTGTTTCACATGTTTCGGATTTTCGTTTTTTATACGTCTGCAGAAAATGTTCATTAGATTAATCAAGTTTTGCTAAGGCGCCATTTCCATATATGTTTTAGTGTAGCTGGTCTCTTGAAGCTTTTCATCAGATGTTCCATATCTTCAATTTTTATACGTCAGCAGAAAATGCTCATCAGGTTGAACGACTTTTACTAAGGCGCCATTTCCATATATGTTATAGTGTAGCTGGTCTCTTGCAGTTCTTCATCAGATGTTCCAGATCTTCAATTTTTATACGTCAGCAGAAAATGCTCATCAGGTTGAACGACTTTTACTAAGGCGCCATTTCCATATATGTTATAGTGTAGCTGGTCTCTTGCAGTTCTTCATCAGATGTTCCAGATCTTCAATTTTTATACGTCAGCAGAAAATGCTCATCAGGTTGAACGACTTTTGTTAAGGCACCATTTCCATATTTTTTATAGTTTAGCTGTTCTGTTATGGTTCTTCATCAGGTGTTCCAGTTTTCTAAATCAATTATAGCCTATATGTTGCCCAGACTTTATAGCTATACAACAAAAAAAGTTTCATTCAAATCCGTCCAGTAGTTTTTGCGTGAAACGCGTACATACATACAGACAGACAGACAGACAGACAGACAGACAGACAGACAAGAAATTCCAAAAAATGTTTTTTGCTTTCTATTATTCTATTTAAGTGTCCCTCTATCCATTTCAGTCAAAAATACAAAATGTACAGACAAAATATTTTTACTGTTTTATTATATGTATAGATGATGTTATTAACAGATGTTTAGCTGTAAACACTACTTGACGTGGACGTCTTTTGGCTGAGAGAGAGAGAGAGAGAAACACTACTTACTAGTTCAGGTACCTACCTGATGAGTAAATGAGTGTTGTAATATTAAGAGACTGTACCTACAGTCTCTTAATATAACAGCCAAAGGTCGACTGTTAGATAATGCTTCTGCATTAAGTCCACCTATTGTGCCATACATTGTGTTTGTACAATAAAGGTTAAATAAATAAACAGCACTCATTTTATACCAACAAACAAAAAGCTGTAATTTTGAATACCCACGTGTACTTGCTAATTACTTCAATAATTTTGTACCTCCCACTGTAGCCGTCCGTGGATTATATCAACCGAATGTGAATATTAAATGTTAATATCTTAGAGTTCCGTAGGTCCGTCCAAACGAAACATCACCAAAAAAATTCATTGATATGTCTATTCTATTCTATATACAATATATATTGATATAAACATATTGGTAAACACTGTTTTGGGCTATGTACGACTTTGTATTTATTCGACTATATGTACTAAACTGTGCCTGTAGATTTTTTTTTCAAATAAAATAAAAATAATATATAGGTAATTGATTGACGGAGAGTTTCTGAAACACGGTTCGGTATACGCGAAAAAGAGTTTCTGAAACACGGTTCGGTATACGCGAAAATTGTTTCGTAACTGACTGACAGACAACGCACAGCCAAAACTACTGGGCGTAAGAAGCTGAAATTTGGCTTGAAGGATAGGAAGTGTAGGCGAGCACTAAGAGACGATTTTCCGAAATTCCCTTTAAAACAAAATCCAAGGCCCAAAATACTAACTCGTCTTACTACAAAACGATGTCTAAAGTTAAATACTTGCTAAACACATTACCCGTTCACACGAAAAAGATACTGACAACTAGAAAATGTCATTAAAGCACGTGTGTTTTAATTGTAAGGGTAATGTGATTAACAAGTATTTAACTTTAGACATCGTTTTGTAGTAAGACAGTAAGAATGTTGCAATGACGAATAAACCACATAGGTACTTAATTACCTACATCAACGAAATTGTGATTTAAGAGACCGTGACCAAATTTTTACGTTTTGCGTTTAGAAATGACATTTTAAGTATTTAATTCTGACATAGATAGTAGTAATTACAAGGCATGTAAAAATTGTGAAGTCTAGAGGGTTCCGTACCCCTAATGATTGATTTCTATTATTATTTCTCTGCTTTATGTCATCTAATGCATCTTATCTTGTGTATGGGTTCGATCCACGGTCGGGTCAAGGTGAAAAATGATATTTTTCAGATTGACCTGGGTCTTGGATGTTTCTCTATATAGGTATGTAGAATAATATTAATGTTGTATTCCTGTGTATATTCATGGTACATGTTATAAAATATGGTATCCCATAACACAAGTCTCGAACTTACTTTGGAGCTAGCTTAATCTGTGTTATTTGTCCGTATATATTTATTTATTTATATTTCTGTTTATCATTTTATTTTAAATTTATTTAAATTTTTGTTGACATGCACAGTGGGCCACATAGTAAAGAATGATTAAGAACTTTAATACTTAACTAAAAACATTTAAAGAACATGACAGCAATAAATAGATGACACATAACTTTGTTACCCGCGATAATGAAAGGCTTAAGCCACACTATTGATGCCAAGTTTAGAGACTAACTTGGTGATACTATTCACTTTCGCGCTGTCTCTGATGAGAACAGAACAAAATTGCAAAGTCACTAGGAAACTATTCAAAATTATTCCACACGGCAATTCGCAGACACCCAGCTAGGCCACGTCGCTCTCAGTGTGGCCGCTCCGATAGTAGGTATGCCATACGTCTATTCGCTAGGATCAGTCACTAAGCGTACGAAATGTACCAATATTTTTTTTTTAAAGCGAGTCCCTTGACTCTTAGCACTAAGCGAGGCTCCTTGTAGTGTAGCCTTGGCCTAAGAAATCTAAGAATACCTCACATATTTATATCTGAAAGGCTCTAATCGTGGCTGTGGACGAGTTTAACACTTTTCCCATTTCTTGGCTAAAATTTGTGCAACAAAAAACTCTGCATGTGTTTTCGTACAAGACAGGTGACACTTTACTAAGTCGAATCTAAGTTTTTTCTTTCGTACTGCGCATAGATTAACCATAGGATGCAATAGATTAATTAATACATATAAAATTCTTCCGCTACCGGACAGATAACGCACAGCCAAAGCTACTGGGCTTAGGAAGCTAAAATTTGACATGTAAATAAAATCCTTTCTAACTAATTCCTAACTAAATAAATGCTATAGTGAGTTTGTTTGCTTGTTTATTTGTTACCTCTTCACGCTTTATCTACTGAACCAATCTTCCTGAAATTTCGCATACACATAGTTACAAGTACACTGAAAAGGACATAGGGTACCTTTAATCTCGGAAAAAAACACTGTTCCCATGGGAAATTCACGCGGGCGAAGCCGCAGGCAAAGGGAGGCAAAACAAAATGGTAAATGAAGGTTCCTAAGAGAGTGTAGAGAAGCATTGCCTGTATTTCCAACGGGAACCATTTTAATCTATAAAAAAATGTATATGTATATTATTCATAATAGTAGATGTTCTACGTATATCAAAGGATAAATCTATGATATTATTGTGTAAAATTATTTAACGCGAGAGTAACTAGAATACTTTCCTTTTCAAAAATCAGAAACATTAAAATACGAACAGTAAAAACATAGGTAGGTACAACTAATACCTACAAAACCGAATCGACACTATACACAACAGAGTACCTATGTTGAATTTAAGCATAGCAATGCTTAAATTCAAAAATCCAGCAAAAGAACACCCAATGCCATTATCAATACGGCTTAAATCAGCATATGTCTAGAACACTTTTTGCAATCAGTCTTCTATGAAAATATAATTGACATAAGACTATACAGAGACATATAAAAGCGAAGATCCACAATCACGTTATCAAACTGTAACGGTATTCTATTCAGAACACACGTGTTCAAGTATATCACAATGTACAAATTATTTGTATTAGTGTTAACAGCTTCAGCTTTTGCGTTACCTAATCCTGAAATTCGTGATCCAAAAAAAAATGAGGCTACTTCGGGAACTGCTGGCAGGACTATAGCAAAGGACTGCAACAATGGGATTTTTAGTCCAA
This sequence comes from Ephestia elutella, assembly GCA_018467065.1. Taxonomy (NCBI): domain Eukaryota; kingdom Metazoa; phylum Arthropoda; class Insecta; order Lepidoptera; family Pyralidae; genus Ephestia; species Ephestia elutella. The sequence continues at coordinate 5,936,029 of CM031589.1, forward strand.
CCTGTTTGAAAATCGAAGCTATAGCAATGTTAGATAAACTCAGTGCTAAGGAAGAGGTACGACTCTTACCAGGAGTAAGTTTAGTGAAAGAAAGCAAAGAGAATGATAGTAAAGCCGAAGAGTTCGCTTCTGAATTGGCTAAGTCTTTGAATAAGCCTGACGATAGATTGGACAAATATTTGTTGTACAAATTGGGGAGTTACTTGGACAGTCATACGGTGAAGTTAAGGCTTTTGGATGAGAAGTCGAGTGAGGAAGCTAGAGCGTTGGTGAGCGAAGCCAGGGGGAAGGGCGGTCTGGGAGGCAAGAAGGGAGGATTGGGTGGACTGTTAGCAATTGGAATGTTGTTCAAAGGTATGTCTTACAGTTTGTTAACATAATAAACTATACCTATATTTGTCATTTAAAAGAGTTAAAAACAATAATATTCAGGCAATATTATTGTAAAATTGACTATTATTGCTTTTATAATTAATTTATTTGAAACATTTTAAAATGCAAATTTCTAAAATAAATAATGATATAATTAATACGTAAAGATTCTAATACATATTAAATCACACACCTACAATAACACCTACACCTACATAGAAAATAATCATTTTGGAGTCATGCTATAATAAAGAAACCAACATATATGTACTTAATTTAAATAAGTTTTTGGTCTGTCGTGTCAAATCTAAATATAGGTTAGGTACCTATCTACTATTTAAGTAAACAAAAAATTATCTCTATAGACTACTAGCTTTTTACCGCGGCTTTGCCCGCGTGAATTTCCCTAGGAAACAGTGCTTTGCTTTTGGATGAAAGGTACCCTTTGTTTTCTCAGTACTTCGAACTATGAAATAACTATACTATGCGAAATTTCTGGAAGATTGGTTCAGTAGATAAAGTGTAAATTGGTTCAGTAGATAAAGCGTGAAGAGGTAACAAACTAATATCTAAACAAACAAACTCACTTTCGCATTTATAATATTACTAAGGATTAGGATATTCGTCCGAGCCAGCGAAGCAAGCGAGAGTCTCCATTTCAAGAGTGACCCATTTTGTTTTGGTCGGGATGTTTCTTTGTTCCGGGTCGTATTTCTGAACGGAATCTTACTAAACTTGGCACACGTGATCTTTGATCTATTTTTTTTTGTCATCAGCTTTTTTTCGATTGGGGCGAAAATAGGCGCAAAAAGGGGAAGTTTGCTGTAGCATTATTTATGAACGGGTTTCAATCATACTTATTTGGAGAAAACGTACATGATTCACTATTCAGCTAAGCGTGGCCTTTGAGCCTCACGACTCTTGGCTCTGTTTACTCCGTAAGGTATAAAGACGTGATTTTATGTATGTATGTACATTGTTTGTTGTGAAAATCATGGCTATTTTCTGATAGGTCAAATTAAGGACAAAACGATGTAATAAAATCTCAATAGATGGCGTTTTATGAAAGCCGAGTCGTGTAACTATATTGTACGCTTTTCTTGTCAACTAGAGGCAGAAAAAAAATTACCTAACAGTTTGACAGTTGCACAAATCACAATATTGATAATGTTTAGACGTTTTTTATTTCAAAGAAATGTCAATATCATGCATTTTTTCTTTCTGTATGGACTCGCCTTTTACTAAGCGCCATCTATGAAGTCATATGGAACTATTTGTTTTTTTAATTAGGGTCTCGGAAAATCTCCCATTCACATAGCCTATGTCACCCGTGGGAATACAAGGAATCTAAAAATACTCTCACATCAAAATTTGTGAATCCGTTCAGGACTTATGGTGTAATAAAGAAACTTACGTACATACATACATACAAGAATCCTGAAAACATAACGCTCCTTTTTTGGTCAGTCGTGTATAAAGGTCACACCTGAATGTTTGCGAGCTCAAAAAAGTCAGTTTTGTACTTCCTTGGACTTCTATAAAATTACTATTATAAACGCGAAAATCTGTCTGTCGATCTGTCTGTCGATCTGTCTGTCTGTTACCCTTTCACGGCTAAACCATTAAATCGATTTTGATGAAATTTGGTATGGATAGAGCGAAGTCGTGGGGTACTTTACCTTTTTATAACCTATATAAATAGTTTTTTGGTTTATAAAAAATTAAAACTATTATTTACCCATTAAAAAATTTAAATAATTAAAATTTCTAGAAATGCCATCTGATGTATTTTATACTAGCTTTTTGCCATGTGTGAGTTACACTCGCGTGGAGAGGGTTCTGTACAATGCCATTTTTATAGGTTTTCCTGTAATGTACAAACAATGATCTATATTTATATTTTTTTCAAAATTTTTGCCTTAGTAATTTCGGAGATCAGGGGGGGGTTTTCATCTACTATCATGAATAAAATTAAAACTATTTATTTTACAATAATAGGTACCTAACAAAAATTTATTTACAATCCTCATAACGAGCCCTTTCATGACAATATAATAAAACCGTAAAATAATTTGTCTGTACATTTTGTATTTTTGGCTGAAATGGATAGATGGACACTTAAAAAGAATAATTGAAAGCAACATTTTTTATTTTTATTTTTCTCTCTGTCTTTCTGTCTGTATGTATGATCACGCTAATCTCCTAAAGTACTGAACCGATTTGAATGAAACTTTTTTTGTTGTATAGCTATTAAACCTAGGCAACATTTAGGCTATAATTGATTTTGAAAACTGGAACACCTGATGAAGAACCAAAATAGAACAGTTAAACTAAAAGAAATATGGAAATGGTGCTATAACAAAAGTCATTCAATCTGATGAACATTTTCTGCTGACGTATAAAAATTGAAGATCTGGAACATCTGATAAAGAACTCCAAGAGACAAGCTACGCCATAAGATAATATATGGAAATGGCGCCTTAGCGAAAATCGTTCAGCCTGATGAGCATTTTCTGCTGACGTATAAAAATTGAAGATCTGGAACATCTGATATAGAATATTACCTCTAGAACTCCAAGAGACCAGCAACATATACGGAAATGGCGCCTTAGCAAAACTTGGTCAATCTGATGAGCATTTTCTGTTGACGTTTAAAAATCAAACCTACACTATGACGTATACCATACGTATTTGAACGACTGATATAACCTATAAATGCCATACGAACTAATACCGTATACCATAAAAAATTAGCAATATAAGAGAGGTAAACGGTCAATAATACATAAATTATTTTATAGGAATCACTCACAATTCAGTCACAAAAACTACTCTTATATTTACACTAGACGGGACACTGGGACGGGTCACGGGAGGGACTCTGAGTGGGAGTGGTACTTAGTTCACGGAAAATTGTAGATAGCGAGCAGACGAAAATCGTTTATTGAATAAAATATCACCTTTGATTAATTTTAACACCGCGATTGTACTAATATATTCCCGCGGGACACGAAATAAATAAATGACTGATTTTTTTAGTACTGGAGTTCAGGTTTCTACAGTTTGGAACACAAATATTTTTCATCTAAGCGAAACTCACGCGGGCGAAGCCGCGGGCAACAGCTAGTTTGATATATAACACAGTAAGGTTTGCAAAACTTTTTTTTTAATTCCTAATTTGTTTTCCGAAAATGACTATTATTAAAAAAAAATACTTTGCACATTCTATGTTTGGGTCACAGGATTACGCCATTCTAACAAATTTCATCTGATTTAGTCTAGTAGATTTGGAGAAAATTTGCTGTGAAAGACGGATGGAAAGACAGACGCACGAGCGATGCTATAAGGGTTCCGTTTTTTTCATTTTTGTACGGAACCGTAAAAAACTATTACAATGTTACCATGCAGAGCATATAAACAGTCGATTTGAATGACATATATTCCCCCTTGTTCTATACTCCACTGTTCAAAACAAGGTACACCCAAAATATGATAACTGCGAGAATTTTCTATACGTACCTACAATATCTACTACATTTGCTAATATTGACCCTTTTTCTAGCTCCAAGACAAAATTTAAGCACCAAATAATCGAGGTACTTAAACATTCCTAATTTTGTGTTTATTTATTTTTGTTAATTATACAGGGTGTTTTTTAAATCATTGGCATCATTTCTACTGGAGAAAGTACTCATGAACATGAGCAAATTTTTGTATGGGACCGACTCAAAAAAAAAATCTGCTGTTCCATACTATTTTCCAATACCTACTCACCCGAAATGTATGGAACAGCTGATTTATTTTTCCATCGGATTGAGTCGGTCCCATACAAAAAGTTGCTCATGTTCATGAGTACTTTCACCAGTAGAAAGGATGCCAATGATTTAAAAAACATCCAGTATGGATAAACTACAATTGCTTGCCAATGTAATTTAACATTTTTTTTTTTCTTCTGTTTGTTATTCAAATCCTAATTTATTTATATTTTTTATATACTTATTCGTATTCAAAATTTAATGTAAACTCATTCCACAGGTCACATTCATTAAATCATTACAACATACATACCTAGTTACACTTTTAACATTCATGTGTATTATTTAGTGCACCTTCATTACATTTTCTTCACCATTTAATCGACAATATTATTGTTATAGTAGGAGAAGCCTTTTATTGGCCTTATTTTAGATTAAGAACTGTATTAATGTAAACTGTAAACGCTGTTGGTTTCTTTAATAAAATAAAATAAATTAAATACAAAATAAAATATATATGTGGAGAATCACAATGTCAATAGGCGATTTACTGGATCAAGAAAAAATCAGAATTAAAAAGTCTCGTCAGGTGGCGTTTTATAAAAAGCCGGGTCGTAATAATAGCTGTACCTATGTCTCGGAAAATTTAGAAATTTTCCTCCCCATTATGACAAATGACATACTGCTGTGTTTTAATGTTTCTATTTTGTCCATAAAGATCACATCCATCACATCGTATAATCATCTTCACATTAACTCTTCACTTTGTACGTGAATTGCAATTTCAAATCTGAAGTTAACATCTTATTTATCGCTAGGATCGCTTGAAAAACTTTCGTTGAAACATACTTATTTACTGTCTCTCTTTTAGAAAGAACGAGAATTTTCTTTTTTGATCACGCAAAAAGCGACTATAAAGAGGCAATGTGTTACAATTTTAGAAATATTTGCAAAACGAGACTGATTTGCTTGTTTACAAAAAGTGGTCGACGCGCGAAATGCGCCAACCCGAAAAATTAATAATAATAAATAAAAAAATATTATTCAATTCATTCCGCGCAGAATAGGATTCTATGGCGCTCTCTCGTATCGGAGGCCAAGATCCACTTTGGGGTCACTGAGCCAGCGGAGTAAGTAAGTAGTATTCAATTCAACATCAATAAGCTACAATTATTGCTTACTACAAATGTTACAAATAAAGCTTTGACTTTGACTTCACTTTGACTTTCTTTTCAACTTTGAACAGCCGAACTGGTTTGAACACTGTCTTTTATTATTTTTAGGGTTCCGTAGCTCATAAGGCAAAAACGGAACCCTTATAAGATAACTTAGTTGTCCGTCTGTCTGTCAACCTTTTTCTCAGGAACGCTTAAAGGTATCAAGTTGAAATTAATATCGAATAGGTACTCGGATCCATGGTCCATTTCAGCAAAAAAAAAAAACAAAATTATACGTCAACGCGATCAGGAGATATTTCCGTAAATGTTGCAAATTTTTTCATATTTTGCGATTTCAGACAACAATCAAATCCCGTAAGGGCAATTCCCGTTAACCTAATTATGAAATTTGGTACAGGAATAAATCTTAAAATTGTAAATATATCGATGGAAGTCTAAAAAAAAGTGTTACAAACTTATTATTGCGTTCGATGCGGTATGAATCCTAGGAATCGAACTGCAAAGTTAAGTCTGATTTTGAAACTAGTTGGTCTTTTAGTTAGAGCTGTAATGTGAAATGCTTTGCGTGTACGGAACCCTCAGTGTCAAAGTCAAAGTCAAAGTCAAAATTTTTTATTGAAACTTGGCCTTCAAAGAAGGCTCTTTTTCACGTCGATAACTAATTATTTAATCATAATATTTTATGTCTCAAAGCTACAAACTACTAGCATTTCGGAACGACCACTGCTGAGAAGAAATGCCGAAAGAAACTCATGAAACAGTCTTGGTCGCCTAGCATGCCAGAGGGGCTATTCATTAACTTTATGTGTCAGTGTGAGAGTTTGACTCGCACTAGGCCGGTTTTTTTTTTGGGAATCCTTGGCATTAGAAACTATTTTTACAAGCAATTTACGTCCCACTGCTGCAGCTGGCAAAAGCCTCCTTAATCTTTCCTCATAGTTACATCTTTGATCATACATCATAAAAAAATATTACTACGAAAAGTTACATAATACAAGTACTGGAGCTGAAGCGCTGTGCTAAGTAAAAACTTGTATACCAGAGTGAATAGGCTGCTTCTGGGTAAGCTCACTACATCGTAGACCTCATCTCTGTCCTCGGGCAAGATTATGGTCAAGAGCAAACCCATCTTTAATTAAAAAAAAACCAGGGACTCCTCTCTTTATACGGTAAGTCGACCTACATCCGGTGAGAGGTGTTAGTATTGGTCAAAACAATATATTTGCATCCCCTATTGCCCTATCGAAAAATTAACCGTTTCATGGATATTTCACATTTAAGGTGTTTTTTCAGAAAAAGTTACTTTTACGTAGATTTGGTCTTGTATTTCTTTATTTTCAAATCCTACAAATATTTTTATTATAAAAAATGTTTGATCTAAACTATTTTGTAGTGGAAATACTTTGTTTTGACCAATACTAACACCTCTCACCGGATGTAGGTCGGCTTACCAGTAACCCTGTATACAATTGATACAAATATGTACATGGTAAAATTATCAATATTTTTTTTTTTACAATGCATTGCTCTGGCCACGTGGTCCTACTGCCTTTGTCCAATCAATTTGACCATATGAACTTTATTTTCCGGTTGGTTCGATTAAAAGAACTACCAGGAATTGTAACTCCGGTTCTGCTTGCGCAAAAAGTGGTGGTTGGAATGGTTTGCAGTACAATCAGATTATCGGACGAAATGCGAAAGTTGATATGTGTGTGAGATAAGGATGTTTGTGACTCAATAAAGCCTCAAACACCGCACCGGGCGGAATTTGATGAAATTTGGTATATATGCGTATTGCGCGTAGATAAAACATCAAATAGCACAAAGGCTTTTTATCCTAATTTAGCACGGCAGCAAACCTCCGGTTTCAGCTAGAGAAATTTTTGCACAACTTGGGTTACATTCAATTAAAGTTTTATGTAAGGATCCTAAATATTTTGGAAATAAATTACATATACCTGCCTATAACACTCAGGGATAGTGTAGACTACTAAACGGTGAAAGAATTTTAAAAATCTGTCCAGTAGTTTCGGAGCCTATTCGTTACAAACAAACAAACAAACAAACAAATAAACAAATCTTACCTCTTTATATATATATATATATATATATATATATATATATATATATATATATATATAAGTGTGGATAGTGTGGATAAGTATATACAGTTAAAAGTAACTAAAATAAAAAGGTAAATATACAGTGGTGGAATTATCCCATGAAGGGATATCTCCCAGTCAACCAGCGATAGATTGAGAGGATTAGACTCACAGAACTACAGGGAATACTTTATTCATTTGTATTGCCAGTTGTGATCTTTTTAAGCGAAAGCTGTATTGTATTTTATGTCTAACTTGTGTTTTTTTATAAGATAAATAAATAAATGAATAAATTATTATTAATACAAGAACTAGGGACTTCAGGGAATACAAGTTGCATCCTAACTAATATTATAAATGCGAAAGTGAGTTTGTTTTTTTGTTTGTTTGTTACCTCTTCACATTTTATCTACTGAACCAATCTTCCTGAAATTTTGCATACACATAGCTGAAAGTACGGAGAATGATATAGGGTACCTTTCATCCCGGAAAAAAACACTGTTCCCGTGGGAACTTCACGCGGGCGAAGCCGCGGGCGAAAGCTAATAGTTTATAATAAGCACAATGTCGTAAGTGCCAACAACATGCGCGGTCCGCGCGCGGAGGTCCCTGTTAAAAGCCAATAACCATAAGGTACCCTTTCGTGGACTGTCATAAATATCAAGTTTTCAGGTTTCAAATCTTTCTTTCAATCTTTCAAATTTTCGAGTTTTACTTAGGAAAGAAAAGAGGTCACATTGGAAAGTCCTGTTGGGGGCAGGTCTGACCGACAGCAACATTCTCCCGCTCTGTTCGCTTTACAATGTAAACTGTGCCCCAAATGTGTCTTAACACCACAGATACAAAGCATCGCTACTAGTATAAACCAAGACATTTGTCGACAGGTACCCTGATGTCAATTGGACTTGGTGCTCTGGCCCTGCTCGCCGGCAAGGCCCTAATGACCGCACTGATGTCTCTTCTCCTCTCCGCCATCATCGGTATCAAGTCCCTATCTGGGGGGCAGAAATCCACGACCTACGAAATAGTCTCCAAACCGATTTACAGTCACAGTCATTCTCACTCAACAGCGCATGAAGACGTAGGTGGCTATGGGCACTCTGGATATGGTCGAAGCATTACCAGGCGTTAATTTTTGATTTCATTAGGAAATAAACACTAATTTATTAATTCGTTTTAAATAGGATTTTCTAAATTATTAAAAAGATTGTTTATTATTTTATGAGTATAAATGGACTTAGTAGAAACATTTAGTATATAGTTCTAATGTGATATTACTTATATTATTATACCTATATATATTTATGTATTTGAGATTTTTTTATAAATATAGATCTATTTACACATAATATTATCATAAAATACCTGATTCAATATTATTTTTATGTAGATAGCTATGTTCCAAATTGTATTATAGATACTTATAAAACGATATAAGAACGACATAATAAATATAAAAATAAATATTTCTGTTTATTTCTATTTCATATGTATTAAAACGTCGTATTATTATTAGTCTAAAATACAAACAACGAACAATAAATTTACTTATATTATTTCTTTATTTATTTGCTCTATTTATATTATTTATTTTTAAATGTATTTATTTATATATTATTTATTTATTTGCACTTTGAATTGTAGAATAAATTGGCAGTTTATTTATATTTTTAGCTTTTTAATACTTGTCACTTTTATAGACCTACATTTTTATTTAGAACTTTAGTAAGTATATGTAAATATTATACATGTATAATTTCTTATGGGTTTACTTCGTAATCTTTTATAGTATATCTTTATTGGCCTATGCCCAACATAGGCGTTCATCAATCAATACACAATCAATCAACATCAATCAATCAATATCAAATCAAATATACATCAATCAATCATCAATCAATATACATTATTTTTAATCATTATTTTTAATTGGTATCAATTTACATTATTTTTAGTTATTTATATTAGAATTTAAGGTTTATCCTAATCATATCCTAATTCTAACTTATATTATAAATGCGAAAGAAGATTTGTTTATTTATTTGTTTGTTTGCTTGTTACCTCTTCACGCTATCTACACGGTTGTTAAAATTACTGAAAATGACAAAGGGTACTATTCATTCCAGGAAAAAGCCGTGGGAAATACACGCGGGTGAAGCCGCGGGCAGAAGCTAGTTTATATTAAATTGTATAAAAAAATGTATTTCTAAATCCACCCAAAGACTGCATGAATTAAGTATTATTATTGTTATTTATGTTTGTGTTTATCAATGTGTGCATTTTGTTGTATTAATGTAAATACTTAGTGTATGTTTATTTTATGTTCACGCGTTCCTATCGATTTTTTCTCAATGATCAATCTGCACTGAAATAATAATAATAAAAAATGAATTGTTTTGCTTGTTTTATTTCATTATTCATACTACCTATTTTTTTTTAAATCTTTGTTGATCAAGGTACAGCCAGTTGGAAACAGTTAGTTGGACTACAGTTTGGAACACAAAAAGATTTTTCATCTAAGCGAAACTCACGCGGGCGAAGCCGCGGGCAACAGCTAGTTCTAAATATATTACTGGAAAACATAATATCATTACATCGACACTTATTTATCTCATAAATGTTTGTTAGTTTGTATAAGTATTGGAGAGCTCATTTCTAAAGAGGAATATTATAGAGGTATATTATACCACTAGCTGCGCCCCGGGGCTTCGCTCCCGTGGGAATTTCGGGATAAAAAGTACTGTATATGCTATTCCCGGTATTTTTCTACCGGTATACCAAAATTAATCGAAATCCGTCCAGTAGATTTTGCGTGAAACATCCTGACAAACTCACAGACTCACAAACTCATATCCTAACTTTCGCATTTATAATATTAGTAGAATAGCGGTGGTAGCCGCGTGGTTAAGGCGCTCGCCTGTAGCTGCAATGGTTCCAGGTTCGAATCCAGCCCGTGCTACATGAGTTTGTATACCAATCTGACTCATGTAGCTATATTAGTTTTCATCGACCACCACTTGCTTCCGGTGAAGGAAAACATTGTGAGTTAACCTGCACTCTGGTTGATGATTATCAGCTAGTGTGTGAAATGGACAAGGCAATGGCAAACCACTCCATTAACATTGCCAAGAGAGTCGTTGTGTGTGTTTCATTCCATATAATGACCACGACCCTCAGTCATGAGGAAATACGACTGAAGGGAGATTATACCATATTAGAGGAAGTGTTTGTGAGCTTGTTTGTAGGGGGATATCTTCGGAACTACGGAATCAATTTCAAAAATGTTTACCAATATTGAGATTAAGATTTCAGGATGGACCTAGGCTATAATTATTCCGTAGAATAAAAAGGGTTTTAAATAGTGATCAAATTTGCAAAGTAAGTCGGCGAAAAAACAGTCGAACTTTAGTTTTCCTAAAAAGCCTTCAAAGTTTCAGCCTTCCTTTTATCGAATGCTGCTGTTTTCTATAGAAAAGTTGTAGAGCTTTAAAATGCCTTCTAAAAAGTCCGTGATAGCATATCTAACTTTTTTATTTTAGCCACAATAACTACTTTTATGTTTTTAAAATAATTAAAATCTTTAGTTGATATTAACAATTAATTAATTAATCCTTATAAATAAGCCTATCGTCACAGGTGATTTTTTTTATTTTATTTTATTTATTTATGGCAACAAACAGTCATATACAATAAATATCAGAATACAAAAGATAAAATTAGGTACAGTTTAAAGACCAAAATAGTGCCAGTGACTATAAATTTTAACAATATTAATTTTTGAAGAAAACATAACATAGTAGGACATGAATCATTACTTTACATAAAAGTGGAAGACATGAATCATTACTTTACATAAAAGTGGAAGACATGAATCATTACTTTACATTAATATATGTGATCATTAATATATGTGATTTTTGCTATTTACTGCATATAATCCCTAATAGCATTTTGGTAGGCATTTGGTAGGGCCACATATACATATATTTAAGTGGCCCTACCAAATGCCTACCAAAAATGCTATTAGGAATTTGGATCATATGGAAACGAAATAATATTACGAGTTATGAGAAAGAACGGGAACGGCGCAAAGCTACGTAGTGCTAACGAAGATGCTAGCATAAGTAGGTAAGTACCTACCTAGGTCCTGGGTGGTGGCGGGGCATTAGCTACGTTTAAAATGGTACCTACATATTGATACAAAAAAATGTTATGTTGCCAATACGACTTCAATAAAAATTTGCTTAAATACTCCTGCATTGCATTGCATTTTTCTCTACCTACGTTTATCGCAGCCTAACTTTTTAGGGTTCTGTACCTCAAAAGGCAAAAATCCAACTCTTATAATATCACTTTGTTGTCCGTCTGTCTGTCAAACTTTTTTTTCTCAGGAACGCTTATATAGGTTTCAAGTTGAAATTGATATCGAATACTCGGATCTACTAGCAGAAAAACAATCAAAATTATGAAAAAAGTGTAACAAAGTCTGTTTTGCGCTTGATACATTATAAATCCTAGGGATCGAAGGAACATGCAAAGTTTAGTTTGTTTTTGAAACGAGTTGGTCTTTTAGTCAGAGCTATAATGTGAAATGCTTTTCGTGTACGAAACACTCGGTGCGCGAGTTTGACTCTCGCTTGGCCGGTTTTTTTATAGGTAGGTACTATGTTTTTTTGGTACAAACTGACGCCATGACAACATTTCCGTGTACCCCATTTTTGCAGTACTCTGCATTATACTTTTAGATGTTGTTGTCGGCATGTTTTTATTCTTTGTTTTTTTTTGTATTTTTATTTTGGTTGTGTTTTTTATCTAAGAAACAAACTTTTTCTTCTTCTTTGTATTCCTCTCTTGTCGGAGGTTGGAGAGGATCATGGCGATTTTCACTTTGGAGGCCGCTGCACGAAACCGAGGTGGTACGTTCCATTCTAAAAAAAAAATAATTAAAAAGTAAATTCTTTTTCATCGATTCTCCTTGCTCCTTATGATCATTATAGAATAGTCATTTGCTTTACAAGAAATCAGAGAATAATGGCTTTATTCGACAAAACAATGAATGAGAAAAAAGTGACAGTAGGTACTACGAAGGAGTTTTCTGATTATCACATTCTCCCTGACTATGATGAGACCTTATATATCTTGAAGTTAAGTAAGCGGGCGCCGCTCTCTCGATGATCGACGAATAGGTGCAGTTTCTGGGGTGCTGTTGTCGGCCTCATCATTATTAGACTCGGCTGAATTCCAACTTAATGACTCGTCTTCAGAATCTAAAGAAGTATTCCCAGTCGGAGCTAGATGTCGATTTGATACAACTAACTATCTGCCGTTCTGAAGGCGTATGTGAGAATGTAGATTATTTGCTTCTAATAAATCAACTGTTTCAACAATTGGATCATATTTACTTTTCCTAGTATGATTTTTGTATAGCGCTTTCTCCGCCACGGTCAACCATGTTGGCTGGCATTGATTGACCGTTAGATGATCTATGGGATGCCTAAACATCCATTCATGTGGTTTACATCCAGTTGTTGTGGATAATAACGATCGTATAGCGTGTAATGATTTTTTCAAGAACAGATTCCCAATGAGTAATAGGTAAATTCATTGATTTCAATGTAAGTTGTACGGTTTTCCAAATTATGCCATTGTATCGTTCAGCTATAAGAATAGGTATGAATTTTGACCTCTCTTAGGAAGCTTTCCATCTGTATTGATTATTAATCTGTGACTGCACTCTCTCTCTCTCTCTCTCTCAGCCTAAAGACGTCCACTGCTGGAGAAAGGCCTCCCCCAAGGATTTTATCCATGGGGGGGTTTTGCCGTGACTGCACTGTCTCTCCGAATTTCAAAATGCGTGTAAACAGCTACTCGCTTATCTGTCTTGGCCGAGTAGCGTTTACTCGGCGATTTACTGTCTCACCCGTTTACTCGGTGTAACCGAGGCTCAGATTGAAATTGGTACAGAACGACTTGATAGTCACTGAGAATGACGACAGCCAGTGCACTCGGGCAACCGTCCGCACACCGAGACGTATCTGATGATAATGAGCCACAGCTCGGGTAGCGGGAAAAATGACGTTCCGCGCTGACAAAGAATATGAAGATTCCTGCGTTGACGAATTGGGAGTCATTTAAGCTGAGACCGATATTCCGAAACATAATCGTAGACAAAAATGAATCTAATACAGTTGTTAAGTAGACGATTCAGTTTGTTGACAATTATTATAAAGCGAGGAAGTACCCCATATTTCCTCGCCTTAACGATACTACGAGTATATTCTAAACGAAAAAACAAAACCCGCATCTTTTTCATTTATAAGCTAAAGTTGCTGACTAAAAACGAATGTACTTTATCGTAAAAAAAGAGTAGCACTTTCATTCTGAAATTGGCTACATCTCACTGCGTCCATATTGTCTAAATTGTGACAGTCTTTTTGTGTCGATTTAGCGTTCCGTGACAAAACCAGTGGACCGTTAGCATCAAGTTTCACATTAGCCACCGAACTTATATTCCACACACCACGGTTCACTTCAAATGTAGAATATTTAGTCCACATTTAGACAATTGAGTTATTTTTTTATATTTTTTTTTTATTATTTATTTATCAAATAAAAGTACAAACTCATTTTGTAATTAATAATAACTTATATAAACCCTGAGGTTTTTTTATGAGAAAAATAAATGTTCTTTACACCTGGTTAATTAATTAATGTATGTTATCCGTATGACTAACCTACGTCAAAGAAAAAATACACTAACGCGAAGTGCCTACGTGGTTTTTTGTATACATAAATTGTACTTAATTATTATTTTTTGAAAAAAATAAAAAAAATTATATATATATGTATACTAGCTTTCGCCCGAGGCTTCGCCCGCGTGAATTTCCCACGTGAACAGTGCTTTTTCCCGGGATGAAAGGTACCCTATGTCCTTCTCCGTACTTCCAGCTATGTGTATGCGAAATTTCAGGAAGATTGGTTCAGTAGATAAAGCGTGAAGAAGTAACAAACAAACGAACAAACTCACTTTCGCATTTAAAATATTAGTTAGCATTTTTTACTATGTTATGTTTGTGATAAATAATATAAACCGTGATAAAAGTACAGCCCGGATACTTAGGGATAGAGACTTCCCAAAAGAAAAAAATACTTTCAATTTTCAAAAAAATTTCGTCCCACCAAATGTGGCAGACTTTATTGCATAGATTGTACTCGGATCGTCTCATTGGTTAAATGTCTATCTAAAGTCTCAACATCAACTCCGGCATTTAATTTTTCGATAGCAACTTTGTATAGTGTAAGTAGTAGTAGTAGTGTGTTTGTATAGTGTAAATGTTTGAGAATAAACCATTTATCTATCTATTTATCTAAAGTTTTAACTAGATTTCTATCGAATGAGAAATATATACTGTAATGTACATGAGGCATCTGAAACATCTCATAATATCTAGATGTAATAAATGCCAATGAAGTATTCTGAAGTATCCAATGTCTAAGTATTAAATTGTCTTAGTATTAATAAGGTACGATGTACCTACGTTAGTTTTAAAGTATCCTATTTTAAGTACCTACTACGTATTCCAGTGCTAAAATTTACGAGAGCGAACAGTCGTTCCAGTGAGGTATAGGTTGCTGTAGTTTACGCATTTCTCATTTCCTAAATATTTAAAAATAATCTTTAATCTACCTTACTGGGTGTTTGGGTAACACCTGCAACCTCCCTAGGGGTGAAAATACTCATGAATATGAGCAACTTTTTATATGGGACCGACTCTGAAATCGCAAGAATAATATCATCTGTACCATACATTTTGGGCAAGTAGGTATTGTAAAATGTATGGAATAAAATAATTTATAATTTATATATATAATATTCCTAACAAATAGGTCTCCTACCTATTTGTTAGGAATAGAAAATAATAAAAATTCAAAGTAATTACCAGTGGTATTCGTTCGTGGATTGGATTGGAATAAATCTACTACTTCTATGGCTAACATGATTTAGATACGGTTTTCTGTAATTTACTAGCGGTGGTTCTTAGATAATTGTCAACTGTAATTGTTACTTTTTTGGAAGACCTCCGTGACCAGGCCAGACTGCCATACTGGAGGTCCCGGATTCGATCCCCTCCGGTCAGGTCAAGATGGAAAACGATTGGGTCTTGGATGTTTATCTATAAATATATGTATTTGTTAAAAAATATACCTAATATCGTTAAGTTAATATACCATATCACAAGTCTCGAACTTATTTTGAGCTTACTTTGGAAGTCGCGGGCACAAGATATTTATAAAAGTAATCTTGCAACGTGCCACATCCATGTGGCAGCGTGTCTGGAACACTGAATGCGTTCCCTCGCTGAATCGCGAAATTTATATGCTGAACAAAATAGTCTGTCCTGTTGTCATGATGTTGTTGGTGCAAGACCGCAAAAAATGGCGTCATCTCGTGTCAGAGGCCAAGATCCACTTCGGGTCGCTGCGCCGCAGTAGTAAGTAAGTAAGTATGTTGTCATGATGTCCTTTTTTATCAGGGCCCAAGGACCCATCAGTCAGTATGCCTATAATCGTGTTCCCAATGAACCACTAAAAATAATATTAAGGTGGCTATAGTGACCACGGCCATCATCATCATCATCGAACGGCTATCGGGATCAAAAGGAATACCTAATTACTTTTCAAGATCGCGGTCTCGAAATCCTGTCTACCCGTTTTTACTGCTGCGATATAACAATAAAATTACACTATTTCTTGCACTTATACTTTTATGCATACAAATAATAATAACTATACCTATGACTATTAGAAGTAGGATAAAACTGACTTCCATGATTTCATTAAACTATTTGTTGTTAACAATAACACTAGTATACGCATTATAAAAATGTATCTAAAAATCAGATCAATTCTCGACACAACTAAGAGGAAAAACGTTAGCTCTTTTTAATCTGTCTGTTCGAAAGTTCGAGCGGGGCGCGCAACAATGCTGCCGAACCAATCGACAATTTTGCTCTTTTTACCATTTCTAAGTTAACTATTATCATGTTCTTTTTACACTATCTTTAGTATAAATAAATTGCGAACGCAATAACGAGATCAGTCCGGCGATACCGTGGACGAAATGTCTACGGAGTAAATTTTGGAATTTAATTTCTCCAGTGCAGTGTATCAGTGACAAAATGTTTAAAAAGAATGTGTGTGTAGCCTTTTTAGTGATATCGTGTTATGTGCATATGACCAAAGGACTGATTGAAAATGGAAGTCAACCTAATGAGCTGAAACCAATCGAAGATATTAAGAATTCTTCTAGTGAAAGAACGGGAAGACTTTTACAAAAAGAATGTTCAAATCTTTTCAGCTCAAAATGCTTGAAAGTCCATATTTTATCTTTCTTAGAAGAGTTGAGTTCTCGCAATGAGCTTGGCCTTCTCCCTGGACTGAGCATAATCAAAGAAAACCAGACGTCATCCAGTCCAAGTCCCGAAGAAATGGCTGCTGAATTATCGAGACAATTCCCTGGGAAACCAGAAGAAAAACTGAATAGATATCTTTTGTACCGTTTGCAGGATTATTTGGACGGTCATTCATTGAGATATAAGCTTTTGGATCCTCAAACGACTAAAGAAGCTATGAATATGGCTAAGGGAGATAAGGAATTTGTAGGAAGGAAATCTGGTGGCGGTGGTGGTCTTGGAGGAGGCAAGGGCGGTGGTGGCGCTTTACTTGCTGCTGCTATGATGATGAAAGGTAAAAAAAATATTGATTATTATATTGCATGTCTATAGTCTATACCCGTTCACATAAACGTACATCTGTCTGTATACCGTCCTTTCGGTGAAGGAAAACATCGTTAGGAAACCTGCACCTAGTTGATGATTATCAGCTAGTGTGTGAAATGGAGAAGGCAACGGCAAACCACTCCATTAAAAATTGCCAAGAGAGTCGTTGTGTGTTTTTCATTCCATATAATGACCACAACCCTCAGTCATGAGGAAATACGGCTAAAGAGAGAGAATATTACTCGAAAATAAGGTTTATTACCAACTTATTCATTGGTTATTATATTTAAATATTATTAAAATTTGATAACAATTATCCAAATCAAACTGCTGACTCTAATTTATATAATAAACTAGCTGTACCCTACAGCTTTGCTCCCATATTCTGTACAGCCTCTTTAATATGGCACAGTATCATATACAGAAATATTTTTTTCAAATCTGACTAGTTCAAGACGCTTTTTCAGTTTAGGACAGATTCTAGTTTGGGCAGATTCTTTACGGCAGATTCTGTTTTCGGCAAATTCTTGATAAGGCAGAAGTAACATCACCAACATGTCTTCAAACAAATCTTCACCTTTATTAAAATTTATATAGATGTCGATTCAATTTAATTGACGTGCAGTTTCCGAACCTTCTGTTTACCAATGATATTTGATAAATTAGAAAATAATTAATTCTATTTTTTTAACAGGTGCTTTGGCGGCAGCAGCCCTTGGTGCTTTAGCCTTGCTAGCTGGAAAGGCCCTGATGACTGCTCTCATGTCACTCCTACTGTCTGCACTGGTGGGACTGAAAGGCGGAGGCGGCCACAAGTCGACGACCTATGAGATCATTACCAAACCTGAAGTATCTCATCACCACTCCCACAGCCATGAGGAACACCACGAACACGAGCATGGACATCACGGAGGGTACAGAAGAGCATACGATATGGGGTATAACAGCTATATGCCGTATGATACTACTAGTAGTAGTTAAATTTTTCATAAGTACTTTTGTATTTAATTAATTGACACGTTAATTAATGGAATGTGAATTTTAAAATTTTGTTACAACTATTTATTTTAATATTAAGTTATTTATTTCATAAGTTATTTCTTGCAAAACAGTGGCTATACATTTTTTTTGTTTGATCTCTGTCAATATTCCTTTCTTTTTAATTATTTATATATTTAAATTGGGTATCTGTGGTATTATGACTATGAACGATAAATTTCATCTCAGTACATATAAATTTTACATGATAAGACTTTATGTATTTTTTATTAGTTATCCCCACCGCTAATTTTGCTTCTGTATTTAATACATATTTAAATATATATATTCCGGGTTAATAAATTATACTAAATATATATGTATATAGCTTAGAAATGTTTAATATTCCACTAGATATATTTAAGTATATATTTTTGTCTTATTATTCTTACATGCATGTAGTTTTACTATTATTCGAGCCATATTGTTAAAAATATTTTGTTTATTTATTTTATTCATCTATATATTTTATTAAATGTATTATATAAATATTATTTTTATTCAATTGATCTAATTGTTCTTATATTATATAGTTTTACTAACATTCAGGCCATATTATTAATATTATGTATTAATTGTGTTTATTAATTTGAATTTATATATTTTATGAAATTTATTCTACTTATATTATTTTAATATAATTAATATATAATCGCCTTGTATTTAATAAATTTTTTGCTTTATAATTTTGTATATAATATAATATTATGACTTAGTATGTGTTTTATATAATTACAGAGCGGTATTTTAACTGTGATAGTTTTATTTATTTGCTGACTAATTCTCTTGAACCAAATATATGTATACTTGTAACTTATTTCTTACTATTATGGTAAAATAAAAGCTAGTTTAATAAATATGCGATCTTTTTTAATACCCTTGACTAAAAAATATAACTTTATCCTATGGAGTTTCTTCTTCTTTTATATTAAATGTATCAAAAATAAAGAAGACTTTTTATTTTTTATGTTCCAAAGACAATCATAACATGACATGGTACTAAAAAGTTCAAGATAATTGAAGATCAATGAATCTGAAACTGAATAGAGACAAAAATGTAAATTTGGTTTTGAAGAAATAAAATATTTACCGTCTTCATTACAAAAGATGGGATGAAATAATAAATGTCAACTCCTAAAAATAATTCTTCCTTTCCTATCGGACAAGGTTGGACAAGACAGCATAATGGCGATTTTAACTTTTAAGGCCGCTGCTGCATGAAACAGGGAGGCCTAAAAATATATTAGTTATCTACATAAGCATATGGGTACTCTTGTTCAGAATCTTTCTGAAAAAAATTACCATTGAGATAACTTCTAAAGAAAGACATGAATGGCACTGGAATGAGGCTTATGAGCTATGTTTAAATAAATCAAAGAAAACTTTGGCTCAAATGCCTATAAGAAGTCTTCGAAAATATCGTTTAAAACAGTAGTGTTATATCAATCTCCTCTCTGAAAACCACTTTTTACGACAAAACTAATTTTAAATTACTGAATTTTCCTGTTTTACTGGAAATTGCTTGAAAAGGCAAAAATGATACTCCGGAATTCCGTACAGTTACCTTACTTCAAAGATGAGCTGCCATCCAGGTGAACTACGGGGAAAAACAAATACACCACGTGGACCAGAGGAAAAAAAATGGTTCACCTGGGTGGACTACGACGTCGACCACGGGAACTAAAGGACCTTGCTCTGCCTCTAAGTCATCAGATAGGCAAAGGTATCAGTGGCGTAGGGTGAATAAAAATAAAGGTAAAGCCGGGTCATACCTATCTTAACTTAAAAACATGCAATAAATTACATACCATAAATTAGTGTGTAGTACAGCTGTGTAGGTAGACAACAACCTATTTTTTGTACTAATGCCGCCATTTCTCTCCTAACAGCCTATATACGTGTCGACAAGAAACAAACAAACACTACATATAATATACCACAATCAAGCTAATCACTTATCACAATTATAAATTAGGATACGATGATGCGCGCGAAACGATGGCTAGGTGGGGTGACTGACCTGACCCGACAGAGGCAATCGCGCGAATAAATTGCTCTGATTGGACGAAAACTTTCGGGAGGCGATCTGAGATCTGGTTACGATCGCTGTTATATCGACGAGTGGTTGTATGTAGTAGTAATGTGTATGTGTGCGTGAATTGCATATATTTCGATTATTCGGATTCCCAATATTATGAGCGTGTTACCCAGCCGCGATGCCGCGGCATGCTTCCTACGATAATAAAATCGTGTATGTGTGCGTTTGCGCGATTTCAAATACATTGCGTATTTTGTGTCCAGCATATTAAAGAATATATTTTCAAAGCGCGCAATGTGATTATGTGCGCTTAATTAATCACGCGCTCATATTAAATTACCTTAATGGGCAATGCCGTCGATCCTCGGCTTATAGTAAGACAGTGTCATACAGGTATATGGGTATAGATTTTTGTGCAGGAGTAGGCCGCGGGATTGAGCTATTAAAAAAAATATATATTTGAATCTGATAAGGGAAGCCGGTAGGAATCGTGTTCTAAGGAGGCTTCGCCACTGAAAGGTATGCTCAAATTGAGAATGATCTGTGATAAATGAATTAATGTAAAATTCATCACAATCGGCCCACGCCTTTGAGCTCTAGAGTGCCTAAAAGGAACAAATTAATATCCTAATCCTAATATAATATTATAAATGCGAAAGTTTGGATGTGAGTTTGTGAGGATGTTTGTTACACAATCACGCAAAATCTACTGGACGGATTTCGATGAAATTTGGTATACGGGTAGAAAAATACCGGGAATAGCACACAGGGTATTTTTATCCCGAAATTGCCACGGGAGTGAAGCCCCGGGGCGCAGCTAGTACGGTCATAAACATTATGTATTCGCATCCGTTCCCTGTTTCGCGTTATGCGTCGCGCGTCATGTCGCGCAGTCAGGCGGATAAAAAGGTTATAAAATTATCATGTTGACTGTACCTTCAATTTCCCTATATCCACGATTCACCACAATATTTACTTCTAACTAGAAGATTAGTAGTTTTCATCACAACACCGTGTCTTCTAACCTTAAAACCTAATAACAATGTGAAAATAAATAGCAATAACCCAGTGCTTGGGATTTCATTTGATTATCTTAACTCTTCATTCTATCTCCTCAAAATGGTTTTAGATAAAGTGATAATTGAACTATTGTTTATTATTTTGATAGACGCTACAGTGATATCAGAAAAAAATGAAAGAAACTTAAATACTAATAATTTTAATGAAACAAATTATTTAGATGATAGTAGATTATCAGATAATTTTGATGGAGTTTACAAGGATTGTTTTTTATATTTATCTTACACATGTCTGCAAAAAAAAACATTGGTTTATTTGAAGGAATTAAATAAGCTGAGTGAGGTATCTGTCATTGGCAATTACGTGAAGTTTGGTAAGTGTTTAATTTTAATAGGTTGGTACGAAGAAAATGTTTTTGTAATTTTTCTATGATATTATTTTTACTTATGTTAGAATCACAGACTTAAAAGGTACTCTTTAAAAAAATTATATTTATGTGGTTACAATACCATGCACCTACTCGTGTACGTAGTTTAGATATTGTTTATTACGTAGTAGGTAAATATTTAAAAAAATGTTTTTTTTTTATATTTTCACCTCCAGGAAGAACAGAATGACTACAGGATAATGAATTTCACAGAATTTCATTATCCTATAGATAAAACATGTACAGAACCAGGAAAGTTAAAATGAGAACAAGCCAATTATTAAAAATAAAAAACACGACTGACGAGTTTTTGCTCAATAAGTACATACAAACATATAAGTTATATACATTTTTGAAATCGCCTTTTAAAGCCCTTCAATTTGATACCCCACTCGATAAGATTGATCAAATTTTATTTTTTTGGTCTGCTATTTATCGCATATATAACCCGCCATTTTGTTTTTATGTTGACGTCATATAGCCTATGTCACTCGGAAGAATGCAAGGAATCTAAAAATACATCTCACATCAAAATCTGTTAAGCCATTCAGGACTTATGGTGGAATAAAGAAACTTACATACATACATACATGAACCCTGAAAACATAACACTCCTTTTTTGGTCAGTCGTATAAAAAAGGTAACTCTATGCTCGGTAAGCAGTGGCCGATGTGATGTGGGGTTATATTGATGATGATCCTGTAATTATTAAATGAGCAATGTGTATAGTATAAGTTACCTACGTATAGTTGCATGATAAGTCCAACCAGGCTATTCACTAATTCTTTAGAAAATTTGACATTAATAAATGACCATCCTACAATTATATTTTGTGAGATTGACAAAACTACTTCCTGCACGGATTTCGATGGAAATTGATACATGAGTAGAATGGTGCCTGGAGTAATAAGTACCTGTCGTAGGTGGACACGATGAAATTTGAATTAAAACTCGAACTTGATAAATAAACTTTGTATCTAATGAATTTAAAAGAAAGGAGCACAGTACAGTACGAGGTGTAGTTCGAATGTCGAATGAAAAGTTACAAAATTTGTAGGTAGTGGCATTATTGAATTTTTTAAACTTGTTGCTCTTCCAAATTGTCAGGCGTTGTCCTGAACATAAGTTTAATATAAGATTATTTTTATCCCGAAACTTTGACGGAAGCAGAGCGCAACAAGTAAATTATACATTATTACAAGAAAAATAAAGTTGATAAACGAAGGTATACTCTAAAGTTAGATGAATGTAGAGTTTCGTTAATCCTAACTTCTTATCGTGTGTGTTATTACTAACACTGGTGTCAGATTTTATTCAAGTCACATAAAGGCATCTGCCATGACTTAATCCTAACCACGAAGTAGGTAAAGAGATCCTAACTAATACATACCTACTCGTAGTATAAAATGTAAAAGTAAGTTTGTTTATTTGTTTGTTTGTTACCTCTTCACGCTTTATCTACCTACTGAATCAATCTTGCCGAAATTTCGCATACATAGTTAGAAGTAGTTAGGTACCTACTCAGAAGGACAAAGGGTACCGTAAATACCGAGAAGAAGCACTGTTCCCGTGGATAATTCACGCAGGCAAAGCTGCGGGCAGAAGTTAAGTTTAAAAAGTAAGGATTACTCATAAAACATTTTAGAGCACATTAGTTATGTTTATTTTAACAAGTTTTTTTTATTTTTTTAGTTAAATTGAATGCAACTTATGCTGATACACAAATAAATGAAGAAGTTACAGAAGAGAATAATTCGGAAAGACTGTCGTTATTGATAGATCAAGCAGTGGATAAGTTTTTTGACAACCACATAATAAAGTTCAGTGTTCTTGGGAAAAATATATCATTTCCTAATTCAGGTAAATTATTGTGTCGATATTTTATTTAGTTTTTCATCGTGCGTGTTATATAAATACTTATATATATATATCCATACTAATATTATAAATGCGAATGTTTGGATGTGAGTTTGTGAATTTGTGAGTTTGTGAGGATGTTTGTTACTCAATCACGCAAAATCTACTGGACGGATTTCGATGAAATTTGTACAGAGGTAGATAATGATCTGGAATAGCACATAGGCTACTTTTTATCCCGGGAAAAAGCACTGTTCCCGTGGGAAATTCACGCGGGCGAAGCCGCGGGCAAAAGCTAGTATATATATATATAAAGTAAAAGTACTTATACAGGAATAAATCTGAAAATTGTTAATATGTTATTGGACGTTTAAAATAAAGTGTTACTAACTTATTTTTACGCTGGATTCAGTATGAATCTTAGGGATCGAACTGCAAAGTTAAGTTTGTTTCTGAAACTAGTTGGTATTTTAGTTAGAGCTATAATGTGAGATGCTTTGCGTGTACGGAACCCTCAGTGCGCGAGTTTAACTCGCAATTGGCCGGTTTTTTTATTGAAAGTATCAAAAACAATGTATCGCAGTATACACTACTTGTACGTGTACGTGCCTTTGGCAGCTTAATAATGTTACCATATGAAAACTTTTAAGAAAACTCAAGTCATGCTTTCATTAGCCAGACTCCCTATGTGCTGGGAACCACATGACATGATGTAACGATTTAGTTTTTCATTTTATTTAAAATTTTATGTTAATTTCCTTTTTAGTTATTAATTTAAACTTATAAACTTTTTACCTTTATAAGATACGTATTGCTTTATGACTCATAAATTTTAATGTTCCTTGTCAATAAAAGTTTATATTAATGTTAGAAATTATACAATTATTAGACTACCATATAGCGATCGCATTACATCTTAGGAAACTGGACCAAAAGATTTTTGTTCACAATAAAAAAAAAAAAAGTTTGACCAGTAAACTGTAATATTTTTTTTTTTTTTTTATTTATTTTTTTTTTTTTTTTATTTTACTTATTTTATGCAAACGATTTTTAACACGGTGATAACGTGATAACTATTAGGCGTAGACATTTAAATTTAAATTTTGACACTTGTAGTCGATGGATTCGTGGGAAGAAAAAAACGGAAAGGAGGCGGGGGAGGCGGGATGGGACACGGCGGCTTCGGGCACGATGACGGTGGCAAGAAGAAGATGATGATGATGGCCATGATGTGTATGAAAATGAAATTAATGATGGTGAGTGAATTCAATATTTTCCTACCCCCACCACTTCCGCGCTTGTCTTTTTTTATAACATAGGGCGGCAAACGAACAAGCGGGTCACCCGATGGTAAGCGATCACCGCTGCCTATGGTCTGGCCATGGCCTCAGAAAAAAAAATACACTGGAAGCTAAAGCCGCAACCATACTTATATTAATTCTGTGCCGCAACCTAATCTTTATTTTTTTTTCGAATTTAAGCGTTTTGTTTATGCTTCTGTATAATTCACTCATTTTTTTCTTTAGCTAATTCATGTTTCTATTTTTAATTTCCTTGTATTCGTAATGAAAAGCACACTGTTTACCTCGGGTGAAAGACTTACCTATTTAAGTCCCTCGAACTATTGTCGTCCTAGGTAGGGTGAAAATAACATAAATAAGTTATTTTCACCCTAGTAGGTACTATTTTTGACCTTAAGTTATTTCAATTTTACACAACATGTCGAATGGCTGTATAGAAAGTTGGAACATGGTTCAATAAAATAATTTGAAAATAGAACAATTTTTTTTAAGTAATTTGACAGCTGTCAGTTGAAAACGATTCAATTCAATTCATTTATTAATGCTTCCATGGTTAAGTACATAGGTCATACAATACATAAAATAGAAGAACCTCATGGACCCTGGTAGAGCACTACATTAAATAAGAATTTATAGCATAAGATGTTTAAAATGTTTAAATTAATTAATCACAAATCATAATAATATTTAAATAAAATAACACTTCAATAATCAGCAAATCAAAAAATATAAAATAGAACAAAATTACAAAATTATAAAATTGGGGTTAATTATAAATTATTATTTCTCGAAAAACTCTTCTCGAATTCTTCTTCGATTCTCCCTAAGGCTGTAAAGTATTACTTTCTCCACGCTCCTCAGGCAACTTCAGACCTACTTTCAGAGTATGAGTAGTTAATGAAAAATAAATAAAAAAAACCGGCCAAGTGCGAGTTGAACTCGCGTGGAGAGGGTTCCGTACAATGCCAATTCTTATAGGTATTCCTGTAATCTACAAGCAATGAACTATATTTTGTTTATTTTTTTCAAAATTTTCGGCTTTGTGAATTCGGACTATTTATTTTACAATAATAACAAAAATATATTTCAGATCCTCATAACGAGCTATTATCTATCGTTATTGTCATAGGTTCCGGCACTTTAAGATGAAACCTAAACTAGATTTTATGTTAGATCTCGAACAACTGCATCGTCTAGTAGTTTTTGCGTGATGCGCATACAACATATAGATAGACAGACAGACAAAAATTAAAAAAATATATATTTTAGCTTGTTTTGACCCTATAAAGACCCCACATATTTTTTCTTAAATATCTACCGACATAGTCCAGTTACGGTTTCATATTGATTGATATTGATGTGATAATACCACTTCAACAAAAAAATTAACATGTTATTGAGTAATTATAATTACTAATTACATTAATAATTACAAGTAATTAGTATGTTTTTGAAGAATTTAATTACATTTTGTAAATACAGTAGAACCTCGTTAAGTCGAACCTCGATAAGTCAAAAACCTCCAAATCTCGAAAAAGAGTTTTGTTCCCTTCCCTTCAAACACCAAAACCTCCATTACTTGAAATCCTGACCCTCTGTTAGTCGAAATAACTACCGAGTCCCTCCAAGCCATTTTGGTACATATTATCACTCTATAACTCGAAAAATTTAATTTGACCTCTGTATCTCGAATATAGCAACGTTTTATTTTACAACCTTTACAACTTGATCATTTGGAATTTATTACCTTTATTGTTCGAACAAAAAATAAGTTACCGACTTTAAGAACTTGCCGACAATGTGAGTACACTATTGTTTCTTAGAAAACATTTTAGGAGTATACGATAATAAATTTATGACTCACGTAAACACGTGTTTGCTTGCTTGGTGTCAGGTGTTCAATTTTGGAGTTATGACTGCTGGAACATTATCTGATGACGAAATCATCGATTCAGTAGCTCAGAAAACCGATACTAATGATTTAGATAACATAGATGACGTGAATAGTACATGCGCTCCATGGGTTTCCATCAATGAGGCGCGAACCGCATTGAATACCTTACGTAATTTTATAGAGCAGACCAGTAACTCTGAAGAAGAAGAATTTTCTGCTCTTTATAGATTAGACAATGCTATAGATAGAGAACAACCAAATTATCAAAAGCAAAAAAAATTACTGACTTTTTTTAATGCCATATTTTTTATTTTAAAATGATTTGAAATAATGTTGATTTATAATAAATAAAAATATGTTTGTCACCTCTGCAAGTTGAATTTTTATTTATTTTACCTCTCTAACTCAAAATTTATAAGAATAAACCTCAAACTCTTTATGTCGAATCAAAATCCGCCTAAGTCGAAATCCTCCATAAGTTGAAAACTCTATAACTCGAAATTTTTGGCGTCTCCCTTGATGTTCGACTTATAGAGGTTCGACTGTATAATTAGTGGTGCTACTTACTGATTGAGTTGAAGTCAGTAAGTAGATACTTTGTCTTTAAGCTTGTTTTGTTGAAAAAATAACCTAAACTAATATTTTTAAATTCAAATGCCTTATGAAATGCCTAATTAAAAAAAAAAACAATCATTTTTATTATGCTGGCACTTTTGTTTGTTTGCTTGTAGTATCTTTATTGTACTAAGAATACATCTCTATGTATTCTTCACAACATAACATTACGCACATTACATACATAACATAAAAGACTAGTTCCCTCGCTGCTTAAATATTTTATTTTTCAGTAGTATTCTATGTATGTATTTATTTATGGTATTATTTATTTATATTATATGTATTGATATTCTTATATGTCATATTAGCAATACAAATATGTATAATTATGTATTTCTATGTATTATTATATATTTTATGTTACTCTTATTTTTGTCTCCCCGTCTCGTTCCCAACAATCCCTTTATTAGACCCACTTAAGTTCTCTGTTTACCCCAAAGGTCGACTGTTAGATAATGCTTCTGCATTAAGTCCACCTATTGTGCCATACATTGTGTTTGTACAATAAAGGTTAAATAAATAAACAAATAACATTAATAAAAAGGTTAACATACAATGGTGGACTTATCCCATGAAGAGATCTCTTCCAATCAACCACCGATAGATTGACTTTTACATATATTTTTAATTTTACAGACTTCAAAATTTTTATTACTTTCAGATGGTGCCAGCAATGATGGGTATGATGGGCATGATGTCATTTAAAGGAATGATGTTTAGCATGATGTCATTCATGATTTCAAAAGTAAGTTCGACTCCGTTATAAAGGTTTTGAAAAAAGATACCTAGAAAAACCAGAGCGAGATAGTCGACGTTAAAATAATGCTAAATACTAAAGAGATGGTGGTTTGTATAGTCCACAGATTTAAGTAGTATGTCCAAGCGTGCCCGGAGTATGTCCAATGGACAAACAATCACGCGTTTGTTACTCAGTTAGCCTTTATTCGCGTTTATGTTGCGCCCATCACTAAAATGACTGGCGTAACGTCTTCGTAGGTAGAAAATAATGACCCCTCGGTTTTCATACTATCGAACAAACATGCGGTATCTAAAGCAGTATGTCCAAGTGTGCCCGGCGTATGTCCAATGGACAAACATCACGCGTTTGCTACTCAGTTAGCCTTCATTCGCGTTTATGTTGCGCCCATCACTAAAATGACTGGCGTGACGTCATCGTAGGTAGAAAATAATGGCATGCTCGGTTTTCATACTATCGAACAAACATGCGGTATCTAGCCTAATAATCTGTGGTATAGTCACTCGAATCGTCTGGGCACGTTTCGGGCGTCGTCGGCCACTTTTTGTAAACAAGTTAGGTACTCTTTCCAAAATTGAAAAAAGTGCCTCCTTTCTCCGTATAATCGCGTTTTGGCCGTATAGAAAAAAATCGGGCATTCATGTTGATTTAATAAAAAATGCCTTCAATGCATTCCTAATCGTTTAGGGCAGTTTTCGCATTTCCAAATTAATCCTGATTTCAATTAGCTATTTCACTGGACCAGTCTATTTTCCAGACCCCCAATGCTGCATATTAAGTCAGTTCAGTTAGACCTTCAGCAATAACACTATGAAAACGGCATCAAATTTCGTAGTTTTAGTGTAATGAGCATTTAAGCATACAGACAAACAAACAGAAAATCATTTTGTCTTCTATTGGCTCTAAAAAGTCCCCTCATATATTTTTTTTAATTTCCTCCTAAATGAAATGAAATATTCACATGAAACATAGTCCAAATGGGTGTTTATCGGGATGATTATGTGACCTCACATGTTTCGCCTATGTACAATCATACCAGCTACAGTTTTATTAATACAGGGTTACTGGTAATTTGATGCGAATCTTTTAGGGGGTTGTAGGTAGTGTTATTTGGATTGATTTAAACCTATAATGGGTTATCCAAAAGTTTACCGTTTTCGAGATATTTGATATTTTAATGTTTTTTTCCAATTAAGTTTCAATCTTTTTTTAAGAAAAAAGTATTCGTCATAATCAGTTTATTTTCACAGTTAATGAAGGGTGATAATAGAGCACTTATTATCAATCATAACATCATAGAAATTCTTAACCAGTTCGGAACAGGAGTACAAAACATAACGAAAATGTGTGTTTTTTGCAATAAATGCCTTTTTAAAAGCAAATTTTCTCAAAATAATCACTAATGTTTAATTGTGCAGATTATTAAAAAACATCTACATTTTATCAGCTTTCTAACGTGGTATAATAAATTTAACTTAATTGGAAATTGGTAGGAAAATCGTTAATAACAAAGAGAGAATGTGGTATCATGTCAAAATTCTAATGAATAAAAAATCGTAGGCTACTTTTTATCCCGGAAAAAATGGTTCCCGTGGGCATGGGATACCAAATATAGTAACGCCATCTATTATTTGACAAAATAGACGTCATGTCAAAATGACGTTCAAAGAGACGTTACGTCAAAGTGACATTATGTCAAAGTGACGTTACGACAGCCTCCCCACTACTTCCATATAAAATGGGCCGTTGCACCGGGCGGCCGGCAGTATGCTCGGATACGTCGAGGTGTGCGGACCGCTGCTGAGTGCACGGACTAATAGCACTCTGCTCAAACTTCTATATATTATGTGTGTGAAGGAACATCAGTTAGTTTGTTGTGATGTACATTGCGTGCGGAGGCGGGGCGCGCAACATAGCCGTATGAGTTACACTACATTTTTTCCATTACGTCTAATTTGTCATTAGATGGCGCTTTAATTAAATACTTGCCTTTAGTTCTCACGGCCTGCCACTAGATGGCACTTTACCGCGGACAAGTTCTTTCAATATTTTTTCGCGAAGAATGTTCTTTCGAGTATTATTTTTTATAAATGTTTATGTATACCATATAGTGTAGCGAAAACAGTAGCGCCACAGAATAGTAAGTAGTACTAACCTACATATCGGTCACCCACCGCCCCGCACTCATTTCAAATACCGCACCCCACCCCGCCCAGCACTTCGCTGTAGACATCATTGAAACGGTTTAGGAGGCGCGATTGGTCCAAAGTTCCAAAAAATGCCCAATTCGCGGTTGGTCTAAAAATAAACAATGTTTTCGAAATTGTAAATTTTTTGAGTGTTAAAATTTGTATATTATGAAGCTAAGATCATATAGTAGTAATAGGTTTAGGTTTTTTTTTAGACCGCCCGAAAAGACTTTGAGGGCGGAAACGAAGTTAGGTTCAGGTTATTTTTTTTTATTACTGCCCGGAAAGACTTGAAGGCAGAAAAAAAGTTAGGTTCAGGTTACCCTTTATGACCACCCGGAAATACTTTAAGGGCGGAAAAGAAGTTAGGTTCAGGTTATTTTTTTTATTACCGCCCGGAAAGACTTGAAGGCAGAAAATAAGTTAGGTTCAGGTTACTTTTTATGACCTGTTGGCACGTTTTTTTTATTATTTTATATCTTTGTCAATATATCTATCTATACGCTGTACGGTAACGATGAAACTTTCGCGCCATTTTGATTGAAAATCACGACTCGCATGCAAGCAGCCTTACTAAATTTCTTTCACACATATATATGCGAGTGTATAAACGGTATTTGCCTATGAATTTGTAATTTTGCCTATTTGCTATTTTACCTATTTTTCAACTCGCTCCATCGTGAATAAAGTTCTAACTCGCGCTCAAGCAACAGTTTCACAGGAGCGGGATAATGATTAATCCTTTTTTGCCGCGGGCGAAGTCGCGGGTAACAGCTAGTATTAAATATCTCGAAAACGGTAAACTTTTGGATAACCCATTATAGGTTTAAATCAATCCAAATAACACTACCTACAATCCCCTAAGAGATTCGCATCTAATTACCAGTAACCCTGTATAGGCATGTATAGATTTTTTGCAAGTACCTACTTCAATAAAATTAATTGGAAATAATACATGGTCAATTTTCAGATGATGTTGCTGATGAAAATTTTGGAAAAAAAAGGCATTGGAGGAGGAGGTAGTGGTAGTGGAGATGGTGTAAGTAGACATCAAATTAAAATTAATTCAATTAGGTATATCAATTTATTTAGTCGTATGGCATGCATGTGTCCAGACTAGTCCAGAGTCGCTTTTATATTAATTAATTAAGGGTCAATGAGCCAGCAGAGTAAGTAAGTAAATTATCAATGCACAACTAATAATAAAGTCATCTAATGAAATAGGTAAAAAAGTAGGATTTTAACATTTTCAAAATAATACAGGGTGTTTGGGTGAACACCTGCAACCAAAAAAAATCTGCTGTTCCATTCATTTTACAATACCTACCTACTCACCCAAAATGTATAGAACTGTTTTTTTTTTTGAGATTTCAGAGTCGGTCCCATCTAAAAAGTTGCTCATATTCATGAGTACTTTCACCCCTAGAGAGGTTGCTGGTGTTTACCCAAACACGTTGTATAATTGACATAAATAGACAAATATTATTATTTATCTATTGAAGTTTGTAATTTAAAAACGTAAACGTAGGTTAAAGGTAAAGTTAACTTTACCCTTTTTAGTATTCAGAATCTGAAATGTCTACCAAATTAACCATTCTGAAAGCAAATGCACGAGTCACTAAAATATAGTTACTCAATTCACGACAAGTGCCTGACTGTTCAGTGCTCAGTACAATACTGAACGCTAAACGTTTACTGATATTACACCGTAAAAAGGTGGTGTGGTGGTCCATAAAAGAAAAAAAAACTAGTTTAACATACTGAATACAGTTGGACGTAAACGAAAAGGATCTAATCCACAACATGTCTTTTTCGAGATATGATTTTTTTAAGTTTGAACTGTAATTTCTTTCCCATTATCAAAAATCTCATTACCTACTTTAAATGTTGATAGGGGTGGGCAGCCGGCGGCGGTGGTGGCGGGGCCTGGATGCCAGCAGGTATAATACCCATTATCTAATAAGTAATCAATAGAATCATAAAACATAATAAATGAGAAATTTTCATTCAGGTGGACAAGATTACGGGGGAGGCGGTTACGACGCTAACGGACAATGGCAGAGCCGATCCATACTCAACAAAAACGATATCAAAGAACATCTAGAAAATAAACCAATTATATCATACATAATACCATCTGTTCGATATAATAATGTTAATGTCAAGGATATGAAAGATGGAAAAATAAAATCAAGAAAAAGACGAGGAATTATAGACGTTCTACAAAACGTTTATCTTTATTGGAAAAATCAAATTTTAGGTACAGGTAACAGAAGAAAATCTAACAATCAAAGGTATAAAATTGTCAATGGTGTGAAATACATTTATTATCCGAATAAAGTTGCTCAGAAACTCAAAATGCAACAAATTAGTAATCCGGTAAAAAATGTTGATGAATTTAAACCGATTATAATAGCAGAGGATTTTAATAAAGGCGAAACAGTAGAAGGCGGCATTGAAAGTAGGACGAATACGAAAAAGTTTTACAAAATGAGAGATGCAGTCAACGATACTTTTGATGAGAAGCCGTGGGAATGACTATATTACCTGCTGAAGTTTTATATTTTGGAGAACATAGTCGTTCCGGATTTTAGGTCATTCCTCTTTATGTAGAACATGGACTTTGGTTAGTTATGTATAGATGTACCTATAGATGTTATGTGTAGTAACAATAAATTTATATGCTATACAATCGTATCGATCTTAGGACTTCGTTGTTATGATGATGTATAAAATATGATATAGGTATGATATAAAAATTGTATAAATGCTAACACAAGGAAAATAACATAGTTATTTTCCTTGTGTTAGCATGTATACAATTTAATAAGGTATCTTCTGTTTTTATTATTTGAATGAAAAAGATTTTATTATTTGAATGAAAATTATAATGAAAAAGAGATATAATTTGTAACAGAAAAAAAGGTTAAAAGGTTAAATACAATGGAATCGCCCAGTACTTAATCAACAAAAGATTATTCTATTTTAAGTATGGCTCAATTTTTGTGATTTACATAAATCCTTTATACAGTTATATAATGTTTAAGAATAACTAGTAGGTAGTAAAAATGTTTTAGTCATTATAAAAAAATAAATGAAAACAAATGAATATTTAATATTAGTTTTTATAAAATTCAAATTAAAGGAAATTCTCAAGATTCCTACAATTTTATTTAGACTAACCCCTATATATTTCAAAATGGCCCATTTAAGGTGTTAGCATTAGTACCAAACAATTTATTGAATAACTAGCTTTTGCCCGCGGCTTCGCCCGCGTGAATTTCCCACGGGAACAGTGCTTTTTCCCGGGATAAAAAGTAACCTATGTGCTATTCCAGGTCATTATCTACCTCTGTACCAAATTTCATCGAAATCCGTCCAGTAGATTTTGCGTGATTGAGTAACAAACATCCTCACAAACTCACAAATTCACAAACTCACATCCAAACTTTCGCATTTATAATATTAGTATGGATTTCGCGTAAATAATTGCGTCCACAGTGGATGACACAATGAGCTCCTTTTTGAGTATTTTCCATAAATTTGCGAAGAGATGCAGACGCTATAGCGTCTATTTAGCATCGAGTATTGGTCGTTTGAGTTCTTCCACCTTGTTGACGTAGACATAGGACTTCAAAAAACTCGGAAATAAAAATTTCAGTACTAACGTCAAATCAAATGAACTTAGCGGGTAGGCGGTAACAAAAATTTTAGATATTTTTACCTTACCTTGAGTAAGCTACGTTGTGCACGTTCTACATCTAGGAAACGAATTTTGATTGTGATTAAAAACATGTGTTATTTTAAATACCTATTTAATACAAGTCATATTAAGTTTTACAATAAGTAAATCTATTCCGTCTTAATACTAAATATTAGTACGTACAGAAGAATTTTAAAATTTAAGACTTTACACCTAATATCAATTTTCAAATAAATCTGTGCATTTTATACATTTTGAATGTAAGTTTCTTACACTGAATATACAGAGCTAATAACAATTCATATATATACCTATATATATATATATATATATATATATATATATATATATATATATATATATATATATATATATATATATATATATATATATATATATATATATATATATATATATATATAGATCTTGAAACCTTTTCATGCCCAGGGTTTAATGGAATCAGCAAAAATAAAAATTGGCTCTGTCTACCCCGTTAGGATACAGACGTGATACTGTATCTACCTAAATTAAATAACTATTTCTTTTAAATTTACACGTACCGCAAAATTAACTTCGGGGAATGGGCAAATTTACTAAGAATTATGTTAGTGATAGGTTTGCTACCCCACCGTCCATTTAAGTACC
The DNA here is from genome assembly GCA_018467065.1 of Ephestia elutella. Classification (NCBI taxonomy): domain Eukaryota; kingdom Metazoa; phylum Arthropoda; class Insecta; order Lepidoptera; family Pyralidae; genus Ephestia; species Ephestia elutella. The sequence continues at coordinate 5,970,702 of CM031589.1, forward strand.
TATATATATATATATATACTTGCGATCCCCTTATGTACGTATGTTTATAGTTATATTCTTCTCTCCCAGACCAACATGGATGACTAAATAAAAAAAAATAAGAATAGATAACAATTTAATCACGATAAAATGGAAATACGTGTACCTATGTATAATACAATAATTGATTTTTGTTTCTTAAATATTTTGTGCACGTCCTACACTAAACCCTGCGCACAAATTACAAGAACATTATTCTATCTACACTATACATTATATCAAAACCTTGCTCAGTACATTCTCATTGTAATAATGATTTGAAAATTTCAATGAGACAGCTTCATATAATTTTAAAATTAAATTCCAAAACTGTATCAAACAACACAAACACACATTATTTTTAGAATAACTATACACAATTTTCAAAACAAAAGCTATCCCATTTGAAGTCGAATATATCAAGCATAAATGGGCAGATAAAATTTTGCCAGAGACATTTTTACAACCTGCCAATTTATGCGGGGCATTTGTTTTATTAATAACCAGACATTTATCCATTTTACTATTTACAGCAACTGTCGGTAGCATGAACTTTTCAAGCTTATCAATTTATTTTTAACATTTTAGACCAAATTATAAATTCACCTTTTTATTTCTAATGATGTTGCTGTTATTCTACAACAATCGCTTATTTGGCAAACTGACCAACTACCAGTATAAAACGTTAAAAATGCTACATTATTAAATAGATAATGGAAAATGATGTGATCGTTTAATTCAAATGTCAAATAAATTGTTAATAGCGAAAGCGAATCTAGGCTTGAGCAGCGGGTTACATTCATTTATTAAAATGTCCGATAGGCCAAAATTTTATCTGGTAAAACCTAGAAAATTGGTGATGTTTTAGTAGTACTAAAATACAGGTTTTTCTTCGCTAATAACACTCGTTTCGACAATAAATATAGACAGTCTTTGACGTAAGAAATCCTATCTCCTATGCTTAAAATAGAGGCAGATTTTACGCGGTCATGGCAACACTTGAGTACACTAAAGACCAAGGCAAGAAATAGAGATTTTTTCGACATGGTTCTGGGACAGTTATTTAACTGAAATGATACTTTGGGCTGCGCTGAGCACTATACTGAGTTTACTAGAATCCCCTTAGGGGATTAGGCTAGGGGTAGCCTAATCCCCTAAGGGGATTCTAGTAAACTCAGTATAGTGGTGGACAATTCGTATTATCTGGGTATCGAATGAGAACGAAGTGAAACACACGGCTATCTAACGACCTTCTCTCGTGAATAAATTTCGTATTATTTTGCCACTAATCTCAAATGTCTAATTTTTGTATCTCGTTTCACCAAAATGTATTTTTGCGTTTGTGACTTGACTACCTATGTGAATTTTTTGCCGATTGAAAATTATTATCACGTTGATAATTACGTAGTGTTCCAGTCAATTAAGAAAGATATTCAAAACACTCTGCCACAAACACTAAAGTATTGAACTATAAAATATAAAATAGGTTTCAACCACAAAAAAAAATAAAAAATATATATAGCAGGAACAGGACCTTACTGATTATACCATTATAGACACTATACGAAGAGTTTGAGCCAGGCGGTAAACTAATTACTGTATCCTATGAAAATATAACTGCAATCGAGTTCCGAATAACGAACATGAGCAAGCGATCATCATCTCTCTTGTCGAGAGTTCTACCCCTTTTTTTTTATTGCTAACTCTTTTACTTCTTTATACGACACGACGACGCTCATGTTCTCCTTTATTTGCCCTATATAACTCTGTCTTGGCCTCCCTGTGCGAGCGAGATGGCAAAAAAGAAATATAGATATACTAGCTTTTGCCCGCGGCATCGCCCGCGTGAATTTTCCAAGGTTACAGCGCTTTTTCCCGGGATTAAAAGTATCCACGTTATTCTCAGTACGTCTATGTGTATGCGAAACAGTAAGCGTGGAACAAAGCGTGGAGAGGTAATAAACAAATAAATAATCAAACTCACTTTCGCATTTATAATATAAATTGGTATTGATCAGTTTTCCGCTTGACTCAGAAACAAAACATAATTAAGTTCGGCAATGTTGTTAGTTCCATATAAAAAAGACGTTTACCATATAAAATCTGCCTTACATATACAAATCATTACACGAAAATTACAGACAAATAAGTGCTAAAGTTATAGACATACAAAAATAATAATATTAAAACGTATCCTAAATTACCTTTCAAGTAAATGCCGGACCTTACGGCCAATATTTAGCAACTAGCAAATGATATCATATTTGTTCATAGAAAAGTCGCATTTTTCCTTCACAAGCACATAATATATTGAAAGCTCAAGTCTGAGACGTGAGGTCGTACAATGTGAGGCTTTCTTATCACCTCTTATCAGTTCCTAGTAGTTGCTGCAATAGCAATAGTCCATCGATAGTATTGTGCTACAATGAGCGATTTTTCTGACAGCAAAAAATCACATAACAGTTTTACAGTTGCACAAATCACAATATTGATACTTTTTTGATGTTTTTTTATTAGGTTTTATTTTTTTTTAATGCCAGTAGTGTGCATTTTTGCTTTTTGACTGGTCTCGCCTTTTAATAAGCGCCACCTAATCAGCAAATTATCGGCTATCGCAACAACACTAGTTCCTGGTTACAGATACTGTCAAATAGTGCAAAACTGTCATTGGTATTTGACAATGGACATCAATGTGTCAAGACCTCAAAGCGTCGACAAATGACATGACATTAGCGTTTTCGTATCTACTCATAGAGGTAATTATTCCTTTCCGACAACTTTTATTCGGCCGTGCTATCAAAAACACAGAGTGATGTATGAATGGTACTTCTAAAAACAGTTTTCACGAATCTAAGATGATATTTTCATTAATTTTAAGAACGGGCCATTTAACTTTGGTTACTTATTACATAATGGCTGGTGGTGCAAGGCAGGGTGGTTGGAGTCAGGTCTCGGGGGAAATCAACGATGAGATGGACCGACCAAATAAAAGCTCTGAACAACGCATCTCTAAATGAAAACGCCCGCCAAGCATTAGTTCGAGAAAAATGGAGAGCTACAGTGCTGCGCGTCTCCAACAGCATGCCTGACCACAACTGCTCTGTCAAGAGCATACGAAGATGAAGAACTTATTACATGACGTAAAAAAACATTATTTTTATTACCCTACATAATATAAATCAAGATGCAAAACAGACAGGAGATTGGGGTTTTCATTTCAATACCTGACTTAAATAAGAGTGTAATATTTTCAAGAGATCATGTATGTATTGAATATGAGAAATTTCTTTTGCGTGTTTTTATTCTACCGTAACTACTAAATACCTGGACCGAAAATATATTTTTCATTACTCATACTCTAAAAGTAAGTCTGAAGTTGCCTGAGGAGCGTGGAGAAAGTAATACTTTTCAGTCCTAGGGAGAATCGTTTTCAACTGACAGCTGTCAAATTATTAAAAAAAATATTGGTTCTATTTTCACGTTATTCTATTGAACCATATTCCAACTTCCTATACAGCCATTCAACATATTATGTAAAATTGAAATAACATGAAGTTAAAGAATATATTTTTTTATAATATAGATTTTTTTTATCATTTTTTCAATGATGGAACCAAATGAAAAGAATCTAATAGCTTAATAGTTGGTAGGCCACAGAAAAAAAAAATATGCTGGAAGCTAAAGCCGTAATCCGATCATTTTTTTTTTCAAGTTTTGTTTCTGCTTCCGTATAACTCCTTCCCTCGAACTATTGGCGCCCTCGCTATGCTCGGGCGCCAAACCCCGTCTCGGGACTTAAAAAAGTTACTTTCACCCGGGCGCCAAACCCCGTCTCGGGACTTAAAAAAGTTACTTTCACCCACTCGTTAACAATGTACTATTAAAGTATGGCAGGCGCGTTTATTTTTTAAATTAGCCTGGTCTGTCTGGTTTGCAACTGATATATTCAATTTAGATGTAAAATATTTCAACAAATTCACGACACGTCACGCAGATGAGTTTCTTTTTAACGAATTCTCTGTAATTCCTAGTAGTTCAAAAATATCTTTCTTGTTACAAAATAACGATTGTAGTATTATGTGTACATCGCTCAAAGCATTGATATGACATTGACAACTTGACGTCATAGTTCGAAAACGAATATTACTCCACAACTACCTACTAAAGTCGGGCCGAAACCTAAACTCCCGTATGACAGGTGTCATCAGGGTCACGCCCATGAAGTTCCTTTTTTTTTACATCTATGCGCGGAAAACTAGTACTTGAACTGCCAGCTTGCCCGTTTAGTCGATAGTGAAAATGTAAAAAAAACACGATACATCGTTAAATTTATCGATTTACTTAAGAGTGTATCACGTCCGCGCGCCCGACCGAGTTTAGGTATTTGATAGACCGCAGCTGGCTGTGTGCAAGTCACACGCACACATCGACGTGAGATTGCCGCCAACCCGAAGTAATAAGTGACCGAGATCCGGCAAAGGATTTGTTGGTACCTATATAATTTTTTTTTCTTGCTTTATGGTAATGAATACTAAAAATAAAATTACGACCATTTTCTTATGTAAAACATACTTGGCGCGACTTAGCAGTAAAATGGACACGAATGCCGCGACAGAAAATAGCATGACCGTCGTGCCAGGATGCTAAGATGTTAAACATCTGCCTGGCATCCCATGAAGGCCAATTTTTCGGGATGAGGTTTACAAAAATAGTATTTTTGGATCCAAGATGGCAGACAACTTTTTTTTAATTTTGCAATATGGGTATCGTTTTATAAGTGTTTCAGTGCGCTGATTACGAAAATAACATTTATTTTGAGATCCAAGATGGCGGACAACTTTTTTTTCAAGTTTACAATATGGGTATGGTTGTATAGGTATTTCGGTGCGCTGATGACAAAAATAACATTTATTTTGAGATGCAAGATGGCGGACAATTTTTTTTTTAATTTTGCAATATGGTTAACATTTTGTAGGTTTTTGGGGACGCTGATGACGAAAATAACATTTATTTTGAGATCCAAGATGGCGGACAATTTTTTTTTAAAATTTTACAATATGGGTATGGTTATGTAGGTTTTTGGGGACGCTGATGACGAAAATAACATTTATTTTGAGATCCAAGATGGAGGACAGTTTTTTATTTTATTTTACAATATGGGTATCGTTTTATGGGTTTTTGGGGACGCTGATGACCAAAATAACATTTATTTTAAGATCAGCGTCCCCGAAAACCTATTAAACGATACCCATATTGTAAAATAATAAAAAAACTGTCAGCCATCTTGGATCTCAAAATAAATGTTATTTTCGTCATCAGCGTCCCCAAAAACCTATAAAATGATACCCATATTGTAAAATAAAATAAAAAATTGTCCGCCATCTTGGATCTCAAAATAAATGTTATTTTCGTCATCAGCGTCCCCAAAAACCTAGAAAACGATACCCATATTGTAAAATAAAATAAAAAACTGTCCTCCATCTTGGATCTCAAAATAAATGTTATTTTCGTCATCAGCGTCCCCAAAAACCTATATAACCATACCCATATTGTAAAATTGAAAAAAAAAGTTGTCCGCCATCTTGGATCTCAAAATAAATGTTATTTTCGTAATCAGCGCACTGAAAAACTTATGAAACGATATACATATCGCAAAATAAAAAAAAAAAAAAGTTGTCCGCCATCTTGGATCTTGATTTAGATTTATTTTGATTTTTATGATTTCGATTTCTATGATTTCGATTTATTACGATTTCTATGATTGCGATTTATGACGATTTCTATTTCATCAAAAATTGTCGGCCATCATTCATGAGTATGAAAATGGAACCTATACAGGGTTACTTTTTAGTCAGTACGCAAATTGAACCTACGTAATTGTTATTAATTTTAAGAAAACCCGTATTTTTTCGTTACACCACGTTTGGAACAAAAAAATAAAAATAACTTAACCCAAACTTATCCATAAAACTAATACAAGTTTGGTCACCGAACGAGCAACGAACGTTGCACGCGCGCCGCTATCAGCAGGGTCAATAACCTAACATCTGACGTAAGGTAGGTATTACGATTTATGAGTGATGATTGCCAATAAATTGTTATCTACTAATTCTGAAAAAGTTTATGAAAACTTTCTTCTTTTTAGCGTATAAAAAAAATTGGAATCAACTTATTTAGGTAGGTACAATAATAAAATTCTTATCAACATACCCAGTTAAATCATAGAGCAACACGGGGCGCGGGGGCCGCGCGCGGAAGTCCTTGTTGCTCGAAGCAGTAAATGGAGTCCTTTTCTCATTTTACACAAATTTAAACGTACACACAATTAATGGAGTCCTTTTCTCCTTTAACACAAAACACGTACACTACACGTCACACGTATTTGAGCAAGTGTTCAAAGTGAAGTCCTTGCTGCTGGAAACCCAGTCTCGCACGCTTCTGGACATTTGCTCTCACATTTCTTAGAATAAAGTTTTCATTTTTTAGTTCGTCAAACGCATTTATTATTTTATTTTTAAGGTCCTCGTGACTTTGGAGCTCCTCCATGTACACCCGCCGTTTCACTTCGCCCCACAAAAAAAAATCACAAGGCGTTAGGTCAGGCGACCTGGCCGGCCACGGAACAGGTCCACCACGTCCAATCCACCTCTGTCCGTACTTTTCATTGAGGTATTCACGAACACGCACTGAGTAATGTGGAGGAGCACCGTCTTGCATGAAATAAAAGTCTCTGTCTTGCTGTCTAGCCAGTGGCAACTCTTCCTCGATGTGCTCCTCAATCACACCACGTAACATATCGAGGTAAGTGCCCCCCGTTAGGTGACCTTCAATAAAAATTGGGCCAATAATGGTGTCGTTGTAGACACCTGCCCACACATTGACACTAAATCGACGCTGGTGATGGTTTTCTTTTATTTTGTGTGGGTTGTTGTACGACCACCAGTGTTCGTTGTGAACGTTGTAAAGCCCCACTCTTGTGAACAGAGCTTCATCTGTCCATAAAATGTTTTCGTTGGGATGGTCCAACAACCAACGGCAAAATTCGAGACGGGGTCCGGCGTCACCAGCGTACAGGGCTTGCACTGGTTGGAAATGATAGGGGTGAAGACCTGCAGAGTTTAATATCTTCCACACCGCGTATTGACTCACGCCGAAGCGCTGTGCCGCGTCGTTAGTGCTTCTTCTTGGGTCTTCCTCGAAGAACTCAAAAATTTGTTCCTCCACTTCCACTGCTAAGCGAGGTGCACCTCGGCCTTGGGCATGCGTCGGCACAGTAAACTGCCCGTGGTCCAACAGCCTCTGCATAACTCTCATTATTGTTCTTGGGTTAGGCAATCGGGGTTCCACAATTCCAGCATTTGCTAAACGTGGCAAACTCTCCTCGGCGTACAGCCTTTGAGCTGCCCGGGTATTTTCCCCACTTAGGAAATAACTCCGCACCATTTCATAAAACTCCCGAAATGAGTAAGTCGACATCGCGATATCGGTCAGGCGGGCGAAACGCGGAACTAGCGTACGCGCACTCGCAATTAGCACAGGGCGGCTAATGAACAAAGGGATGGATGCCGCGGCCCGTGGCGCGTGCGATGCGACCCCTCTCTCTCTACCCTTTACCCCGCGCCGCCACCGGCCAGCCGAAATGCCGAAAGTAGCGTAGGTAAGTAGTGTGTCTATGAGTTATTAAATTGATCGGTAGGCAAAAATAAAAATGGATTAAAATTTTTATTGTTTTTTATTTGCTTAATATGTTCTATTATCGATACCGATACCGTGGTATAAGTTTGCGTACTGACTAAAAAGTAACCCTGTATAAATTTTAAAAAGATTAAAAGTAATAAATATGTAACTCTGATCTACATTACTCTCTGCTGTCTGTGAATACATGAACACGCGAAAATTAAATGCCTCCCGAGCAGCAGAGCGACGTGGATTCCCCTTGACTCTTACCGGCAGACTGATTTTTCGTGGGCTTGGAACTCGTATATATTGAGCGATGGCATTGCCATACATTGGGAATTTCTTAGTGAATTGTTACGATATATAATATTTTTTTCGAGTTATTTTTCAAAAATCTAAAACGAGCAACTTGTAGCTAGTTTAATAAACTCGCGATTTAACATTATGTAGAAATTATAATTTCTGTTTTACATAATGATTTCGTTAAAGCCGTGAACCTTGTTTTTCGTATTTTTCGTGTTTTCTGGAAGGTATTTACGCAAAAATAAAAGGCAAAATATTTTTATCTGTCTCGTATAAGTAGTAGCAGTTATTTGAGAAGCCTATAGTACTATTTTTATTATCAATAATGATCTAGTTTTGGCACCAGGGTCAATTCAGTAACGCCTGTTTTGGCTAAAAACGTGTGATGCAGGCTTAATAAGGGTGTTGTTGATTTTTAAATGTTGAATATAAAAATTACTGCGTTTTAAGATTTATTTATTTTTTACATTACTTGATGTACTTAATGTTAAATTTTTTAAATCTTACAAAAAAAAAGAAAGACTGACAAGAATTCACGCAATCGTATCGAAGATATATCAGAGTAGATAATAGTATTCACAATGAATTTATTATGAATTTATTGGATAAATGTTTTATACCATTAAATAATATTTTGGTCATATATAATGTAATTTGACATTTTTGACATTATTTATTTCCATAATTTTTTTATGTGACATATTTTGTAGTGTGAATTTAAGAAATTATATTTTAATTGTATTGGTATATTTTTGCACGTCTGCTTGCAGACTGAAGACATGAAACTGTCATCTGTATCTGTATAATTTTTTGTACTGTTTTCTGGCAAATAAACATTTCTGATTATCCATATTAGTGACGATGACAGCGACTCTGATGGTTCAGACATGGTTCAGACTTGTGATTAATAAAAATAATTATTTTATTTGGATTTTTTTTACAACTATCAAAACAAAAAGTAACATCGAATAATCGCACCGATTCGTGTTTAGGTACATCACTATTATTGTCAAACTGACATACGTCATACGGGGGTTTAGGTTTCGGCCGCACTATAGCTACAAACAGCATCCTCACAAAGTGCCAACTTAAAATCTAAAGTTAGGCGCTGGACAGACAGAAAAGACATAAGACGCAGACGTGACGTAGACATATGTCTCTTCCGCGTCCCTTTCATACAAAATTTATATTCGTAAAAGCGTCGCGACGCAATACAAAGAAAAAAGACAGGGCGCAGACACTACGCTTACTCGTCTGTCGAACTGTCGAAAGGACGGGACACGGGCGGGAGCGGGCGAGGGAAGAGCGCGGTCGAGGTTGGGGGCGGGTTGTGGCGTGGGCGCTTCAGAGTATTGAGCAATAGAAATGTCCAAGTCCAAGACCAAGCTTGGGCAATCATCGCAGGAAAATCTCTCTCGCGGCACCCAAGCGTCATGTCCGTGCCTCGTCTGTTTTAAATCTTCTAGTCGTTCTAGTCTTTTATCACGTCTTTTCTGTCTGTCCAGCGCCTTACAGCCCATACATAAAACAAATTACATGAATCACAAGGGTATTTTTTTCCACATCCAATGTCTATACCTATCTACTAAGTCCTTACACAGGTGGAAGAACGATTTGGCATAGGGAGTTCGATTTGTCAAGGAAAGTTCAGTCAAATATAAGAAACAGTAGTAGTAACACAAAAGTTACACACGCATAGTTGGGCCTTATATGTCAAACAGAATGTCATCCGAAATCCGAATTAAAAATATTTTTAAAGATACAATTCTCCTTTGAATTGTTTCTACTCGTCAATTTTGCGCAATCATCAAATTTATTTTATTCAAACTCTAACAATAAAAAAATTGTGTGCGATTTTAGTGATGTTATTAGCAGTTATTTTTTTCAAAATCAGTCTAAATTATTTTGAAATAGTCTTTGCTAGACACAGCCTATGTGTGGTACAACTTTTGTTTGTAACTATAAATTAAAATGTCTATATATTGAGCGGAAATTATTTTTGTCGCGTCGTCGTAGCGATAGGACCACTTCAAATAACAATACGGATGTCATGTGTCTTTCCATGTTATTTTGTCAAAGGTTATTGCTCATAATTTTACTTATGTAGCAATATTCGATTCGATTAAATGTTTGAGTGATCTAAATAGCCTCAAGAGTCCTATTTGGATTGTATTTTGAATTCTGATTAGACTGTTGATAAATTCCTAATCGCTACGACTTAAGACAATATAATATATGTAGCAAAATTACATATATTATTAAATGGGAAGGGAAACTAAGTTTACAGTCTAATAGAACTAATAAATTATTAGCATTAAATCACATCCACAGATATAAATAAATGGCAGAAGGAAATACCTGTCTACAACATTAAATATAAAATTACAGAAAAGTTATACACAACATGTATAACTTGTACAGCCTGGTATAATACCAGCCATTGCAATCCTTGGATTACAAACAATTGGTTCAAAAAACATGTTATACTTTCCAAGAGCATTTAGTTATCTTGTGATATGGAACGGATATTTGTTTTAACAGTTTAACTTGTTCAAATTATTACATTTTAATTGGAACATTTTATGCTATTGTCATTTAATATTAAGTATACAATTCGGAATATTAATGTAGGTACAATGTACATAGTTTTATTTTATAAAATCAATGGAACAATTTGACAATTTTCTGTAAAATTTACTAACAGTACAATTTGTTTCAGACAAGGTAACTGTCAGGTTTATTTAATATCAGCATGGGCCCGAGATTTTGTTTCTGTGGGAATATTGAGAAATCCTCTCCAATAGAAAAGAAGGGAAAAGTCCCCTACACTCCCTAAGGAGTCCACATGCTAAATTTCAGCTTCCTACGAACAGTTGTTTTGGCTGTTCGTTGTCTGTCAGTCACGCAGTCAGTAACGAAAGAATTTTATACATTCATGTCATTATGGAGTTAATAATCTCTGACAGCAAAGTAACACAAAAATGTCAATTTATTCCATTTTTTTAAATCTCTTTACAACTTTATAACATGATTTAGAACCAATATCGCGTATGTTACATGAAGAACTCCCTGTTTTCGTGTGGTGGTCAAGTGTGCCTCAACTGTGTATTCGTCGAGTTACCTGTGGGACTCTGACAATTCGGTACGTCTATCACCGTAATCTCTATAACTCTCAAACCTCTTAATATTGGATCTGTGATGTGAATTCCTCGTGGATTATATACCCGTTCGTTTTGTGTAGCTATGAATTTTGATACTTTCCGTAAATGCTGAAAATATAGAAAAAGTCTATTATTATATGGTAATGATTGAAATACTCTGTAAAATAGCTATCCATCTCATATTACAAAATGAAATGAAAATTATTTTATTTAAAAAGGTTCAAAAATAGCACTTTTAAATCGTCATATCCTTAGTTGACGCCAGAAAATTACTTAAAGCTAAGGTTACCACCGCCTCCAAAGCGCAAGTGGAAAAGAGGGGGCGCAACAAACTCCACTGCTGCATTTTCTCCAAAGACGTCACTTTACAACATACCTGCTGTGTCTTATAATTAAAGAACTATCAATATAGACGAATATAAATTGAATTGTCATATGAAATATCAGAATTCAATAGAATTAAAAATTAATAAAACGTCACTGAAAAAGTAAAAGTACACAATGTACCTAGAGAGTTATTATGACAAAATTAAGAGGTCCGCTACTAGACTCGGGCCACGCATATATGTCATTATCTGTTGTATAGAAAGTATGCCTTCTTACAAAGTGTCTCCTTAATATAATCTTTAAATTTCCTATCAAGCATATCAAAATCAGATTTTGGTATTTTATTAAAATAACGCGCCACCATGCATGCAGGATAGGCCGCCTCCACCATTGTAACGTTAACTAACTAAATTTTGACGACCTCCGTGGCGCAGTGGTAAAGACCTTGCCTCTGAACCAGGGGGACCCGGGTTCGATCCCCGGTCATGTCAATATGGAAAATGATCTTTTTCAGATTGAGCTGGGTCTTGGATGTTTATCTATGTATTTGTTATAGAATATAGTATCGTTGAGTCGATGCCGATGATATTGTCATCACCAGCCGATCAAGGAATAGAATGGTCGACCATTTCCTTGACCTAGAGAGGCAGGCTTCTGGCTTTGGTCTACAAATAAATATAGGCAAAACGAAATACCTTGCGACGACACGGCAACAACTTGCGCAAACACAAGATATTGCAGTGGACAGCAGCAGTATTCAACAGGTGGACGAATTCAAATATTTAGATTAAATACTGCCCAAAACAACACGGACACCGAAATCAAGGCTAGAGTATTATTTTACTCATTGAAGAAGCTGCTTAGCTGCAAGCTCCTCAGCATACGGTCAAAGCTAACTATCTACCGCTCCATAATAAGACCGGTTGTCACTTACGCCTGTGAGACCTGGGCTTTGACCCAAAAAGACGAAAGCAAGTTAGCAACCTTTGAAAGAAAAGTGCTCCGTCATATTGCTGGTCCAATCAGAGAGCCAGATGGTTCCTATCGAACTCGAATGAACCACGAACTCGATGCACTTGTGGAGAAGGAAACCATAGTCAGGTTCTGTAAGGCGCAGCGACTAAGATGGGCGGGACACCTAGAACGCATGCCAGAAGATAGAGCTCCTAAGGTCATCTCAAGATGGACGCCGCAGCAGAAACGACCCAGAGGCAGACCAAGGAAGAGGTGGATGGACTGTATTGCAGAAGACCTCAAGAAGATGGGCAAATTTAAGAACTGGAGGAACGTGGCAAAGGAGCGTGACAGGTGGAGAAAACTCGTTGAAGAGGCCAAGACCCACAAAGGGTTGTAGCGCCGTTGGAAGTAAGAAGTAAGTATAGTATAGTTGAGTTAGTATCCCATAACACAAGTACTTTGGGGCTAGCTCAATCTGTGTGATTTGTCCGTATATAAGTATGTATAATGTATGTGTAAAAAAAATAACAACCGCCTTTATGCATTCCTCTTATTTAAATATCGATCATCCAATCAAAAGAGATTGGATACCCCATGTTACAGTAGGTATACAGTTTCCCACAAATGATTTCCTAACCTTAGCCAGTCTGTGCCCTGGAACATACAAATTATGTTTGTTTCGTAGGGGTCTATCTGTGACAGACATCACAAACTTTTTTGAAAGATAAAATATTTTTCCTTGTATACATAATGTTAACAAAGGGTGCCCTTTGTTTCGCTTAAAATTTTTGTCTCTAATTTCACTTCGCCGAACCTTATTGGCCTAAACTTGTTATGCACAATTATTGTCTCGCCTAATTGATGTTTTTGCACAATAATAATTTAGCCTAATAATTATTAGATGCAATTTTTGAGTCTCTATTATTAGATGTTCTAAAATCGTTTGGCTTTTAAATTTTTACACGTAACGATATCCTCGTATAAATTTGTTTGAGACAATTATTACTTACTATCATAATCACTTCTTATAATTATAACTAATTGAATCATTATATTAGTAAATTTAATTATTACTATTAGTACCTTCTCACCGGCATGGGTACTGTGACATGTCTATCACAGCAGTGCCGGAGATAAGGACAGTCCAGTCTGTCGTCAATCATTTTCAGAATGATGTTAGTAATGCACTACTAATAATAATTCCAAAAATTCTTCATAAGTGACAGATCCGACTTAGAGCACCCCGACTCCACGTGGCTCAAGTTTGCCCTATACTAGTGTTATTCCATCGCGCGGAACCAGAAGCTCGCGAAGGAGGTCCTGAGAAAATGAGGGCACGAGGCCGAAGCGCAGCGAGGGGGAGGTGGCGAGCGAAGCGAGCCGGCGACCTCTCGAGCGTAGCGAGGTCGAGTGCACGAAAGAATCGAAGGGCCGACGGAGCGAGTCTTCTGGTGGAGCCACCCAGAAATACTTGCATGGTGCATGCTTGCTTGCTGCATGCCTGCTGCATGCTTGCTTGCATGCTGCATGCTTGCTTGCATGCTGCATGCTTAATTGCATGCTGCATGCTTGCTTGCATGCTGCATGCTTGCTTGCGTGCTGCTTGCTTGCTTGCATGCTGCTTGCTTGCTTGCATGCTGCTTGCTTGCTTGCATGCTGCACGTTTTAGTTCACATGCCTAATATAACTTTCTTTTACTTCTCGACATTTTTCAAACACAAATCCATCAATGTTTAATTAAAGTCCCCCCTATTAGATTTAAATACTTTGTAATAATTATCAGAAATTATTATAACAGAAATAATTAGGTGTTACACTTTTGTGCTTAATTACTTTGTACGAAATATTAATTAGTATTTGTGAATATTAGAAATAATCAATTATTACTAACTAGCTTTTGCCCGCGGCTTCGCCCGCGTGAATTTCCCACGGGAGCAATGCTTTTTCCCGGGATAAAAAGTAGCCTATGTGCTATTCCAGGTCATTATCTACCTCTGTACCAAATTTCATCGAAATCCGTCCAGTAGATTTTGCGTGATTGAGTAACAAACATCCTCACAAACTCACAAATTCACAAACTCACAAATTCACAAACTCACAAACTCACATCCAAACTTTCGCATTTATAATATTAGTATGGATGACTTATTTGGGAAGTAAACATACGGCGATAAAAACTTAGGGCAATCAAAAATAGGCTAAACTAAATTAGAATTCATAAAAATGTACGAAAAAATGTTGTACTAAAAGTTTGTGCACCAAACTACATTAGGAGTACAAAAAATTAGGGGAAACAATAGAGACCCGTTATCAAATATTGATTATTACTATTGGAACCATAAAGTTCCAATTTCGTATCTATTCTCTGAAGAAATCTCTGAGTGAATCTCTCTGAGTGAAAAAACAAATAGACTGTGATAGTTAAAACGGGGATTTTGATAAGAGTCGATTGTGTCACATGGTCACAACTTTTAGCCACCAAATTGCAATATCATTCTCATTATTAAAGAAACTCGGAATTTTTGCAAAAATTCTTCCAATTTACTGATACATTTTTTTTGTATCTAAAGGATATAATTAATTTTCTTACTGTTTATGAGTTGTTTGAGAGAAATAGTTGGAATTTTGCAAGCATGATGTAATCAGATGACAAATTATGAGCTGATATATGACGGGATGACGGGACCAAGGCGACCAAGACTGTTTCATGAGTTTCTTAGCATTTCTTCTCAGCAGTGGTCGTTCCGAAATGCTAGTAGTTTGTAGCTTTGAGACATAATATATTATGATTAAATAATTAGTTATCGACGTGAAAAAGAGCCTTCTTTGAAGGCCAAGTTTCAATAAAAAAAATTGACTTTGACTTTGGGAGCCATAGAAACTCTTTGGCCTTGTTTATGTTACAAACTATAAATAATATATATTTTTTTATTCACAACCTTACAACTATCATAACAGGTGAACCTAATCCGATAGTGCAATAAATATGGCGTCTGATGACGAATTTACATATACTTTTTTATGGCAAATTGACTTTGATGGCAAACTTACAGTAACCCTAATATCAATATTTACATCCTGTAAAATATTATATTTGAAAATAAAAAACTTGATATTTGAAATAAATCTTTTGAACAAACTTTTAAGTACTTACCTTTTCATAATGTGTTTCTGTGCAAATATAAATGAAGTATGCAGTAAGGCATGCTAGGCACCCTTCACAGTATGTGCTGCAGTCTGCAGTCTCAGCCATATCAAAATGTTCATTTAATTTGTCCATTGTGTATTCAAAGGACTGTCTGTCTATCTGTAAAATAAATAACATCTCCTTAGTTTTCACAATATGATAGATGATCTGAGTCGTTTCTGAGTCCTTAGCTTATTAGCATGGTAATGCACGAGAGAAGTATTGGGCTATCTGAGGATGATCTGAGCGACATTATAATAGCTTAGCTACAAAAGGGCAGTTGTTAAAATTCTGCAATGTAACAGGTAGATTCAGTGGGTCGCTACCAACGTGAGTTACCAGGGAACTCAAAACCCTATACCTATTTTTTCCACGGACAAGGGGCTTACTCTGGAATGTATGTGGATTCCAGGAACACCGTTATATCTAAGGATTCCTGGTCGGATCTGAGAGCAGCGAGTGTCGTGGCATTTTTGAAGCCGGAAGCCAGCCGAGCGTTGCCACTTCGCAGACTTTCTGAATTTTGGTCGGCCGACGACCGCCCTGGTGCAAGACTTCATTTTCCGACGCCCGCTCCGGTAGAAGTCCCCATTTTTCTTACCGAGAAAAGTTTTCCCTCGCCGACTACGGTTTATATATCTTTGTGTTGTCAACTTACTAGAGTAGGCGAACAAACCTCGCTCTGTATTTTTTTATTTTAGAATTTTCTGTGTTGGATATTTGTTGTTTTTTTTTTATGTTTTGATTAAATTGTTATTATTTTATTCTTTATGTTTTTTTATTTCTTCTCCGACACAGACACTATATTTATTTTTTTATTTTTTTTATTGCTGGGTTTCACCCTAGCAGTTATATACAATATTGGGTGGAATGGTCCCAGCATAAGTGGACTGATCACCCGTCTCCTGATCCCCATATAGTAAATAATAATAATAATGGGAATGCACGTTGCCGCATTATCTTTGGGCCAGGTTCGACACAGGGTCAAATAGCATAATATAAGCATATTTTAATATTTATTTATTATTGAAGCTTCTTGCGGATGTATTTCTATAAACCTTTGTACAAAGCGTGTTGCGATATTTCTATGGAATTTTTGACAAAGCACTTGCTGATAAATATTTGTGAAGATTTTTGATAAAGCATGTTTTACACTGGTTTGTAGTATTAGGCGGATCTGAGTGTAACAGAATTACAATATGCCTGTTACATTATTGATGACTGTAGGTATATTTTTCTTGCTTGTTAGCATGGACCCAAAAATATACCTACAGTCATGTCACAAACGTGTCAGTCTAATAATTGTATGAAAAATTAGTTTGTATACAATTGGGTCACTCAAACCACTATAAAGTATGACATACATGACTTTAGTGGTTTTAGTAATATTGGTTGAGACAAACCTACAAACTGTTGCTACAAAGAAAGTATAAGTAAGCATGTAAAGTTTTTTTTTATTTACTTTCATCAATGCAGACAGGCAAAGGAAACACATAATTTAAGCAATGCATAGAATCAGTCATAAGACTCTACGACGAGGATTTAAAGTAAAAAAAAAATTAGAACTAATATATTTGCTTTGAAAGAGAAATAGTAAGATCATAATTACCAGCTTCCATGTTTTAAGCAAATAATCTTATATCCATTTAATTTATACCAATCCTACTCTATCAAATGGAATAACTATCGAAAATGAATTGTGGTCAACATGTAGATTTATTCCATAAGTAGTACTTAATGCTAAAAACAATGAAGCATGTTTCTGATAATTATTTGTAAAGATTTTTGATGAAGCGTGTTTCTGATAATCATATATATTTACTATAAGTTATGTTCTAAATAAATTCATTCTAAGCTAAAATATTTAAGAATAGTCAAGGCATAAGAGTTTAGTTTTACTTTAATAAACCAGGGTTAATGGCTGCTTCTGGGTAAGCTCACTACATCATAGACCTTATCTCTGTCCTCGGGCAAGAGCAAACCCAACTTTAATAAAACATAAAAACCAGCCAAGTGGGAGTCAAACTCGCGCACCGAGGGTTCCTTACACACAAAGCAACTCACATTATAGCCCTAACTTAAAGGCCAACTAGTTTCAAAAATAAACTTAGCATTGCAGTTCTATCCCTAAGATTCATACTGAATCCAGCACAAAAATAAGTTTGTAGCACTTTGTTTAGACTGCCAACAATATATCAGATTTGTTCCTGTATAAGTACTGTTAGACCTTGCTTTATGCCAAATTTCATAATTTTAGGTCAACAGGATGTACCCCATAGGTTTTGATTGCTGCCTGTAATCGCAAAATATGCGAAAATTCACATTTACCGTAATATCTCTTGATCTCATTGTCATATAATTTTGATTATTTTTTTGCTGAAAGAGACTGTGGATCCGACTATTCAATATTGATTGCAACTTGATACCTGTAAGTGTTTCTGAAAAAAAAGGTTTGACAGACAACAAAGTGATCTTATAAGGGTTCCGTTTTTGCCTTTAGAGGTACGGAACCCTAAAAAGGAGTCTACCACCAATTTGTTAGTCTGTAACTTGTATAAATTGACAGATACTTTAATCCTACTTATTAGATATTGACCCACTTCACTGGAGCATGAAATGGTAATAAATTCCACACCCTCCATCTCTTGTTTCTATTTACTCAATTATTGTTCCACACAATTGATGACAATGATAAGAATGATAGCGAGATAATTTCTGTGGTCTACACTTAAGTATAGAATGCTAATAGTAAAATCTAAACCGTCAAATCTAGTCAAGGACCTAGAGATAAACAATAACACTTTCACTTACTCTGTCTTCAAGCTCCGGGGGAAATCTTGTTTGGAATTTCACTGCAGTGCCTTCTGAATAGTCCCTTTGGATAAATATCTTTATACCTTGCTGCGTGGGTGTCTGCTGACTTCCAGGCGTGTTGGGCCCAGAAGGTATACGATTGTTTGCCATTGTCACTTACAAGTCAAAGTCCAGTTAGATATGAAATATAGATATTCTCCAGGTTTATTATGAGTGTATCATAATTTTGAACTATTTGTAAGTTACACTAATATGCTGGAAGAGTTGTATTTAGAAATTATCTCTATAATTCTTATGTATGAATGAATGAGCCATGTAATGTAAATGTAACGTCACCGAGAGAATGACATCAATGACATGACATTTGATTTGATTGATTGACGTCTGACGTTTTACGTTACTCCATTTTGAAATCATTAGATTCGTTCGGAAACACGTTCATGTTTAGGTATGTCGGAGAGTAATATAAGCTTGACCAGCAGTGCCAGCAGGCCTAACATGCGCGCCACGACATAATTTTGTCGTGGCATTTTGTCGATATGAGACGATATATTTCAATATGTCTACAGTCGCTAACATGGCAGCACAGTCAAATCATGTCCTTTTGTCAAATGAAGACTTCGTGAGATTCGTGACAATTTGTCTACGAACCCTAACATGCGCGCCAAATTGAATCGATTTTTGAAATGTTTTGATGCATGATACATGATAAGTTTGTCGTCAAATATTTTTTCGACGACAAGCGACGAGAAAAAATTGTACTCGAATCGTGCGGGATATCTGGATACCTATTAATTAAAGTTGTTGATTGTGATTTTTTTTATCCAAGATGGCCGATATTTTTTTATTTAAATACATCTATAGGCGCGGCTGAGGAGTATAATCAGCCCTTATGCTTGGCGTTTGTGGACTACGAGAAAGCCTTCGATTCGATCGAGACCTGGGCTGTGCTACAGTCTCTCCAACGGTGCCAAATTGACTATCGATATATCGAAGCGCTGAAGTGTTTGTACGAAAACGCCACCATGTCGGTCCGTCTCCAGGATCAAGGCTCGAAACCTATCCAGTTGAAGCGAGGGGTGAGACAGGGAGACGTTATATCTCCGAAACTGTTCACCGCCGCCCTGGAAGATGTCTTCAAGCTTCTGGACTGGAGCGGACTCGGTATCAATATCAACGGCGAGTACCTCACTCACCTTCGATTCGCTGACGATATTGTAGTCATGGCTGAGACCTTGGAAGACCTAGGCACAATGCTCGATGGCCTCTGTAGAGCCTCTCAACAAGTGGGTCTAAAAATGAACATGGATAAGACGAAAATCATGTCTAATATCCGTGTCGCACCCACTCCTCTAAAGGTTGGAGACTCTACACTCGAAGTTGTTGACAATTACGTATACCTGGGACAAACAGTTCAGTTAGGTAAGTCCAACTTCGAGAAAGAGGTCAACCGTCGAATCCAACTCGGCTGGGCAGCGTTCGGGAAGCTTCGCGATATCTTCTCGTCCAAAATACCGCAGTGTCTCAAGACTAAGGTCTTTGACCAGTGTGTGTTGCCAGTAATGACATACGGAACAGAGACGTGGTCGCTTACTATGGGCCTCATAAGAAGGCTCAAGGTCACCCAAAGGGCGATGGAGCGCGCTATGCTCGGAGTTTCCCTGCGTGATCGAATCAGAAATGAGGAGATCCGTAGGAGAACTAAAGTAACCGATATAGCCCGCAGAATCGCCAAACTTAAGTGGCAGTGGGCGGGGCACATAGCTCGCAGAACAGATAGCCGTTGGGGCAGAAAAGTTCTCGAGTGGCGACCACGAACCGGAAAACGTAGTGTTGGCAGGCCTCCCACTCGGTGGACCGACGACCTGGTGAAGGTCGCGGGTTGCGCATGGATGCGGGCAGCGCAGGACCGGTCGTTGTGGAAATCCTTGGGGAGGCCTTTGTCCAGCAGTGGACGTCTTTCGGCTGAGAGAAGAAGAAGAAGATAGGCGCGGCTAGACAGTAAAATCGACTCTAATGCCGCAACAGAAAATAGCGTGATCGTCGTTAAAAATATATTGTCTGCCATCTTGGATCTCAAAATAAATGTTATTTTCGTCATCAGCGTCCCCAAAAACCTATAAAACGATACCCATATGTTAAATTTAAAGAAAAAAAATGTCCGCCATCTTGGATTTTTAAATAAATGTTATTTTCGTCATTAGCGTCCCCAAAAACCTATAAAACGATACCCATATGTTAAATTTAAAGAAAAAAATTGTCCGCCATCTTGGATTTCTAAATAAATGTTTTTAACGATACCTACCTATATTATAAAAAAAATGTCGGCCATCTTGGATCCAAAAATAAAAAGTAAAAAAAGTAGGTACCTAGTCGGTTCCGAGTCGGGTGGAAAATGATACGGAAGATATGAGTATGTCATCTAAATAGCTTTGTTGGATTGGAGGGTCTGCCTAATCGGCGTCGCTCCGCACAAGTTTTTTCAAAATATACAACCCTTAAATTAGTACCGCACTGCCATACTAATTTGAAAATGAAATTAGTATGGCTGTGCGGTACGCCCCCCTCCGTCCCTCGCCTCGCACACCCCCCACGATTGCCCCGCGTAGAGGCAATCGATGACCGACTGTATGAACCATATAGGTAGGGTGTGCTATTTTACAAAAAACTTGACGTACCGAGAAGAGAAAGCCAGCGACAAATTATGTCATGTCGTCTTAGAGATATGTCGTGACGCGCATGTTAGCCCTGCAGGAATATAAAAACCCTCGCCAAGTTGCGGAAATACAATAGAACTAATTTCTTACACTGGCAACTAATTTAAAAACCCACATGCATGGAAGTCTTACTACTTCCATGCCCACATGACGTTGTAAATTAATGACTTTTTAAATTTTGTATGCCTTATGGCGGGACCTAGAGGAACTCATTTTAAATGTATAACACCTTTCTATGTAAACCAATGTAAACCTATGTTCACAAAATAAATGATTAGACTTTTAAAAGTACTACACGTACCTATCACGATCCTACTTTTAATAAAAATATTTGCAATTTCTGTGCGAATGTGAATAACTAATTAAGGAAAGAGAACAAAACTTACACCGACTTCAGAAAATGGTGGAATATATACGGGTATGGCGGAGATGATACGAGTATATTCGTAAAGTCAGCCAGGGGAAGCGCTCCGACGACGGGAAAAGCGTGCCTATTATATACAGGGTTATTTGTAATAAACTAATAACCTTCCTAGGGGTGAAAGTACTCATAAATATGAACATATTTTTGTATGGGACCGACTCTGGAATCTCAAAAAAAAATCAGCTGTTTTATACATTTTGCAATACCTACCTACTCGCCCAAGATGTATGGAACAGCTGTTTTTTTTTTGAGATTTCAGAGCCGGTCTTATACAAAAAAAAATTCATATTAATGAGTACTTTCACACCTAGGAAGGTTATTAGTTTATTACAAACTAGCGGCCCGCCCCGGCTTCGCTCGGGTGGACAATATTTATTTTTTAGGGTTCCGTACCTCAAAAGGCAAAAACGGAACTCTTATAAGATCACTTTGTTGTCCGTCTGTCTGCCAAACTTTTTTTCTCATGAACGCTTAAAGGTATCAAGTTGAAATTAATAACGAATAATCGGATCCACGGTATCTCTCAGCAAAAAAATAATCAAAATTATACGTCAACGCGATCAAGAGATATTACCGTAAATATTGCGAATTTTCGCATATATTGCAATTTCAGGCAGCAATCAAAATTATGAAAATTAGCAAAAAGCAAGGTAGAACAGCCGGTTCACGACTTTCCCGCTCCGAGTGGCAGAGCGGCGCCCCGGAGCGGCGAGGATCTTTGACAACGCCACTGGTTTATTTCTTGATTTTTTGCCCATCTGCTTCTTCTGCAGTGGCGTAGTGAGACCCCAGCAGGCGGGCGGCAACAGTATCAGGGCGGACGGATCATGAATACGTCCACCTAAACCGCTCTGCTAATCAATTAAAGTGTAGGAAGCCATCAATATTTATTTTTTGTAAAATCCAAAAAAAAAAAAATATTGATGGCTTCCTACACTTTAATTGATTTTCAACTTCATCGAATATGGGTTAAATCAAATACCTTACTCGTATAGTGGGTATTGGTGTTAGGTGACGCATGCCTAATGCGTTTCAATAGAAATTGGATATGGTGAAGATTTTCGATGTGCAGGATTGAAATGCGATAGCTCAGTTGGAAGAGCAAGGTCGTATAAAGACCTGGTCGCGAGTTCAAGTCCTGCTCGCATGGAATTTTTTCACCATATCTTATATCTATATGAGAGTACTTTAGTACTAATATTGCATCTGAGATGCTCAAAAATCCAAAAAATAAATATTGATGGCTTCCTACACTTTAATTGATTTTCAACTTCATCGAATATGGGTTAAATCAAATACCTTACTCGTATAGTGGGTATTGGTGTTAGGTGACGCATGCCTAATGCGTTTCAATAGAAATTGGATATGGTGAAGATTTTCGATGTGCAGGATTGAAATGCGATAGCTCAGTTGGAAGAGCAAGGTCGTACAAAGACCTGGTCGCGGGTTCAAGTCCTGCTCGCATGGAATTTTTTCACCATATCTTATTTCTATATGAAAGTACTTTAGTACTAATATTGCATCTGAGATGCTCAAAAATCCAAAAAAATAAATATTGATGGCTTCCTACACTTTAATTGATTTTCAACTTCATCGAAATGGGTTAAATCAAATACCTTACTCGTATAGTGGGTATTGGTGTTAGGTGACGCATGCCTAATGCGTTTCAATAGAAATTGGATATGGTGAAGATTTTCGATGTGCAGGATTGAAATGCGATAGCTCAGTTGGAATAGCAAGGTCGTATAAAGACCTGGTCGCGGGTTCAAGTCCTGCTCGCATGGAATTTTTTCACCATATCTTATTTCTATATGAGAGTACTTTAGTACTAATATTGCATCTGAGATGCTCAAAAATCCAAAAAATAAACCTACTAAATACTTACTATTCAGGCTGAGTGACCCAATATATGTCTTGGCCTTCCAATACATGGTTCCGCCAGTCGTCCCCAACTTGCAGCTCGCGCAGGTCAGCCCTTACCTCGGGCGGTACCTCAGGCGGCCCACCGGTCTATCTCTTCTCATAAGAATGAGTTAAGAAAACATGAATTGATAAAGATATGAGTTGTAAAACAAATTGTCTGTAAAAATTTTCTAGTATTTCACCAAACTGTTTATAGATCACAAGTTTTACTAGTAGATAGTTTATGGATAAAGTTGAAACCTTTAGATAAGTCTTTACTTGTCAAGTTTTAAAACCAAAGTGACTTAAAACTAACAATTTTAAGTTACATTTGATTAATTAGACAACGACACATACGCCCGGTTTCCGAAAAGCATGTCAAGTATTGAATTTTGCAACAGAGTGTCATAATTAACAATCTGCTAAACAGCTTCGGGTTTCTGAAAAACTATTCACCGTAAAATTTTCTAAAAGTTTTCATTCACTCATTCATGTTTTGTTTCTGTCCAACGCATAGTTTTGTCTCTTCCGTTGACAACAAATGTCAAATTCGACGGACGTACCTAGCTCTATGGATATGACATTTGGAACAACAAATCCGACAAACTGTCACTAGGCTTGTTCAGAAACCCAACTGCTTATAAATGATAAATAGAGATTATCAACTTGCTATATAATTTTTTCATTGATTTTCGTTTCAGAAACCGGGTGCAGAACTGACAAGAGTTATTTAAACTTATTATTGCGTCATGGCGTAACAAAATTACTTCTTATTTTTTACATTACTCGTTTAAGGTAGTTAATAATGGGTAAAGAAGCTAATCTATGTGCGATTGAAATTCTATCGTCGAATATTATGTAAAACTCTCTTAAAAAATAAGCATTTAAATATGTAATGAAAATAAATTGAAGCAAAAATAGGCAATAACAAGCTAATTATTAAAAAATAAAAAACACGACTGACAACTCACATAGCCTATGTCACTCGGAGGAATGCAAGGAATCTAACAATACTCGTACCTCTCACTTCAAAATCTGTTCAGACGTTCAGGACTTATGGTGGAATAAAGAAACTTACATACATACATACTTACATACATGAACCATGAAAACATAACACTCCTTTTTTGGTTAGTCGTGTAAAAATGGCGTCAAGATAAAATTTACTAGAAAAATGATTTCTATAGAACAAATACATTTAACCTCTCAAGCGTGGAAGCAGTTTACCCCACTTTGACGTATGTGTGTTACCGGCTCCCGGTATAGACACACACGCGGGTCACTAGGTGCCAAAATTTCATTTAAATTGAAATATCTTTTAATTAACTAAGGTTTCTACACAATTCTTTTTAAAATATTGTAGCCAACTAAATTCTTCATGTAAAATTAATTTATCACGTCTAAAAAATATTGTATTGTACCTAAAATATGACTTCTAATATTAGGTCCCATAAATTTTTCTTGTTTTATGAATTATTTTAAAAATAAAACAACATTTGAGTCTTATGTATTGTTTTATTTACAGTTTAGTTCCTTGTAAATGATATACAACCCAAACATCGAAGGTCACCATACAATTTTTAAGAAAACCACAAGTTTAAAAAATTTCAGAAAAAACAGGTACCAGCAGATGTCATCAAAAGTGGGTGTCATATTACACCAAAATAAAAAATGACTAATGGCATTACGGCTCACCATTGTATGTTTACAGCAACTTGAACTTATCAGCAATAAGCCAAAACAACTTCTCAAGTGGTAGGAATAACACATATCGAGTAACATGTAAACAAAGATGGTACTTAAACTTGGCCCAAAAATTAGTACTCTATTGAAGTAAAGATTTTTGGTATAAATATAGTTATTAAGAAAAAGAACTATATTTTTTTAAGAAGATCAAAGAGTAAGGTACCATATAAACACAAAAAAGCAGGTATGTTTCTAAGAAAAATTTCAAGCACGAAGCTCACAAAAACAGGAAAAAAAATAGCATTTCGGTCCCATTAAGGATAGAAAAGTATGGACATGACTTTCGGTGTGATTTTATTGTAGGCATGTTTTTGTGATTTTATTCAAAGCATTATCTTTACAATGTACTAATAATTTATTAATTGCTGCAAATATAACATACAATAAATATAAAAATAAATATAAATATAACATTACGATTATTTTTAATTAATTTATGTCGTATCCATATTAAGCAACTGCTATTAACAGAGCTGTCAAACCGCGTGTGTGGCTACACCTGGTCCCGGTATGCGAATACCTTCGCTTATTTTTAGTGAAAAATTTAATATTTCTGACACATTTAACTACTTTATTTTATATATAGGAGAATCACAAGACTTTAATTTCTTATATTCAAAAGCACCTTCTTGTTTTAATCATGTATATGGTCTAATACGACAAAAACAAATCGTGTTCATGGTTTGGTTCAGAGTAAGGTCATAAGTTCGTAGCTACTTTTTTCAATAAAAACTCGATATGCCTACATTATTTGTAGTTATAATAATGAAATACAACTCACCCTTCCATATTTCTAAAAGAAATTGCTTCTCCGCAACAATAAACACGAAATTTTCATAAATCAAATACGGCTATGAGCGCGTAGCACAGTCGCCGAATGACTGGCGTGTATGTCGGATTTTTTCTTCTACAAGCTCAATCAACTGTCATTGATTTGGTAGCCTGTTCTTTCATTCACATTTTACCATACGATAGAAAGAGCCAGGTATACAAATAACGTTCATATTGCGCGAAAACTGCGACCCACTTGTCTATACCGGCTCCCGGCACGTTACACACATACGCCATAAACGTCATATACCGGGAGCCGGTATAACCACGCCTGAGAGGGTATATAGACTGAACAGTATTCTTTGTGTATACTTTGCGGACGCGCATGGAAGATTTGCAACGACTACCCACATACATTTTATAAATCTTTGCTCTTGTATAGAATGCTTACATTAACCACACAATTGTATTTACAAATGTATTACTTAGCTTTTAAGTTTTTCTGTAAGTGAAATGTAAATTTCTTAGAGAAAATAAATTCTTTAACCACAACACTCTAAAGAATTTTATGTCGTATGGGTTTAGACCAAGAATAATTTTACTTGCTACATAACTTTGAAGTGGTGGTGGCCGAGTGGTTAAGGCACCCGCCTGTGGCTGCAAAGTTTCCAGGTTCGAATCCTGCCCGTGCTACATGAGTTTGTATACCAATCTGACTCATGTACCTATGTTTTATCATCGACCACCACTTGCTTCCGGTGAAGGAAAACATCGTGAGGAAACCTGCACTCTGGTTGATGATTATCAGCTAGTGTGTGAAATGGAGAAGGCAATGGCAAACCACTCCATTAACATTGCCAAGAGAGTCGTTGTGTGTGTTTCATTCCATATAATGACCACGACCCTCAGTCATGAGGAAATACGACTAAAGAAAGACATAACTTAATGTTTTTAGTACCATTAAAATAAAACGATTATTTTCATATTACCTTTGATTTTTTATTTCCCAGTAAAATTGACAGTGAAATATATATTTGCTATATTAGCATATTTTCACTAATTTCAGTTAACAATAATAAAGTGACATATGTTTGAGAACCGCATTATAAAATTTGCTATTTAAAAAAATATTCGATCGATTGTCAGCTTTTTTACATCAGCAAAAATTACCATATTAAAACTCGATACAAAATATATTGGTATTATCTATTTGGTGACAATATAACATATTTGTTTAGAAATGCAATTAAACGGTATTCATATATTTTTAAGGAATTAAATAAAAATATAAATTATATCCTTTTTATAATATTTTAGGAAACACCATTTGGTGATCATTTATCCGTTTTGGTGAGCGTTTCGAATTTTATTAGTAGTATAATTGATAAATTTTTGGTAGGCGTTTAAACAATAGCCAAAAAATAATATCTTAAAATGCGTTTCATTCTACTGCATGATAATATTAAAATGTTCTCATAGTACTCCATCCGATTTTAATGTAAAAAGCATATTGATTTAAATCAAAGGTACTAATTGTAAAATACTAGCTTTTGCCCGCGGCTTCGCCCGCGTGAATTTCCCACGGAAACATTGCTTTTTCCCGGTACCTATCTCCTTCTCAATACTTACTTCTAACTATGTACTCGTATGTGCGAAATTTCAGAAAGATTGGTCCAGTAGATAACAAAGAAATAAGTAAGTACATAAACAAACTCACTTTCACATTTATATATCAATTAAGATTAAGATTTCATTGAAATATTTCATATAGGTAAGTCGGTTGAAAATAGTGGGTATGTCCAAAGTACACTTAACTTTAATCTCAGACATTTTTTTTTAAACTCTCGTAAAGCAAATTAAGTAATAACAAACATTATCAATACATATAATAAAACTGTAAATGGTCTGTGTCTATACATAGCAGAGATAAGAAAAATAACAAGGGGTCTTTATAGGGCCAATAGAAGCCAAAACAACTTTTTTTAGAATTTTTATCTGTATGTTTGTACGCACATCACGCAAAAACTACTGGACCAAATTTGATGCGGTTTTCACTGTTGTATTGTTGAAGGTTTAACTTAAAATCTGGCGTAGGTTTCATCTTGATAAGCCGCTTAGAACCTGAGATATGCGCAGACAAAGTCACGGGCACAAGCTAGTAAAATTTTAAGAAGAAGAAGAATTATTGAACAGAAACTCCATGTTCATTTTTAGTCTAATAGGTAATTGCTGTCAAAACAAATCAATTAGTTAAAGACGCTGTAGATAAAGATATAAACAATAATATTAATTAATGATTTATTTAAGTATATTTTTTTATTAGGGCTGGGTGCGAAAATAGGGTAATTAGTTAAGCATGTGTTTATGATATTTGTTTTTGGATGGATATATAAACTTAGGGGTTTTGAAAGTCAATTTAGTGTATCAGAAAGTGGCTGTGAATAACTAGTGTAACATCTCTGAGTGAAAAAAAAATATTTTTTGTAAAATCCAAAACGAAATAAGCTGAAGTGAAGATAATTTGAGTTCATATTTATTAAGTGTTATGTAGATGTTACCATAATTTTAATGTGAATTTATTGTGTCAAAAAGTGGTCACAATTTTGGAGCATCCTGTATCTTCTTCTTGAATATTCTTTAAAAGGTAAGTGTAGTGCCAACTAAACTCCATTTATTCTTAATTGTCCTAGACTATTGAATCGTTCCGGAATTTTCGAAACTCAGTGTTAATTGTCCTGTTATGTAAACAATCTTTAAAGTTCTTTTTTTGAATTTTGTTGAAAATAAATAAAATATTAATTCAAACCTAAACATTCTGAAGTAAAACATTAATTAACCACGAAAGTAGTTTTCTAAAAAGTCTATTTTATTTTTTATTGTCGGTCATAAAAAGACATGGTAAGATTGTTTACATAATATATGAATATATGGACTTTAGGTAGAAGTGTACGAAAGTGGCGCCAACTACTTAAAAAGCTGTACCTATGTCAAATGTGGCAGTTTCGCTGTGGATAAAATATAATACTCGTACTGACAGTATTCCTAGATCTCTGTGTCTACCAACTTTTGTACGAATTTAATTAATACATCATCGACGATGGATGACGCCAGTATATGGTAAACGATAAATTCCTCTACAGCCTTCAATAAATTACTTATTTTATTAAGTAGGTTATATCCGACATGTTTTTTTTATCATGTCGAATTTTTCCTACTTGATATAATGTAATTTATGTCTTCGTGAAAGCAGAATAGATGGAAGATGTCATGTTCACATAATAACAAAAGAAATATCCTGATTTTAAGTAGGTTATATTCGACAAGTTTCCAATCATGTCGAATTTCTCCTACTTCATATCAAGTTATTTTAATCTTCATATTTATTAGGTGCGACAAAGATAAATTTGACTAATTTGATTAAATGTTTTATCATAATAATAAGTAGGTTATATCCGACATGTTTCTTATCATGTCGAATATCCCCTACTTGAGTTATGTTAAAACAGGACATTTTTCACGACCGTATGATTACTTAGTCCTTGTTTTTTGTTTATTACGATAATAAGTAGGTTACATCCGACATGTAATTATCATGTCGCATGTTCCCTATTTGCTATTGTGATAAATTAATTCGTCATTTATGTAAATACTCCGAAGATGTTCCGAATCCGATGTCAGACTTGTTCTAAGATGTCACATTTTTTCTACTTAGTATTGTGGTTAATAAAAACACCATAGCAGAAAAAAATTGAGAAGATTGAAACATAAAAAAGGAAGAAAAGTTCCTCAGAACGTAGATTGGACCGGTTATGCTAAGTTTCAAAGGGGTTGTTGCACAAATGTATGGGGAGCCGGCTATATCATTAAGCACCTATCTAAACTTTTCATTTTTAGGTCAGTATCAATGCCTTATAAGTAAATCCGATAAATTCGTAGCATTTCTATGGTAACAAAATCAACAAAATCGTAATGAAGGTTAGGCGAGTTCCGCCAAAATGGCCGACACCCATTATGATTTGACGTTGACGCGCTTCATTTGACAGGTTCGATTTCCGGTACATTCAAAAATGTACTTTACTACATACGTGCCCGCGGGAAAGAATTTGTTTATTTTATTTATTATTCATCTATTTATGTGAAATACACATATGTTTTTATGATATTGCTTATAACATGTGTTAGGAACGTTTACTTTAATTAATTTTCTAAAATATAATGAAAATATCGAGCATTGTATCTGATTTTCTGTATCATATTTTCCGAACGTACGTACGGGCGCCATGTCAGTATGGCCATTAAGCGATATTAAATGTATTTTTATACCATAACAAGATCACGAAAAAACAAATATATTATGATAGTTTTAATCGGTTTTTGATATTATTTCTGATTTTTAGGGAACTGCTCATGATATAGCCTGTTATGGAACATGCCCTTTTGGCTTTTTGTCTCTGCTTATGGCGTGATTATATTAAACGTGTGTGTGTATATGGCATTGGCAATTGTTTATTGGTAACTTCTTTTTTTCTTAGACCTCTTACCTTTATTGGCTCATTTCGAATTTTAAAGAACTTAGTAGAGCTTTCTTGAAATTCTAGTTACAAAAAAATAAATACCTATTTATTGTTTCTTTCGTCTACTATTGCAACGCCATTAACGAATATTTTATAACACAAGCAGAATCGGTACAAAAAGTCTGGTAGCAACAGAAAAAAGGAAATATCCACTTAGAGCCCCTAATGGAGTTCAATCGTCGAAGAATAGATGGGGCCGATTCTCAAGTAATAGAACTTTTTCAGTGTGGTAATTTCTATTCGAAGATGTCGTTTCTACTATAAAGTTCGAACGTTTCATATATTTCGTATTCTGGGGCACAATAGAACAATCACCACTCGAACTGTCAAATGGAACGTACCATAGACAATTTATTATGTTTCGTTTTTAAAAACGCTTGGTAAAAGATTGTAATTTTTACCTAATAATTTGTGATTTTCACAAAATCCCGAAATTTACGAAGCTTGTAAGATTTTTTAAACTTAAAAAATATTATTTAATTAATCACGGTTTCAAAACGTTTAAAAAACTAAAATTGTTTTGAAAAATATGGAACGTATTAAAAAGTTGTCTTGTGTCAATGTCAGTGATCGAAGTTTTGTCGTATTTACTATTTACCCTATTATTTTATAGTTTTTTTTACGTTGAAGGGAATGGATAAGAAAAATATGCCAGTGTCAAGAAAATCTCCACTTAATCCATTTGGTGGAAACCCCAAGTTAAAAAGTGGGAAGTTTACATCTTCGTCAACCAAATTCCCGAAAAAGGCGACTTTGAACTCTTTTTAATTCATTTTCATCAAATGATTTCAAAACTTCAACAAAAAAATCGCCAAAATCAAACTAAACTTATCCCACATAATCTTAAAACAAACTCATTTTATCAGCTGAAGTTCGAATAAGAGTTATTTCGATTGGTCAGTACCACTTGTTGCGTTCGAGTGATGTTCGATTGAAATATTTCGATTGTGAAGTTCTGAGAATACGCAAAATGTGTTGCCTTCGAAAAAAAATCGAATTCCGAATTTTTTTACGTGCGATTGCGTGAGAATTGGCTTCCAGCTGATAAAATCATACTCCCCCGTTTTATTTCGATTGTCAACTCGAACTCAAAAAGTTGATAGTGCATTGGATACATTCATAATCGGATGAAAAATCACCTGTATTAATGGGATTTGAAATGAAATAAGCTAAATGGCAATTTATGAAACGGAAAACGTACCAAATCGTAGCCGTTAAAATTTCGCCGCGCATCGTAGACAAGGTCGTAGACACAGCTACGACGTAGGCCTCGTAGAGGAATCAATTTGATTATAGAGTTCATTTTGTAATTTTAATAGAACCGATATATTTTACTCGGATATTTTACTTGAAATGAAACGCTTTCTGGGTTCATGACAAAATGATACCTATTGTACCTAATGAGATATTCCGTTTTTCCGCTCACTAGTTTGCGCCACTGGAGAGTGAGGTCTGTCAGATAGTACAATACTGTCATCAGTTGTCAAATTCAAATGACAGTATTGTACCATCTGACAGACCCCACTCTTCAGTGGCGCCAACTAGTGTGCGCAAAACGATAGCCCTCATCCCTCATTGTATTTTGTATTGTTCGGTTTACAATATGAATTGGTTTACCAAAATTCTCATAGGATAATTGCACCGTTTATAAAAGAATAGATTTTAGAAAGAAACCTAGGTACTGGTCAATGTCAAAGTCAAAATTTTTATTGAAACTTGGCCTTCAAAGAAGGCTCTTTTTTATGTCGAAAACTAATTATTTATCATAATTATTTTTATTATGTCTCAAAGCTACAAACTACTAGCATTTCGGAACGACCACTGCTGAGAAGAAATGTCCAAAGAAACTCATGAAACAGTCTTGGTCGCCTAACATGCCAGAGGGGCTAGTTATTAACTCTCTACATACACTAGATTGTGTACAGTCAAAATAAAATTATATATAAGAAACAAATATAAATATAATAAAACATGTTATGTTTGTGATCGAGTAACCACAATGAAATAGTTAAGAACAAAACACTTGACACAGACTTTTTGACACAGATTAATCCGATATGGGTAAAGCTGCGGGCTACAGTCAGTTAATGACACATAGTCACAATGATCCTAACAAAAGAAATCTTAAACCGGAACTTCCTTGTTCCACGGTTTCCGGACCTGATGTCATGGAGAGATTAGATTTAATTCAATTATCTCAAGCAGAGTATCATGTTATAGACACCGAAAATGTTAAAACTTCGGGGACAATAACCTTAGTTACTGCTACTTGTAGATTATACTCATAAACCCTTAAAAGTAGGAAGCGCGCGCCAGCCCTACCTACTTCTATGCATCTCTCTCAGTCGAAAGACGTCCACTGCTGGACAAAGGCCTCCCCCAAGGATATCCACAACGACCGGTCCTGCGCTGCCCGCATCGCATACTTCTATGCATAAACCTAAAAAAATTACAACATATTTTTTTTTTAAATCTTATTGGACGCTGCTGCTGACCTACTGATTGGTATATCAACGCAGAGACGAAACCTCTGAACGTAGAAATTTGAAATTTTGCAGACTGTTTTTTTATAAAGCGTAAGTGAGCAGTAAGAAAGAAATTTTGGAAATTCCACTCAAGGGGTAGGATAGGTTTAAGAAAAAATTCACACCGGCGGCGAAGCCAAGCCACAGATAATATAATACCTTAGTAGTAGTAGGTAACAAAATAAGTTAAAGGTAGGTGGGTACTTTTAAATATTGTTTTCGATGTTGACTGTGCCTGTTCGGGAGTAGAATATGGCGCCTTATGAGAACGTCTGCTAAAATCTAAAAAAATCTTTAAAATACTTATTGTTTCTTTACCACCGAAAAACCGCATCTCCCGGCGCATTCAATGAAATAAATGGTTCATGTGGGCACTATTTAAACCTAATCAAGACTTGTTAGGGGGCAGTATGACCCCGCACGCACTCATGTCTGTCTGTCACTCATTTAGTTCGACATATCCGAACGCGTCGGTCGTTTGTGTTCCAAAGTTGTTAAATTTAAAAAGTGAACTTGGATGTGGGATTGTTATTGGCCACTCGGATTGGTAAGTTTTTTATTTTTTTCTCGAAAATGTTTCGCCTCAATTCGTTCGAAACTTGAAATTAAAATTTAGAGTCTGTAAGTCTATAATGCATTGTAGAGCAGTCGCTTGTAGAAGTTAATTGCCTTTTCCTATCAAAACTAGACGATAACGCTACGAAATAAACATATATTTCGTAAAACAACGATTTGAAATCTCTAGAATGTAAATACGTACCTACTGTATAAGGAAAATATATGAAGTTCGGTCCATTCATTTTAACTGTAGCAAATGTATGACGCCGTTCTATTTAGGGCATGTAGTAAAGTGAATCATATGAATTCTTTGCTAATTGTCATGAAGTACTTTACACTCACGAGAAGCGCTCATTAGTTCAATCAAGTTTCTAAAAAATATTGTCTATAAATGTACATTATCACAGAATACATAATATTTATTCATTATTATTTTGTAGAGTTTCATTATCTTCTAAGATAATAGTATGTACTGACATACCAACATACAAAATCGAATTGTATTTAATTTCTGCTTCTTATTTATACTTAGTAAGAATTCTGGACGATATGTTCAGTATTATAATCTGTAAAGCATTGAAAAGTTTCAAGAACCAAGATGGCGTTAGAGGAGTGTGACATAGAATAATCATATGTACACTGTACTTACTACTTACACTTAAAAAGTACAATATTAGTTAAAGAGCTTTGTTTTTGTATTACTTGCACATTGAAATTGAAGTAATTTAAGTATATAAACTCCATTTATTCTTACCAGTCCTATCATGTAAACAATCTTCACAGTACTTTTTGTTGAATTTTGTTGAAAATAAATCAAATATTAATTCAAACCTAAAGATTCTAAAGTAAAACATTTATTAACCACGAAAGTAATTTCCTAAAAAGTCTATTTTAATTTATATTGTTGTAAAATCATAAAAAGACATGGTAAGATTGTTTACATGATAGGACTGGTAAGAATAAATGGAGTTTACCTATATAATGTAGAGTGAATATAGACGAGTTAATAATTGCAAATGCCTGTATTTATAAATCAGTAACTTAAAAAATATGAATTATTTTCATAACCTGATATTGTTGCAAATAAATAAATATATATATACGGACAAATCACACAGATTGAGTTAGCCCCAAAGTAAGTTCGAGACTTGTGTTATGGGATACTAACTCAACGATACTATATTTTATGATAAATACATATATAGATAAACATCCAAGACCCAGGCCAATCTGAAAAAGATTATTTTCCATCTTGACCTGACCGGGGATCGAACCCGGGACCTCCGGTGTGGCAGTCTGGCGTGATAACCGTTAGGCCACGGAGGTCGTCAAATAAGGCTAAGCTTTGCAATTTATTTATATAATAGGTATGGTATGCCCAGGGGAAGTCCGTAACCTATTAAACCCTCCCTCCCCCTTTCAGATATGTAAGGTACCTACTTAGCGTTTTTTCCTTCATAAACATTTTATAATAAGTACTTACAAACTTTAAGCGAATGATTAAAAGTTAATACCTACACTATTTATACTAACTTATACGAAACTAATGATTTTACGAAATTTTCTTCAACACAAAATAATAATTCTTTAAAAATTTAATTCGTACACGCAAAGCATCTATATATATTATATATTATAGCTCATAACTAGAAGACCAATTAGTTTCAAAAACAAACTTAACATTGTAATTCGATCCCTAGGATTCATACTGCATCAAGCGCAAAAATAAGTTTTTAACACTTTTTTTAGACTTCCAACAACATATTGACAACTTAAACATTTATTCCTGTACAAGTACCTACTGTTAGACCTTGCCTTTTGCCAAATTTCGTAATTTTAGGTAAACAGTAGGTTTTGATTGCGGTCTGAAATCGCAAAATATGCAAAAAAATCGCAACATTTACGGTAATAACTCCTGATCGCGTTGACGTATAATTTTAATTATTTTTTTGCTGCAAGAGACCGTGGATCCGAGTCAGAGTACCCAATATTAATTTCAACTACTAAGGTATCTACCTTAAGCGTTCCAGAGAAAAAAAAACGTTGGACAGACGAACAACAAAGTGATCTTATAAGGATTCCGTTTTTGCCTTTTGTGGTACGGAACCCTAAAAATAAAGTGGGACTTATTTGATTCGCTTTGCGCTCGCTCGCTTCTATGTTGGTCACAAAAACTTACATGTCACTCAGAAAAAAGTTATCTATTGATTTTTGCAACTTTTCCAGACTTTGGGGACTTTGTAAAGCCAATCTAAGTAATGCAGCTGTTGTCTATTTTCTTTAGGCCAGTCTTGATGAACTCATATCTGTAATGGCTAATAGCATTTCTCAGGGTCATACTCTTGCAATAAGGTCGACGTGAACATCTGTTTCTCTCGTATGGGAGGCGGACTTAGACCATTTAACCAACGGGAGATGACCGGAAATTTCTATGCCAACGAGTCTGCCATTTTCAGTGGGAGGGAAACGCGCTTACTAACGCAATGCGCGACAGCACACTAGCTAAAAAAGACCGGTCAAGTGCGAGTCAAACTCGCGCACTGAGGGATCCGTACACGCAAAGCATCTCACATTATAGCTTTAACTAAAAGACCAACTAGTTTTAGAAACAAACTTAACACTTTTTTTAGACTTCCAACAATATATGTATTTAAAATTTTCATATTTATTCCTGTACTAAGTAGTACTGTTACTTTCTTAATTTTATGTCAACGGGAAGTACCCCATAGGTTTTCATTCCGTTATTGAGAAAAAAAGTTTGACAGACAGACGGACAACAAAGTAATCTTATAAGGGATCCGTTTGTGCCATTTGAGGTACGGAACCCTAAAAACTACACACATAAACGTAAACAATACGAGCATAATATCATATTAAATTGGAAAGAGGGGGTATATAAGTGGCCTCTCTTGATGGTTAAATGTTCTAAGGAGTCGGAGGATATTTGTATGCATTAAGGAGCTATTGAGAGACAAGCGACAGTCTCCCCGTTTCATCGCTGGAATAAGTTGTAATAAATTACTGTATTCAATTACATTTTGAGTTGTTTTATAGATTTGCTTTCTAGTTTTTCTTATTATACAGACAGACAGACGGACAACAAAGTAATCTTATCAGGGATCCGTTTGTGCCATTTGAGGTACGGAACCCTAAAAACTACACACATAAACGTAAACAGTACGAGCATAATATCATATGTAATTGGAAAGAGGGGGTATATAAGTGGCCTCTCTCGTTGGTTAAATGTTCTAAGGAGTCGGAGGATATTTGTATGCATTAAGGAGCGGTCGAGAGACAAGCAGACAAGCGACAGTCTCTCCGAATAAGTCATTCATTTTCTTCTCAAATTCATCTCTGGAATAAGTTTTAATAAATGACGGTAATCAATTACATTTTGAGTTGTTTTATAGATTTGCTTTCTAGTTTTTCTTATTATAACATCCAAAATTTCTATATAAAAAGAAATTTAAAAAAGAAATTTATTGTCATGTTTCAAAACAATGTTTTTATAAACAATACATTTTAGTATTGAAGCCAGACCAGCAAAGCGGCACTCAGCAACCCACCATCGAACTAAACTCCAATTATTCTTACCAGCCTATCATATAAACAATCTTATGTCTTTTTATGATTTTACAACAATATAAATTAAAATAGGCTTTTTAGGAAATTACTTTCGTGATTAATAAATGTTTTACTTTAGAATGTTTAGGTTTGAACTAATATTTAATTTATTTTCAACAAAATTCAATAAAAAGTACTGTGAAGATTGTTTACATGATAGGGCTGGTAAGAATAAATGGATTTTAGGAATAAACCTGTATCTCGAATGGTAGGTAGCCTTGTGATTGTGACGGTGTGCCTTGTGATATCTTTATAACCCGTAAGAAATTGTGAGAAAGATTTAAAAAATACTTAAGTTCTATATAGGTAATACAGTTTATAATCACGAGAATCTATAGAACTAAACTTTTTAATTGCGTGACGGTTCTTTTAAGAAAAGCAGAAAATGTCATCTTACGTTTTCTAACAGTCGACTGTTAAAATTACTCATTTTTATGCAAAAATCGTCTATTTCTAATCACCAAGGATAACAATGCCTTCCGATTTCTGCCAATCGCCATAGCCATTGGTCGACAGTTGACTATTCATTTTTGCGCAAATATCAATGACCAGCAAGTCTAGAATTCGAGAATTCCTAAAAAACTAACAGTCCATACTTGTGTGTCATCAATGAGATTGTTATACACTCAAACCCGAACGAGCCGTTGTGTGAGCTGTCAATGAACAAACATGCTATTTACGGTGTCTTTGATAAGCGGTTAAGACAGGGTGGCAACTAAGATAACGGGGGCAGGAGTCAAAGATGAGGAATATAATAGTGGGCCTGATAAGTGGGCGAGTGATGAACCTATAGCTTAAGTAAACAGACTGTATTGTCCATAATGCACGGATAACACTCAATTTCACAGTAAGGATAGGATAAGAGTGTAGCGTCTAGAAAAGTTAATAGTTTGGCGGCGTACTTACCTAAACTCCATTTTTTTTTTAATTGTCCTATTATGTAAACAATCTGCAGAGTACTTTTTTTGAATTTTGTTGAAAATAAATCAAATATTAGTTCAAATCTGAACATTCTAAACTAAAACATTTATTAACCACGAAAGTGATTTCCTAAAAAATCTATTTTAATTCATATTGTTGTAAAATCATAAAAAGACATGGTAAGATTGTTTACATAATAGGACAATTATGGAAAAATGGACTTTACGTTTGTTTTATTAAAATTTCACTATAGACGTCTGTCGACCATTCCATGCCAGATGGTCTGAACGAAATCATTGGCGAACCCTATATTTAACTAATTAATACTTAAAACTTATTTATTTCTCATTTTAAGATAAATTGAAATATGAATACTTTAACACTAAGCTGCTTTAAAACAAATTATAAAAAAACATGCATTGTTATTGTTTATTATCGATATTTTCCGTTAGTACCCATCTCTGTTCAAACTTTAACCATTGGTTTTTCTTTAAAAATGGAAGCGCATCGAGGAATACCTGTAATAAGTTATGTTTTGTTTTAACTTTATTTCAAACTATACTTGCACCCGTGGGTGTAAGTCGACATGCTAAGTGAAGCATTTTTCAGTGCTTTACCGATGGCAAGCCTTTCTATTGGACGAGCAGTGACGCTTGTCCCTCAAGTATCGTTTATGAATAGGTGTTTGAGTCCCTGTGAGCTGACAGGCAGTTCATAAACCTTCTAAGTAACGTTTGTGAATACGGGTGTTAATCACCAAGATCAGGGGCGGATCCAGGATTTTTTTCTGGAGGGGGCACAAGTTGCAGACTGGCAAAATAATTAATTAAATAAACTTGTTAGAAACGAGAACTGTTAGAAGAAAAAGTTTCTCATGTTCATTCTGTAAATTTCTACATATATTTTATTAACTCTGACAATTTGTAGTATGAGTGATGGAATCGCCACAGTAAGTAGGTACACAAAAATCCTGTCTGGGGGGGGGGGGGCACGTGTGCCCCCGTGCCCACCCCCTAAATCCGCTACTGACCAAGATAACCCTCCAGAGAATTAAGAGTTGTTGTATATAGGTACATTCCTTTTATTCGTTTATCTTTGTAGACATACTTATTTGGCCAGACTTAAAAAATACTTTGATAAAGAGCTCACTCACTAATTATAATTACTGTTGTGTGTACATTCAATATTGGAAATAAAAAGAGTACCTAGTAAGACTGGATTGCACCAAAATTGAAGTTATCTATACATATAATAAAACAGTAAAAATATTTTGTCTGTACATTTAGTATTTTTGACTGAAATGGTTAGAGACACTTAAAAAGAATAATAGAACGCAATTTTTTTTTTTGGAATTTCTTGTCTGTCTGTCTGTTTGTCTGTCTGTATGTATGATCACGCTAATCTCCGAAAGTACTGAACCGATTTGAATGAAACTTTTTTTGTTGTATAGCTATTAAGCCTGGGCAACATTTAGGCTATCTGGAACATCTGATGAAAAGCTCCAAGAGAGATTTTTCATCTAAGCAAAACTCACGCGGGCGAAGCCGCGGGCGAAGCCGCGGGCGACCGCTAGTAATTAATATAAAAGTTGTAAGTACATAAATATTGTAAAAGTTGTTTTGAATTTGACATAGCTCTGAATTTTAATTAAATATCTGTTATACTCATATTTTGCCTAACTGGATTTTCAGTTCAGATAAAGTTTCCATTGATAAAGTGGCACGAACTATTTTAATTTGTATTAATCTCCAATGTGGTCAGGCAAGTAAAAAACTTTTCGGCGGCTAACTAACGGTGTTGATGTTAGGTACCTATTTCTTTTCCAATAAACACTATAAAATTACTAGTAGCGCTCATAAATTTTAACGACCTACTTCGGAGCAAGTGTTAAGTACTGGCTAGTTACACGCTGTTGGCAATAAAAAAGTGATGTTCAAATTTTAAATAAAGAACTGTCGTTGCGGCCGAAAACGCGGGAATGGTCATTCATCCCGCGAACATATGCGCGCGCACGTAGCCTTTTGAATATTGTCTGGACAGAGATGACACGTGTATTTACATCTAATTAATTACTCGTTGGAATTATAGACGTTTAATTAATTTTAAATTAAATAATAATTCAATTAAATTTTCTTTCGCTTTAAATAAGAATTGTCTTAATTTAACCAAGCTTCCTTAAGCAGGAGAAAGCAAGTGATTTGAATAACATAATTTAAGCTTGTGAAAATTTTTCGTGAATGATTTCGAAAATGATTCACATCGAGATGTAATGTACTTATTCAATAGAATCGAAGAAATCATAATCATCTAGGAGATAAAATATTTAATAAAAAGTTCATTCGTTGAGCTTTGCGATGGCTGACCCTCGTGTCAACTCGTGAACGGGTGTTGCCAGGGGGATCATGCTTCGATCCTGATTCGAATTTTATTTTTATTTTTTGTTCTTAACCAATTCATTGTGGTTACTTGATCACAAACATAACATGTTTTATTATATTATTATTATTTTTTCTTATATTTTATTTTATTTTTGACTGTACACAATCTAGTGTATGTATAAAGTTAATGAATCTGGCATGCTAGGCGACCAAGACTGTTTCATGAGTTTCTTTCGGCATTTCTTCTCAGCAGTGGTTGTTCCGAAATACTAGTAGTTTGTAGCTTTGAGACATAATATATTATGATTAAATAATTAGTTATCGACGTGAAAAAGAGCCTTCTTTGAAGGCCAAGTTTCAATAAAAAAAATTGACTTTGACTTCATTCTGTTTCGATATAAATATGTAGTATTTCAGCTAGGATAAATAAGTATACATAATGTAGGACCCACAAATTTATAGCAAATGTGACCTATGATTATAATTATAAGTGTCTAAATTGCCACAAATCTGTTCCAATTGTGTGATCGATTAAATCAGACCTAACAATTCTACAAATTAGTTAAATACGTCGGAGAATGCCGTTTCGAGTATATTCGTATGTCTGCCGCGCGGATGTAGCCAATTGAGCAATTACTGTAGACTACTGGACAGAAGCTTGGGGAATGAGTCACAGCGAATTTTCATTGCTTAAATATTTTTTGACCATTTACTGATTTTTATCTATCCTAATATATATGTGCTATTCCAGGTTATACATACTCTAGCTGTGTAGTAAAGCAATGCCGGAAATTGGCGTCATTTTTAAAAATGAGCGTATACTTACCAAACCTTGTTTTTATGGAAGGAATTGATGTGATGAATAAAACAAAGTATGACAACTATACCTCAACATGCAGTACAAACTGAGATATAAGGGTCTGAAATGTGAAAATTCTAGTTAACTGTGACTGAGCATGAGGGGACTATGTTTCCGTCTTTTCTTTCTTATTATTTTCCGTTATCGAAGGAACCTGGAGGCCCCAAGAGATCTCAGAAGACCCAAGGGACCCCGGAGGACTTGAATTTTCAGGACCTTTTGACCAGGGACACTAGAAATAGGAATGGTAATGCAGGTCCCATGTCCCATCATTGTTATTAGTTTGATATCTGAATGTCGGTTGGTCCTCTGAGATTGTGGTTACGGAAAATAATATAAAAGAAAAGACGGAAACATAGCCCCCTCATGCTCAGTCACAGTTAACTAGAATTTTCACATTTCAGACCCTTATATCTCAGTTTGTACTGCATGTTGAGGTATAGTTGTCATACTTTGTTTTATTCATCACATCAATTCCTTCCATAAAAACAAGGTTTGGTAAGTATACGCTCATTTTTAAAAATGACGCCAATTTCCGGCATTGCTTTACTACACAGCTAGAGTATAAACTACTAAAATTCTGACTTTTCAGACCCTTATACCTATCTTAGTTTGTACTGTTTGTAAAGGTATAGTTGCCATACTTTGTTTAGTTCAGCACATAAATATCTTCCATAAAAAAAAAGGTTTAGTAAGTGGACGCCTAAAAAATGAAATGACGCCACTCGCCCATACTAAATCGGCATTGCCCTTTCATTGAAATCAGTCCAGTGGATTTTGCGTGATGAGTAACAAACATACTCACTCACACATATCCAACTTACATAATATACAACTTTCGCATAATTTATAATGTTAGTGGGATTATTTCGTTAATTCATAACTTTTCTTACAAAGCGTGTCAGTATTTCTAGCCTTCTAGATTAAGTCCAATATACATACATACATATTATCACGCCTTTTTCCCGTGGGGGTAGGCAGAGACTAGCGATTTCCACCTGCTACGATCCTTACAGATCTCTCTTGCTTCCTCAACACTCAGCACTCTCTTCATCATGCTCTCCGGTTATGGGTGCTCCTAATATCTCCCTTTTTAAGGCCAATATGATTGTAGGAATATTATTACGTCAGCTTTTACCCGCAGCTTCACCTGCGTGAATTTCCCACGGGAGCAGTGCTTTTTCCCGGGATGAAAGGTAACCTATGTCCTTCTCAGTACTTCCAACTATGTGTATGCGACATTTCAGGAAGATTAGTTCAGTAGATAGAGCGTGAAGAGTAAACAAACAAACTCACTTTCGTATTTACATATAATATTAGTTAGGATCATGTACGTATAGAAAAATAGTCTTAACTTAAGGCCAAGTCCAACCCCACATTCGAAACAATTGTAATTTTTCATGAAGAATTTTTAATTAGAGTTTATTTACGAAGTGGAAAAATAATACAGGATATAGATTATGATCTCTATTAAGGTTTCAATCGTGTACTTTTTAATAAAAATACATATTTTCGGCTTAATTAATTCATAAAGGCACCGAAAATTTAGAATGTTTGAATATTTCAGCTTTCAAGTCATGAAACTTAAAATTTTCAGCGATAACATATATATATTTTTATATAATTAGTTTATATTTATGCTATATTAAAGTCTTAATAGAGCACTTTTGTTTTTAAACTAATATTTTTAAAGATATTTGAGAAATAGTTGCTAAATCGGTACAAAATCTGTTCGATCCTGCCAACGAAATTAGAACATTGTGTAGTGCAAAAAACCATCTTATTGCAATGCGCACACGGCGCGGTTAAGCGCATATGAAATTTGTTTTTTGCAGCTCAGGTTGGACCTGGTCTTAAGTCAAAAAATTGTACAAACCCATGTAAAATCTGAGGTAAAAAGACTAGATATAAGTAATGTATAAGTATACGTAATACGATAGATATAAGTATAATACGCGGAAGGTAATTCTAATTTATATTTAACTATAAAACTAGCTGTCGCCCGCGGCTTGGCCCGCGTGAGTTTCGCTTAGATGAAAAATCTGTCTTGGAGCTTTTCATCAGATGTTCCAGATCTTCAATTTTTATACGTCAGCAGAAAATGCTCATCAGGTTGAACGACTTTTGTTAAGGCACCATTTCCATATATCTTATAGTTTAACTGTTCTGTTTTGGTTCTTCACCAAGTGTTCCAGTTTTCAAAATCAATAAATTATAGCCTAAATGTTGCCTGGGCTTAATAGCTATACAACAAAAAGTTTCATTCAAATCGGTTTAGTACTTTCGGAGATTATCGTACATACAGTCAAAAAATAAAAAAACAATTTTTTTGCTTTTTATTATTCTTTTTAAGTGTCCC
Organism: Ephestia elutella; assembly: GCA_018467065.1. Taxonomy (NCBI): domain Eukaryota; kingdom Metazoa; phylum Arthropoda; class Insecta; order Lepidoptera; family Pyralidae; genus Ephestia; species Ephestia elutella. Next base: position 6,014,504 of record CM031589.1, read on the forward strand.
TCTATCAATTTCAGTCAAAAATACTAAATGTACAGACAAAATATTTTTACTGTTTTATTATATGTATAGATTTAGATAAAGCTATTTAATCAATCGATATTATCCTATACATTTATAATAGTTATTTCACAAAGTAAAAATAACATCATGACAAGGCTCCTATGAGAATGATGTTTTTCGTTACGTTCGTAAATATAACCTTAGTAGACGGCCTCCCCATAAATTACCAAAGACTGGTTGAAAAAAATAATTATAAATTAGGTAATTATCTTATGTTCAAACTAACTTTAATATTTTTTATGTATTGGGGCCTTGTTCTGAAGTGACTATAGCACATATATGACGTATAACTATATACCTTCTTTGTAATATTTGATCGATGCTAGCACTAATCGTCTATCGGGCATAGATGCAAAGCTACTCTTACAAAGTATGCTCTTAACAATAGCCCTTAAGCTAGCTGATGTTATGACGTATGATCAAAGAAAAACACAGAATTTGGAATAATATATAATAAAGGCTAAATAGAAGTGGCATAGAAGCGTTTTTCTGTCGCTGCCTGCATCCTTAGCTCACACGTGGCTCACACACACAAGATCAAAACAAAATCGAATAGAATTTTCGATCCAAAATGGATTTTCAATTACGCTGTATACGCAGTACTGTTTTTAGGGAGCGTCAAAGCGACCGATATTGTCACAAACAAGACGGCAGGTTCTATTTGCTTTATTATTCCGAATTCCGTGCTTGCGACCGGCTTGTAGGTATGTATATCATCAATCAATCAATCATTGATTGATTGATTGTATGTATATTGTTACACAAGTATAAGAGTTTCTTTTTTATTTTTATTTATTTAGCGAAGTTAAAAGCTAACTTTTGTTTCCACGTAACTAACAGCTAGAAGAAACACGAAGAAGGACAAAGAAGAACGAAGAAGCTAAATCTTGTTCCTAAGTACTAGTGCCGCAGGAGTGTATTGCAATTTCTCCTGCTGCCTAAGTGCTTATCAATGAGTGTTTAGTGGCACTACTACGGATCAAAAGGGATCAATCACAAAAAGATATATCCGAAACATTCTAAGCCAAGAAGATTTAATTGATGGACTTAAAAACATGTTCGGCCATCTTGTACGACATTATGACCTTATAGAAGGAAAAGTAGAAGCTAGAATAAGAAAAGGAAAGCCAAGAAGGGCTTATACAGGGTGTTTTTTAAATCATTGGCATCCTTTCTACTGGTGAAAGTACTCAAGAACATGAGCAACTTTTTGTATGGGACCGACTCAATCCGATGGAAAAAAAAATCTGCTGTTCCATACTATTTTCCAATACCTACTCACCCGAAATGTATGGAACAGCTGATTTTTTTTTCCATCGGATTGAGTCGGTCCCATACAAAAAGTTGCTCATGTTCATGAGTACTTTCACCAGTAGAAAGGATGCCAATGATTTAAAAAACATCCTGTATATACTAAATAAAGGAGAAGATTTTGTCGTACAAGGGGGTCAAAACAATGGCTAAAGATAGGGAGAGGAAGAAACAAACTCTACCGACAAAAACAACGTTTTTAAAATCGCTAGTCTCTGCTCCACCTGCTGCCCCACGGGAAAACGGCGCACGGTGGATCGAAATCAATTTTTTGGGACATATGGGAATCTAAGTCCAGCAATGTATCTTACTATATTTTATAAGCCTTTTATGCTCTTTGGTATTTTTTCGAAAATGTAATATTTACAGAGTTATAGAGCTTTGAAAATTTTTATAATATAGATCACTTTTTCGCTAATTACAGAATAAATTTCGATAATTTGAGTCGATCTTAATGTATAATGACATTAGTTCTTAATTCCACATCACCCCAGAGGTTAAGAACAAGGTGCCTTTTTTTCTATTGGTTTCCCCGGTAGGCCTAATCCACATAGGAAGATTCCAAATCATAAACAAAGTGGTTTAAAGAGTTAAAGATTTATTTATTTATCAAAATTAACAAATTTAGCTTCTAACAGTTTTGGATCGTAAATAACTGCTATAGTTTCAAACTGTGTTGCAGTTGTTTGCGCCCGTCTCCAGAACTAATTTATACAGTAATAACTTACATATAAATATACAGTAATACTTATAATACCTAATTAAGTTTAATATTAAGCTAAAACAAACAAACAATAAAAGTTATGTTAATTAAGAAAGTGAGTTTTAAATAAACAATACTGGATTTACAATGCGAAGAGCAAATAAAAGAGCAAGAAATAACATACATAACTTTACATATGGGAATAGGAGAGGAGGGTGGATGGGAGAGAGAGAAGGGATTGGGGGTATTACCACATACAAATTGTTTTCAAAGTAGTGAAAAGAGAGATGCTGTCTAAATTGTCAATCTAAATAGATACCCACTATCGAATCAGATTAAATTTTCTGTATCGTCATAAGAGAGGCCCTGCAGCCATTCTGACAGCTTACGTTTACATTCTAGACGAGCAAGAGGTAGGAGATATATAACTATAATTCTATTCACGTTGTTATACAACTTTGCGCTTAAAAAGTAATAATGTCGCTTTGTACAAACTAAACGACTTAATAGAACGGTACAGACCCTACCCAATCTACGTCTATTCTTTATCAAATTCGGATCATATAACATCTGCGAGTGTTTACGCATAATTACACTTTTAATAAACAATTTTCTTACAGATAACATCCCAGATAGGGCATACATTTCTGACGTGGAGAACATTATTGGCTTACTTAACATAACTTTGAGAATAGCTCTTTGTGCCCTTTCCAAACCAAGCAAAGCAGTTTATGTCGCCCCTCCCCAAACTGTGACGCAATATGATAAAATAGATTGAGCTAAAGTATAGTAAACTGTTATACAAAGTCATTAATAAATTTTAGCATAACTGTAATAAAAACAAATCAAAAAGTCCGTAATTTAGTCATTTTTATCACCTTATACATCGCTAATAGTACCTATATCAATAAAAGCAACATTTTCTCTATAGCTTTCTTCCTCCTGTTCATCTATAATCAACAAATGTTGGGCTTCTTTTGACAGGCATTTATGTTTCCTAGAGAACTTCGGTCTCAATGTGGAAATAAGCGGATCAGAAGATTGTCACAAATTGGATAAAATATCTTCACTTGTGGCTTTCCTGCAAATTTTCTAGAATAGTGTTATCGGTATCGACGAAAATCTTTATTCCTTGATTCAGAAACTTCTTTCGATAATTTTCCGATAGGAATAAGTCCAAAACTTGCTATTATATATTTGCCATGAGCTAAAATTTTGTGTACACTTGCTGGCATAGGGAACCATTTATATAATTCGACATATAATACTTTTGTCTCGTCAGTAAACTCCCCAATTTTTTCTATATCTATAGAACATCCAGAAGAATTAACCTCCAAAATGAAAGAAAACCTTTTAATCAAACGTTCATCAACTCCTGTAATGGCAGCTGTAGTAGCTGTATCTGCAAAAAAAACCTGCGGGCTGTGTTACCATCATTAGTAGTGCCATGACCCTGTTTGACTATGTCAATGAGCAATCCAGTTCTATTTCTAAAAGCTTCTTGTACTGCTTTTTTTTATTTCTAATTTGTACTTGTTATCGCCTGATGCTCTCCATGATTGGAACTCAAGCCTGTATGAGATAAGCACTTTTCCATCAATTTCCAGACGTAATTAATTCACATTTATAGACGTTATTTTTCAATTTCTCTCCATGCAAAAAAATGCAATTACTCTTAAAATAATTAGGTATCAAAAAAGTACCAAACAATAAAATCTTTTTGTGCGTAGTATTCATTTCCGTCCTTGCTACATGTCTACAGACGTGTAACAAGGACAGAAATGAATACTACGCTAATACAAAAAACAAACAGATCCGACAAACTCTGAAGTGGGTGGATATTCGATAATGAGGGTAGTTTTCATGCATTGTGATAGATCCGCGTTGTTAGTTGCATACCTTGCACCATTGTTTCCTAGAAAAGTTTATCTGTCAAAGTTGAACTCTTAATCACTTCACGAGTGAACATTATTGGAAACAATTAAGTTTCTAAGAAAAAAAAAATAACAATGACAACCATATTGGTGTGCAAAACAAATTACGTCATCAATTAATGTATAATAACAAGTTAGTTTTTTCATCAAGAACTTCAGAAAAACCATATTGAAATCGATAATACTTCAAAGTTAAAAACGGCGCGGTTCCGAGGATTTCCGAAGCACCAAATTGGTATATATAGATAGATAGCTTATATAGTCTACTAAAAGGATATAGTAAAAATATTTTGAACGTTTTTATTTTTTTTACGAAAATTTACATTTTTCATTTTCTCTCCATACAAAAAAATATAATTCTCAATATCTCTTAAAATAATGAAGTTATGTAAAAATTTCAATCAATAAAAAATGTTTCTTTTTATAAGTGGTATTCATTTACATAAACAAATTTCTAAATTTTTAAAGTAATTTTTTAAGTTGTCCTAACTCCGTCAAATCTGATTTCGATCCACCGTGCGGCGTGATAATAATTATGTATGTATGTATATTACCGGACAGTGAACAAGATACAAAAGAAGTTTAATTGTTGTAACTGTCCAGTGTTATTAGTGGATATGTCGCAGTCGGAGTGTATAATCCGCCGTATTACATTACGGCTAGCTGTTTTACAAAACAGCGCCGTTTTGTAATCCGGCGGTTCAACGTTTAGCCGGATTGTCACTGCGATACGTTCTTCAACACGGCTAGCCGTAATGTAATATAGCCAATTATTAGCCGCTACTTTGACAGTTTTTAGTTCCGATTTTTGACACTCGTGGCGCTGCCTGACTTAACAACAACGATGGCGTATAACTATGATAATAATTCTTGGTTGCTAAAGAATATCGTCAAAAGAAAATCATCAATCAATCACGGCGGATTTTTATTCAGCCGTATTCAATCCAGCTAATCGTTGAATCGCCGTATTACAAAACGGCGCTGTTTTGTAAAACGGCTAGCCGTAATGTAATACGGCGGATTATACAATCCGACTGCGACAGATATAATACCAAGCGAGACAAATAAAAAAGATGAAGAAATATGGCCACTGACAACGCTGTAAGCGCAAGAATTTAATTTTAATTTAGTTTATGTAGGTACTCTTTCTTTCTTATCGAGTGTGTTATTACCATGGAAGTAATAAGTACTTTTTATTCAAACTGACATGACTTTTACGACTACCGCCATCTAGTGGCAGTAGCCGTATAGGCCGGTAGAATGAGCGATTTTCTGACAGCTAAATTAAGAAAAAAAATCTGTATATAAAAGTCTCAACAGATGGCGTTTTATGAAAGCCGAGTCGTAATAATGGCTGAACCTATATGGTGCGCTTTTTCTTGTCAACCAGAGGCAAAAAAAAATATCACCTAACAGTTTGACATGCACAAATCACAATATTTATGTATACTTTTTGAATGTTTTTTTTTTGTTAGGTTTTATTTAAAAAAAAATGCCAATCCCGTGAATTCTTGCTTTTAGTATGGACTCGCCTTTTACCTAAGCGCCATCTATGAAGTCATCTGGAACTATTTTTTGTTTAATTTGGGTCTCTGAAAATCCCTCATTAAAACATAAAAATAGACAGCCTACATAGGCTGGTAGAATTAAGATTCAATTCGAACTTAAAGCCTTCAAGAGCTTTTATTGTTTTAATGGCTTCGTGAGTAGCACATATGACTATCCTAGTGTTTCCCCCTCCAAAAAGTTTTGATTGGGGCACAGGGGGTGAAAATGTACCTAAAACAAGCTTATTATTAAAAAAACACGACTGACAACTCACAAAGCCTATGTCACTCGAGGGAATGCAAGGAGTCTAACAATACTTCTCACATCAAAATGTGTTAAGCCATTTAGGACTTATGGTGGAATAAAGAAACTTACATACATACTTACAAACATGAACACTGAAAACATAACACTCCTTTTTTGGTCAGTCGTATAAAAAAGGGGTATTGTTGCGGTTTTACTATTATATCTCGAAAAAGACCCACAATCTCGAAAACATAGCCCTATGAAAAGTTTTAGAGCATTAAATTCTGCGTCTTATTGGACTAAGTACCTACATATATTTTGGACCACCCATCACATTATAGTGCTCAACGAAATTGAACAAAATCCAAAGATATGTTAAATGCGAAAGTTTAGACTTGTGCGAGGATGTATGTTTGATACTCGTATTATACTCAACTACGCAAAATCTACTGGACAGATTTCGATGAAATTTGAGATTCTACTAGAAAAATACAGGATATAGCACATAGGGTACTCTTTAACCCGAAATTCCTACGGGAGTAGGGCCCCTGGGCGCAGCTAATATAGCATTTTTCATAGGTATGGTAATCTTGCTAAAATCCGGGGCTCCGTCCAACTGGGAATTTCGGAATAAAAAGACTTGCTCTATTTTTGTGTGCCAGATTTCCTCAAGATCAGTCCAGCAGTGTGATTGAGTGACAAAATTTGCAAGTTTGTATGGGAACTTTATCATTTATGATAATAAAGACTGTTTCATGAGTTTCTTTCGGCATTTCTTCTCAGCAGTGGTCGTTCCGAAATGCTAGTAGTTTGTAGCTTTGAGACATAAAATATTATGATTAAATAATTAGTTATCGACGTGAAAAAGAGCCTTCTTTGAAGGCCAAGTTTCAATAAAAAAATTTGACTTTGACTTTGACTTTGAATACTAGCTTTTGCCCGCGGCTTCGCCCGCGTCAAGTTGATGAAATGGATCTTTTGTGATCCAAGCAGTTTCATAAATAATGACACATTACTCGAATCGAATAATAGGATGGAATGCGAAGGATAGCATGGGAAAAAAATGTTGTGGCTTCTATTGGCCCTATAAAGACCCCTCCTAGTTTTTCTTCTTAAATATCTTCTATGTACAGACACAGACCAGTTAGTCTTATTACATGTATTGATTGATTGATGGATCATATACTAATGTTTATATCTCTGGTTCTAAGCGACGCATCGAGATGAAATCTACTTACACCAGATTTTAAGTTAGACCTTCTACAATACAATAGTGAAAACCGAATCAAATTTGGTCCACTAGTTTTTGCGTGATGCGCGTACAAACATAAAGACAGAAAGACAGACAAAAATTCTAAAAAAAAATCGTTTTGGCTTCTATTGGCCCTATAAAGACCCCTCCTAGTTTTTTTTCTTAAATATCTCCTATGTACAAACACAGACCAGTTACAGTTTTATTATATGTATTGATTGATTGATGGATCATATACTAATGTTTATATCTCTGGTTCTAAGCGACGTATCGAGATGAAACCTACACCAGATTTTAAGTTAGACCTTCTACAATACAATAGTGAAAACCGAATCATATTTGGTCCAGTAGTTTTTGCGTGATGCGCGTACAAACATAAAGACCGAAAGACGGACAAAAATACGAAAAAAAATCGTTTTGGCTTCTATTGGCCCTATAAAGATCCCTCCTGGTTTTTTCTTTAATCTATACATATAATAAAACAGTAAAAATATTTTGTCTGTACATTTAGTATTTTTGACTAAAATGGATAGAGGGACACTTAAAAAGAATATTAGAAAGCAAAAAAAAATTTTTTGGAATTTCTTGTCTGTCTGTCTGTCTGTCTGTCTGTCTGTCTGTCTGTCTGTCTGTCTGTCTGTCTGTATGTATGTACGCGTTTCACGCATTAACTACTGGACGGATTTTAATGAAACTTTTTTTGTTGTATAGCTATAAAGTCTGGGCAACATATAGGCTATAATTGATTTTGGAAACTGGAACACCTGATGAAGAACCATAACAGAACAGCTAAACTATAAGAAATATGGAAATGGTGCCTTAACAAAAGTCGTTCAACCTGATGAGCATTTTCTGCTGACGTATAAAAATTGAAGATCTGGAACATCTGATGAAGAACTGCAAGAGACCAGCTACACTATAACATATATGGAAACGGCGCCTTAGTAAAAGTCGTTCAACCTGATGAGCATTTCCTGCTGACGTATAAAAATTGAAGATCTGGAACATCTGATGAAGAACTCCAAGAGACCAGCTACACTATAACATATATGGAAATGGCGCCTTAGCAAAACTTGATTAATCTGATGAACATTTTCTGTAGACGTATAAAAAACGAAAATCCGAAACATCTGAAACAGTTTGGAACACAAAAATCATCTAAGTGAAACTCACGCGGGCGAAGCCGCGGGCGACAGCTAGTATCTTCTATGTATTGATATACTAGATACGCCCCGAGGCTTCGCTCCCGTGAGAATAAAAAAAAAAGTAGACTATGTGCATTTTAAGGTTTAACTCTACTCGTGTACCGAATTTCATCGAAATCTGCTCAGTAGATTTTGTGTGGTTGAGTCACAAACATACATCCGATTGTAGATGGCATTTAATACTAGCTGGCGCCCGGGGCTTCACTCTCGTAACTATTTCAGAATAAAAAGTAGCCTAAGTATATACTTTTAAGGTTTTACTCTACTCGTTTATCAAATTTCGCCAAACTCCGTTTAGTAGTTTTGCGTGGTTGAAATTACTGAATTAGTTATAAAAAAATAAAATTTGTTTGCTCATCGAAGGTAATTTTATGGGAACGGGTTGTCCAAAAAATATGTATTTACTCTCATTAAATGCACAATTTCATGCTCTAAAGCTTCCATTAAGACTATGTTACAAAATTGTGAGTCTATTACAAGATACTAGCCGCGCCCCCGAAACGTTCAAAATATTCCGTAACGTTCTAGACTACCAAATCATACGAAAACGAGTGGTCTAGACCACTCGTTGCGAATTATTCGACATAGACAATTCAAAAATTCGGAATAATGGATATCGAATGAGAAATCATTCGGCTCACGATTTTTTGGTGAGTCACACTTTCAAAAATAGGGTCCCTAATTATCCATTCTCAAAAACGAAATTTACGCGGACGAAGCCAAGGGTATAGGTCTGCTATTTTTGTCGTCTACTTTCAAATGTTATATGAAATAGTATATGATATCTAATAGAGCCAGACTGATAATCCCGTGAACTCTGCGTAAAATTACTTTAGCTTATAAATATTATTAGTTTTGTTATTTACCCTTCTGCGAGTCAGTAGCCTATTGCGTCCTTATAAACGATTAGGTTAGTACATCCCTCTCTTTCTAATGGATATAGTTCAGTAGCAGATTTAGGGGGCACCATGCCTTCAGACTAGGGTTGCCAGATAGGAACTTATCAAATCCGGGACTTTTCTAAAAAAAAAAAAAAAAAAACAATGTCGGGTCGTGGCCATAATAGAAAATGGGGGCGGCGGGCGCGGCGCGGGCGAGCGACAGCGGACGCGGGCGAGAGAGAGGAGGCGGCGGGCGCGGGCGAGTGAAGTAAAACTATTGCACGCACTCCCGTCCCGCGCGCCTCCCGCACTCGCTCACCGGCAGCCATGTCATTCCATTCGTTGCTAGTTTATTTTGTTAAAAAATAATAACTTTTCAAAATCCGGGACAATGAGCGCTAATTCCTGGACACGGGACAAGAGGCAAGATTCCGGGACAGTCCCGGATTTCCCGGCGGTCTGGCAAGCCTACTTCAGACTGATATATTTTGTGTCGGTACCTTAAGTACCTACTGTGGAAAGAGATTACATATAAATAAGTATATCAAATTAAGATCAGTAACAGTCTAACAGTACATACAGTCCGCGAGGCCTAAGCTGAGCTTTGCATTTGTGTGAGTGCACACAGTTAGTGTAAAAGGCAGTGTTTGTACAACATTTTGACAACCAGCGTGATGTGTGAGATGTCACTTGTTCTGCGCAATCTGCTGCGCACTTACTATTCGGAATCACTTACACAAATGCAAAGCTCAGCTTAGGCCTCGCGGACTGTATCAAGTTAGGATCAGAACAAAATTTAGTGAAACTTTTCTGTAATATTTGAATTTGGAGCACACTTTTATGAACGTTTTTGGGCTTTATTTGACAATCAAGTTTATATGTCTATTAAAGAATGATTTTTTTTTCTATGTCTATGGTTTTTTCTGATTTCTAGCAGATAATGTTGATTGTTTGCTAGGAGCGTCGCTCGCAGTGTGGCCAACTGCGTTAGTAACGCAATACGTCTCTGTTCGCTACATTCTTTATCTAAGGTTCGCTAGGATCAGTCACTCAGTGAGTCCCTTGCATAGAGGTAGGAAGTTCGGCGCGGGCTCTTCCTACTTTTATGGTCACTTGACTCTAAGATGTAAGCGAGTGTAGTGTAGAGTGTGAGAGTGTGTGCGAAGGCCACAAGGAGCCTAAGTCACTTGTGGCCTTAGCCTAAAGTATTGAACGCCCTGGCTCATGAGAACGCCGTTCTGCATGGGAAGTACTTACTTGATCACTCTATTTCAATCGAAATCAATCACCACCGCCTCAATCATATGCACAAATAATGCAACGACATAATAGTACCAATAGAGTCACAAAATAGATCTCAACAACAAAATTGCTCGAATAATATCCATAACGATGAATATCCGTCGCATAGACAAAGTTAGAATCTGCGGGTATCAGTATTCCAAATGACAATTTCATCCAGACACATAAATTACATTTAGCATCACGGCGTGAGAGACCACACTATACTGGCAATAACCCGTATAGGCCACTTAACCTAATAAAACTCCCCTTGTATAGAATTAAATTTAATAGTCTATGAAAAGGAACGGCGCGCGCGCAAACGACTCTTCCTGTCAGAACGGAAGACGCCGATTGGTCCAATTGCGAGGGCCATTCACCAATCAGCGTTCAGAATTGAGATGTGTACACGGTGACCAATTTAAATTGATACTAGTCAAGTTGATTTTGCACTGTGTAGATGAACGTAGACGTTAAATTATCACCGAAAATTTCCTTGTATTAAGATATGGCTTCTAATGTCTGTATCTTGTGCTGACTTTTTATCTTTAGCAAATAGGGATTTGTTACCTACTAATTTGTTGTTGATTTCTTTCTTGGGCAATACGACTGTTAATGTTGTTATTTGATGCTATAAGAACCGGAAGGAACTTTCTGATCAAAAATTTCTGTTATAAATCACAATTTCACAAAAAAACTTTGTTTTAGGTACTCTATGTTCAATAATATCTAATTAAGTAATTTTATTTACTAAAATAATTTTTGACCGTCAAACAAATTCATCAGATTTATTATATTAATACAGACATATAGATATTGGTTTATTATATTTTATTAATTATTACATGTTGTCAAAACTAAAAAGAAAATTAAGCCCAAAATCATAAATAATATAGAGGTTCCAGCACGTCGCCGCGAGGAAGGGTTCCCAGAAGGCTGGCTGGCTGGAAGTCATTTTATTTACATAGGTACTTAATTTCGTTATTTTAATTAAGTACCTACTTACTCAATTCTACGCAGAGATAGGAAAGGAAAATGGGATAAATAAAATGTTTTAAATAGTAATAAATTTACTGTAACAAGGGTAAATGCATATAGCTTTCGTAACTTAAAAATAAAATAGCACCCGTTTAGGTAAAAACCAAATTAAAAATACGAAACAGAATCTTTTTGTAATGTAAAATTTGTGAATAAATGTTCAGTCACTAAAAATTTTACTATGGACTATGGGCGGAATCGTCCCCACCCACCAACAGAAATGAAACATAGGTCAATCGACATATCTTGGCAAGCTGATATTTTTTTACTATGGGGTCGTTGCCCAAATGCATGGGGTTTTCATGATATCGAACGTTTTACAAATATTTATCCCATACATTTTTGTATGGAGCCCAAATATTTTTACAAAATGTTATTTTTTTAATTAACCCCACTGATTTATGAAAGAAATAGGATTTTAATGAAATAGTAAATACTTTAGGAACACTTTGGCATCAGTTTCATTTGTGTTAGTAGATTCCATACATTTTTATATGGAGCCCAAATATTTTTACAAAATGTTATTTTTTTAATTAACCCCACTGATTTATGAAAGAAATAGGATTTTAATGAAATAGTAGATACTTTAAGAACACTTTGGCATCAGTTTCATTTGTGTTAGTAGATTCCATACATTTTTATATGGAGCCCAAATATTTTTACAAAATGTTATTTTTTTGATTAACCCCACTGATTTATGAAAGAAATAGGATTTTAATGAAATAGTAGATACTTGGAACACTTTGGCATCAGTCCCATTTGTGTTGGTGGGCGGGGACGGAGCCCATACATTGGTGCCCTATGTCCTTTGTAAATAACATTAATCAAAATAAAAAAAATGTGCATATCAAAATATTTTTATTATTTTGATATAAGCACTTGTACAACATTTGGACAAAAACAATATGATCAAACTTAAACCAATGTATAATTGTTAATTTATAATCAAATAAACAGATATTAATGTATTTGCATAGGTATCCAACGAATAATACTCTTAATATTCTTCGATGATAATTATGATGTTAATTTTAAAATTCAATTAGGTATCACAAACGATTGATTCTTACAAGGTATAACAACAAAATTATAATTACTTACATTTGAGTAACATTGACATTCGATGTTAAGTCACACAAGTCACACAATGTGTTATGTTTTTTAAGCAACCATAAAATACACGGCACTTCTGATGGTAAGTCGTTTGATATTGAATAACCGTACTAATAGGGAATTGCCTGTGGCCTAATTGCCGTACTCAAAGTCGCCACGATATCACAGCGACTTTTATTGAATGCGAGAATTAAGGCACTGTTATTAGACATCAAACAGTTATAAAACAGCAAGTACAGCTTACATGCTAGATGGCTTCTGGTCTTACCAGGCTAACACCCATATACTCAAGCTTTCTAAACCTTAACACCAAAATATAAGGTTTATTTAAAAAATTGTAAATGAATATAAAAAACTACTTTTCATAGGATTTCATCTTCGATCAATTATAAGGATTCCATCATTTACTTCTCCAAAAACTGAAATGTATAGACGTCGGTCTCTTTGCGGCTAATTTTTGTACATTGATCAGTTTTGTTTTGTCTAGTGTCAATTTGACAGCTTACATAAATATTCAAAAAATGTATTGATAAAATCTCAAATATTTAGAATACTTAACACTAGCGCTGACTTCGCAATGTTACTAAAGTGCGTTTCATTTTATTGTATCTCTGGCGTCATGATGGCAGTAAATCAATCAATCAATCACTTTATTTGTAATAATCAATCACTCTAAAATTAAAATTATCATACTATATCTCCCCGCGGCTTCGTATGAGCCTTGGTTTAGAACGTTCATATATTGCTTCCATGCTGGTCTGGGAGCGAAGAAAAAACATAGAATGTGCCAGCTGCTTCTCTTCCCGCGCAGATTGTAAGAGTAAATCGAGGGAAAGGGCTTGAAACTGGGGATTCCTCCACTCATAGGCGATGGGATAGCAACCTGTATGAAACCCCATTCCATCAGAAAGCCCACTATTCAGCTAAGCGTGGCCTTCGAGTCTCACGATTCTTGGCTCTGTCTACCCCGTAGGGGATAAAGACGTGATTCTATGTATACAGGGTGTTTTTTAAATCATTGGCATCCTTTCTACTGGTGAAAGTACTCATGAACATGAGCAACTTTTTGTATGGGACCGACTCAATCCGATGGAAAAAAAAATCTGCTGTCCCATACTATTTTCCAATAAGTACCTACTCACCCGAAATGTATGGAACAGCTGATTTTTTCCATCGGATTGAGTCGGTCCCCTACAAAAAGTTGCTCATGTTCATGAGTACTTTCACCAGTAGAAAGGATGCCAATGATTTAAAAAATATCCTGTATATAGTCATGGTTATGAAAAATACCTATTCGTTGATTAATAATATAAAATTCTTTCGTTAGTTAGTGACTGACAGACAACGCACAGCCAGAATTACTGGGCGCAGAAAGCTAAAACTTCCCGAATTCCAGGCTTTCGAAGAATTTCGAAGGCCTATGCTATTTTATTATAATATAATCCCTCTTTTTACCAACTCCCGCATTAGATCTCAGGGAGGGGGGTGCCTGAAAATCAGCGTTGTCTCCAACTCATAGTTGGGGACAACACAAGCTGAGGCACTCCTGTCTACTTCTGTGCAATTTAGTTATAAGACATAATATTGAGCTTGCAAATTGTAGTATGGCAATAAATTATTTTTTATTTATTTATTTATTATAATAAATTTAACTGCCAACATGACAAAAATGAACAATAAGATGAAACGTATTCTAACGTTTATAAGATTTGTTCGTTAACTTTTTATTGCACATACAAGAAAAATACACAATGATAGTGAAACAAAAAGAGAGGCGTACAATGGCGGACTTATCCTAGAAAGGCATTTACCTACATATGTGTGAACATAGGTACGGTTCGTTGAGTTAAAAAATAAAATTGAAACTAGGGCACCGCTGGCGCAGAATTAATATAAGTACTACGTACAGAAAGGAAACTCCCTGCCCCTCCCGCAATATGGCACCCCCCCCCCCCCGCACTTCTCCCCCGTTCTTGTGTGTATTGGGACGCTATGACTATGAAAACGTACACATTGACGTGTTACTGACGTGTTCACGGATATACAGTTTCATTTGTAGTAGTAGTAGGTATATTTGACGCGCCGTTTCTATGAAGCGCCCGCCCTGTGCCACTGGGACGTGAACTTAAGCGTCAACAACTTTGGTAGTGAGCACACCAATCTTCTCTATTTCACTTTCGATGACGTCACCCGGTTTTAAGTACTGCGGCGGCTTCCTATACATACCTACGCCTCCTGGCGTGCCCGTCAGTATTATGTCGCCTGGGTATAGCGTCATTACCCTGGAAAAAAATATATTTTATCAGTAAATTTAAGGTACGCGTAAAATAAATTTAAATAACCAGCTTATTGTATAAAAATAAAAGGCGACTGAAAAGTTACAATACATTTTAATTTAACATAAGTTATATTGAACTACACAACATTTTTGAAAGCCCTTCATTTTGATAAGATTGATAAAATATTTTTATTTTTTTCGGTCTGCTATTTATCGCGTATATAATCCGCCATTTTGTTTTTATAATGACGTCACATAGCCTATGTCACTCGGAGGAATGCAAGGAATCTAAAAATACCTCGTTTGCCTACTATTCTATATAAAAAAAAAACCTCTCACATCAAAATCTGTTAAGCCGTTCAGAATGGTGGAATAAACATACATGAACCCTGAAAACATAACACTCCTTTTTTGGTCAGTCGTGTAAAACATACTTATCCGTACACGATTTTATTAACAGAAACGATTTACTCACGACGATAGTCTCTCAATGACTTCAGGAATCTTATGTATCAGCTGGTCGGTTTTGCTGTTCTGTTTGACTTCGCCGTTGATGGAAGACTTGATGGCCAAACTCTGGGGGTCGCCGATCTCGTCGCTCGTCACTATCCAGGGGCCGAGCGGGCAGAACGTGTCCATTGCCTTGAAAATTAAATTTTTCTTACTATTATTAAATTTGTCCTATTAAATTTAAATTTATCCTATTATTATAAAGTAGCTATAGCCCGCTTCACTCGCGTGAATTCCCCACGGGAGCAGTGTTTTTTCCAGGGATGTAATAATCTCAGTACATCTCTCTCTCTCTCTCTCAGCCGAAAGACGTCCACTGCTGGACAAAGTACATCTATGTGTATGCAAAATTTAAGAAAGATTGGTTCAGTAGGTAAATCGTGAATAGATAACAAACAAAAAAATAAGCAAACAAACTCACTTTCGCATTTATAATATTAGTTAGGATTATTATACCTAAGTGTGAACGTATTTAAATGCTATAGGTGCACCTACAAAAACGCGTTATTCTTATGGTCGTGGTCGAAGGCATTTACCGAGGAAGTCTTCTAAAAAAGATAAAAGGCTACAAATACTGACTTTGCCAAGCAAGAACTGTTCAACATTCTTATCTTTTTGCCAGTCCCTGGCACTGATGTCCTGTGTGACTGTGTACCCCAACAAAGCTAGTCTATAAACTACAAAAACAATATAACCTTACCTTGCCAAGCAAGAACTGTCAAGCATTCTTGTCTTTCTGCCAGTTCCTGGCACTGATGTCCTGTGTGACTGTGTACCCCAGCAAAGCTAGTCTATAAACTACAAAAACAATATAACCTGAACTTTCCAAGCAAGAACTGTCCAGCATTATTGTCTTTCTGCCAGTCCCTGGCACTGATGTCCTGTGTGACTGTGTACCCCAGCATAGCTAGCAAACAATGAACAATATAACACTGATCTTGCCAAGCAAGAACTGTCCAGCATTTTTGTCCTTCTGCCAGTCCCTGGCACTGATGTCCTGTGCGACTGTGTACCCCAGCAAAGCTAGTCTATAAACTACAAAAGCAATATAACCTGACCTTGCCAAGTAAGAACTGTCCAGCATTCTTGTCTTTCTGCCAGTCCCTGGCACTGATGTCTTGTGCGACTGTATACCCCAGCATAGCTAGTAAACAATAAACTACATAAACAATATAACACTGACCTTGCCAAGCAAGAACTGTCCAACATTCTTGTCTTTCTGCCAGTCCCTGGCACTAATGTCCCGTGCGATTGTGTACCCCAGCATAGCTAGTAAACAATAAACAACATAAACAATATAATACTGACCTTGCCAAGCAAGAACTGTCCAGCATTCTTGTCTTTCTGCCAGTCCCTGGCACTGATGTCCTGTGCGACTGTGTACCCCAGCACGTAGTCGAAGGCATTCGCCGCTTTCACTGAGGATGCGTTCTTGCCGATCACCACTACCAGTTCCACCTCCCAGTCTACTTTCTGGAAAGAAAACATTTTTTTTTTAGTTTTAACAAGAAAACATGTTGTAACTATCAGTTTTTATTATTAAACACTACTGGCGCATATGCTACTCAATTTGTGCTATCCGCCCCATTTAAAAAACACACTGGGGCCGTCGTTGAAACATTTTTTTCCATTGCAGGCCCCGTTAAAGTCGGGGCCGGGGCATTTTTTCCAACGGCCCCGTTACCAGAGCTGGACAGCCTGGGCCGTTGGACTTGATATTTTATGTAAGTACCTACCTAAATATATAGATAGATAAACACTTTACACCATTTACAGAAAAGAACATACAATGAATACATGAGCGCAAAGGGCTTATCGCAAATGCAATTTCTTCCAGCCAACCTTTGGGTGGAAGGAGATATAAGTGAAAAATGTAGGATGCAGTACCTATCGTGTTAGATTTTAACCACCACTTCTTCCGGTAAAGGAAGCCTGCACTGTAGTTTATGATTTATCAGCTGTGTGTAAAATTAAGAAGTCTTATATAAGACAATACCACTTCATTAACATTGCCAAGATAGACAAATCAAAATAGTGTTACTTACGATAGTATATAGTACTCTGTGGTGTTACTTTTTATATAATGACACCAACAAAAGCATACAATCTAAATTGGTAGAAGAAGATTTGGACTGAAATTATGATGAGAACTGATGTAACTAGAATGTTTCAGGAAAGTTCCTTTTTTTTACGTGTGGAAAGATCCTCGTCCCGTCCATCCGGCCACGGGAAGCCGGACAGGTGTGTGGGACTTTAACCCACTAAAACCACACGGTGCCAACGCCAACCGCATTTGTGCCGGGACCATGTGCTACTCTCACTCCACAGCCCCAAACACAACTTATTATATTTTTCAGATCAGAGAGCAAAAGGAAGTATTCAAGCAACTGGCGAGATACTAAAACTGATAGGATACCTCTATGCGAAGATGAATATGCTGTAGAATCCTTCTTCACTCAGCCGAATGTCCTTCTTGCTGTAGAATCCTAATCCTAACTAATATTATAAATGCGAAAGTGAGTTTGTTTGTTTGTTACCTCTTCACGCTTTATCTACTGAATGAATCTTCCTGAAATTTTGCATACACATAGTTAGAAGTACTGTACTGTACTTGAGTACTGGACATAGGCTATTATATTATCTGTGACATAGGGAACTTTTTTACCCGGGAAAAAGAATTGTTCCCGTGGGAAATTCACGCGGGCGAAGCCGAGGGCAAAAGCTAGTTTATATAATATAAATTGACGAAAATAATGAAAGTATTTTTTCTGAATAAAGATGTATTGTTATGCTTGTAAGGCAAAAAAGATTGTGTGTATGGAAGATGGTGTTCTACATTTATCAGATTTTTATCGACAGTCGCGTCACGAATAAGTACGACCTTTTTAATCGAATGACAAAGATTTCCATAAATGACTAGTCACAAAGCCGGGTATCATTGCATCAAGTAGACAGATGGGGTCAAAAATGCGTCGTGATTCAGAGGTCCATGTGACCCCAGCTCCCACAAATTGGGGTCAATTATTGAAGCAAATTGAGATCATAATTCATGCCGTGCGTAGGTGGAAGCGTAATGATATAATGGTGCTTTGCGTCATAAGAATAGGGAAGGGATGCACGAAGACTGAATACAAAACTGGATATTTTTACTTATGTTCAAGTCGGCACATAAGATCTATACATATAATATATATATAATACATATAATAACAGTAAAAATATTTTGTCTGTACATTTAGTATTTTTGACTAAAATGGATAAAGGGACACTTAAAAAGAATAATAGAAAGCAAAAATATTTTTTTGGAATTCCTTGTCTGTCTGTCTGTCTGTATGTATGATCGCTCTTTACGCATAAACTACTGACGGATTTGAATGAAACTTTTTTTGTTGTATAGCTATTAAGCCTGGGCAACATATAGGCAATAAATAATTTTGAAAACTGGAACTCAGGTGTGCGAAGAACCATAACAGAACATCTAAACTATAAGAAATATGGAAATGGTACCTTTGCAAAAGTTTATCAATCTGACGAGCATTTTCTGTCGACGTATAAAATTCGTAGATCTGGATCATTTGATGAAGATCTCTAAGAGACCAGCTATATAAAAATGCGAAAGTTTGTCTATCTGTTTATCTGTAACGCTTTCACGGCTACACCGCTATACTGATTTTGATGAAATTTGGCATGGATATTAGTGAGGATCCAGGGACAAACAAAGACTACTTTTTCCAAAAATCAACCCCCAGTTTGTATGAAAAACACATACATATTAATCGTTTTGCCGCGGGCGATGCCGCGGTGCAACAACTAGTTCTGAAAAGGCTAGGTAGGTAATCCTAATCCTAACTAATATTATAAATGTGAAAGTGAGTTTGTTGTTTGTTGGTTTGTTTGTTTGTTTGTTACCTCTTCACGCTTCATCTACTGAACCAATCTTTCTGAAATTTCGCATACACATAGTTAGAAGTACGGAGAAGGACATAAGGAAAGTGGAGAGCTAGGAAAATCTAGTGTCCGAACCAAACTTTCAATTTAAATACCAACATCAACACAAGCGAATCCGCGTGGAACACTTAAGAAAATCAAAAACATTATACTTATGAAAATAATAAAACTTTATCACTGACAGTTAAGGTTAAGATATTCAATAAAGGTAGGTATTTACTGAAAGATATCGGTTCCATCTCATTGCATCACTATTATTATCATTTTTTTTTTACTTATCATGTAATATTCCAATCTTTGTTTGTACATTTATATGGCTTGTTATATTTATTCAAAACTAGATCTTGTAGAGCCCACTATTCAGCTAAGCCTTCGAGTCTCACGACTCGTGGCTCTGTTTACCCCGTAAGGGATAAAGACGTGATTCTATGTATGTATGTAGACTAGTTTTTGGCCTTTTCAGTAATTCTGAGAAGGATACCTATGCTCTTGAAATACATTTCTACATAAGATCCTCATTCATACCAAGGCATGCAACTGGCAACATGTATAAAGGCCAATTTATATTTATCCATTAAACGTTGGTTGAATGCTTTAAGGTCGCACTAGTCGATAATTTTCCCATACAAATTTCGGGGGGGTTTTACTCCATTGTTTGACATTGTACATCCAAAGTTAAACATGATATCGTTTTGTGTCATTATTAATTTTGTCTGTACGGAACCAGAATAGTAAAATAAAAAGCCACTCTAAAGTTGTGAGCCATCAAACTTTAGTTTTTCGTGCTAATTTTCATACAACTTTGGGCGTAAATAAGTAATAAAAGAAGTGTAAAATATCGAAAACAAAAACCGCACCGACAAAGTTCAGTTATCGAAGATTCCAATAAACTTTATTTGTGATTGATTTGAGCAGTAGTTTTTTCAGAAAACCCGATTTTCCAAAGGACGTTTCGCAATTTTTCACGCGCACGATTTGTTATGAATCGTCGTGCATTTCACTCAATATTGTTCCCCGGGCGGACGGGGCGGCGCGGTGCGGAGGGAAGAAGCTCACGCACACCTGCACAATACTTACGTCACTTTCGTTATTCACTCGGCTCACTCCTTTAGATTTCGATACTACCTACCTGACTACTATATCTGACTTGGCGTTGAATTGGACTACCTACGTAATTGAAATTGTTGATTTGAGTGGATTTTGTATTGGTTGACTGAAGAACAGGCGTGAAAAACTTCAAATAAACATTGAGTAAGTGTTCTACCGACGACCTCCGTGGCCCAACGGTCATCACGCCGGACAGCTACACCGGAGGTCCCGGGTTCGATCCCCGGTCGGGTCAAGATGGAAAATGATCTTTTTCAGATTGACCCGGGTCTTGGATGTTTATCTATATATGTATTTGTTATAAAATATAGTATCGTTGAGTTAGTATCCTATAACACAAGTCTCGAACTTACTTTGGGGCTAACTCAATCTGTGTGATTTGTCCGTATATATTTATATTATACTAGCGGCCCGCCCCGGCTTCGCTCGGGTGGACAATATATTTATTTTTAGGGTTCCGTACCTCAAAAGGCAAAAACGGAACCCTTATAAGCAGAGATCGGATATTCCAGTACATATTTACCTAAACTTCGAGGAGCACGTAACATGAGTGGATAACACCACCTTTAATACATTTTTAACACCGGCATTTAAAAATCATTAATTGTTATTGAATTTTATAGAGATAATATAAATTTAGTTACAAATTATTGATTGAACCATATTATTCTACTTTTGAGAGTTCCGTACTAAAATTGTGTCAAATTAAAATGTTCTTCAAGTAAATAAAATAAAAATAAAAACTAAATATCTTAATTCAATTCAGTTATTTGAAAGATATCGAAAAAAATTGTTTTATTTTTTCAGAGGTGTAATATCGAATACTCGGTCACTTTGAGCAAAAAAATCAGGAGTATTTTGCGATTTCAGACAGCACTCAAAACATATGGGGTACTTCATATTTTGCGATTTCTGACAGCAATCAAAATATATGGGGTACTTCCCGTTGACCTAAAATTATGAAATTTGTCAGAAAGCAAGGTACTTAGTACAGTACAGTACAGTACTTGTACAGGAATAAATCTGAAAGTTGTAAATATGTTGTTGGAAGTTAAAAAAAAAGTGTTACAAACTTATTTTTGTGCTCGATGCAATATGAATCCTAGGGAGCAAACTGCAGAGTTAAGTTTGTTTTTAAAACTTGATTAGCGTCTACGGAACCCTCGGTGCGCGAATTTGAATCGCACTTGACCGGTTTTTAGGGTTCCGTACCTCAAAAGTC
The DNA here is from genome assembly GCA_018467065.1 of Ephestia elutella. NCBI lineage: Eukaryota > Metazoa > Arthropoda > Insecta > Lepidoptera > Pyralidae > Ephestia > Ephestia elutella. The sequence continues at coordinate 6,036,141 of CM031589.1, forward strand.
AAAAACGGAACACTTATAAGATCACTTTGTTGTCCGTCTGTCTGTCAAACTTTTTTTTCTTAGGACGCTTAAAGGTATCAATTTGAAATTAATATCTAATACTCGGATACATGGTCTCTTTTAGCAAAAAAATAATCAAAATTATACGTCAACGCGATCAAGAGATATTAGGTACCTACCGTAAATGTAGCGAAATTTCGTATATTTTGCGATTTCAGGCAGCCATCAAACCCTACGGGGTACTTCCCGTTGATCTAAAATTATGAAATTTGGCAAAAAGCAAGATCTAACAGTACATACACTGTAAATATGTTGTTGGAAGTTTAAAAAAAATGTTACAAACTTATTTTTGCGCTCGATGCAGTACGATTCCTAGGAATCAAACTGCAAAGTTAAGTTTGTTTTTGAAATTTCTAGGTCTTTCAGTGAGAGCTATAATGTGAGATGCTTTTCGTGTACGGAACCCTCGGTGCGCGAGTTTGACTCGCACTTGGCCGGTTTTTTTAATGATACCTACCTCCTACTAAAATAAATATTGATAATAACAAGCAAATTATTAAAAAATAAAAAACACGACTGACAACTCACATAGCCTATGTCACTCGGGGGAATGCAAGGAATCTAACAATACCTCTCACATCAAAATCTGTTAAGCCGTTGAGGACTTATGGTGGAATAAAGAAACTTACATACATACATACATACATGAACCCTGAAAACATAACACTCCTTTTTTGGTCAGTCGTGTAAAAACATACGAAAACGTGCCCGCTCAGAGATAGCTACCTATACTGCGCCTTGAGTCTTCGCTAGGTGGTTTCGCGGCGCGTTGCTGATATTTAGATAACTCGTAGTATTTCGGAAACTATTGATCCAAATTACATGCAGTAAAAAGCAAATATTAAATATATTAAGTACTTGTGACGATAGACTTGTTTAATTTGATAAGGATTAATAAGTTCTGGTTAATATCACCAGTTAAAAAACACGTAACGATTTTAATTATTTTTAAAACATAAAAGTAGTTATTGTGGCTGAAATATAAAAGCTAGATATATGCTATCGCGGACTTTTTTGTAGACCTATTATAGATACACAATTCCTCCATACATGATTTTGATACATCTCTTAGGAATTGGACAGCGTTTTCGATGAAAGCTGCCGGGCGGCAAATTTTTTTCCGACTTCCTTAACAATTATCGTCATATTTCAACTAATATACACAAAACCTGGTAATACAGATATACAAGACCGACGACCTGGTGAAGGTCGCGGGTTGCGCATGGATGCGGGCAGCGCAGGACCGGTCGTTGTGGAAATCCTTGGGGGAGGCCTTTGTCCAGCAGTGGACGTCTTTCGGCTGAGAGACACAAAACCTAAACAAATTATACACTAAAACCTTTCTCATGAATCACCCTATCTATTAGTGAAAACTGCATCAAAATCCGTTCAGTAGTTTTTGAGTTTATCGCGAACAGACAGACAGACAGACAGACAGACGCCGCGGGGGACTTTGTTTTATAATATGTTATGATTATGATTTATTTATTTATTTGTTTCTTATGTCTGGGCACCTGATAAAAACAACATTGTAGGTAGGTAAGTACCTACATTACTCATTTTATGTGAATCTTCTATCCTATAGGTAGGTATGTCTATATCCTGACTATAATAAGCAATCTATAGGTATATAAACGCCCGCGCCGCCGCGCCTTTAGTTATATTGTACGAAATTGTAGGTACTGTCTCGCTTTTGGCCGACCGGCAGGCATAGCGGCGAGCGCAACGCGGATCGGTCGGTGTTGTGAATCGTCTAACGTCGTTTCATTCACTTCGGACAGGTGTTTGTGTGCGTGCGCTCGGTGTATGCGTACAGATAGCGTCTGACTGCTCATCACTGATTCTATCTCTGTCGGACACAATGCTAGGTGAAACAGCTTGCTTTTTGGCCGCGCCCGCCACTGAGTTCGAGCTCGCGGCTAGTGCAACCTTAAAGCATTTAAACCGATCTAGCGCTGGATCGGAATAGTCACGTGCCTATTTTTCGTTCCAGTGACCGCCCCCCGCACGCCGCGCAACCCGTGCCAGTGGCATTGGAATTGGAACGTGACTGGATTCTGTGTAAACGGTCCGCATCCAGCTACTGGATCCAACGACGGATCAATGTAAATCGGCCTTTATGGCATAGGTATACATATAGGATAGGATTTTATACCATACACACCAGGCACCAACTATACCCGACCGAGTAGCATACATCACTTATACCTTGGTGCGAAAAAGGGGTAAGCCACGTCGTGGCCTCTAAGAATCAGTCCACCATATTGGATGTTTGGCTAAAAATAAAAAAAATACTTAAGAAACATTACCTGTGTAACTTTAGTCCTGATCTTCAATGAGTCATTGGGCCCGATGACGCAGCTGGCAAACTTGCTGAAGATCATCGGCACCGGTGGCGGCGTCAGATTCTGTTCCGTGCAATGGTCCTTGTAGTTCAGGCCGATGCAAAGAACCTTGTCCATGCCGGTTATTGGCGCTGCAAGCGTCACTGAGGACAGTGGCACCGATGCTGGTTTACTGGATTGTAGTCTGTGAAATAATAATCCTAACTAATCAATAGGTACATATTATCCTAATCCTAACTAATATTACAAGCTTATTATAAAAAAATAAAAAACACGACTGACAACTCACATAGCCTATGTCATTCGGGCTATTGCAAGGAATCTAAAAATACCTCTCACATCAAAATGTGTTAAGCCGTTCAGGACTTATAATGGAACTAGCAGCCCGCCCCGGCTTCGCACGGGTAAATATTTTTTTTTTAATTTGACATGTTTCTAATGGCGTCATTTTAATTATTATTTTTTAAACTAAAAACTCTTATTGTGTCTTAACTATAATAGTGAGGCATATGCTGTCGCGACATTTTTTGTAGATAATGATTTGTTCTACAAACACGTAGTACATCATTTTGATCTATCATTAATAGTTTTTGCAGCGCACGCGATGAAAGGAATTTTTAAAGTTATTTTTGCACAACTTGGGTTACATTATTAAAGTTTTAGTAAGGATCCCTAAATATTTTGGAAATAAAATATAGCCTATAACACTCAGGGATAGTGTAGCTACTAAACGGTGAAAGAATTTTAAAAATCGGTCCAGTAGTTTCGGAGCCTATTCGTTACAAACAAACAAACAAACAAACAAACAAATAAACAAATCTTACCTCTTTATAATATTATATAAATATATATATAAAAAATAAAAAATAAAAATAAAAATAAAAATAAAAATAAAAATATAAAAATAAAAATAAAATATAGTGTGGATGACAATTCAGTACGGTCTGTAGTTCATTAATTAAATTAGTTTTTAGCATTGGAGCGATATTTGATCGCAACGACAGCTGATCTGCGTCTGAAATAAAATACAGTTGCAAGTGGATTTTGCCCTGGTGGTGGTAAAAGGCTACCTATAAGATGATAACGGCGGCGGCGGCGACCATGCGATTTTATATTTGTGATATCTTCCGAATGAAATGTCCGAAAAAGTAATATAAAGGTACTGAAGTGTTCGTAATCACAAAATCATTTATTTTGATAAGGATTAATAACAAAGAATAAATAAAGACATGTTTCTAATGGCGTCATTATAATTATTATTTTTTAAACTAAAAACTCTTATTGTGTCTTAACTATAATAGTTAGGCATATGCTGTCGCGACATTTTTTGTAGATAATGATTTGTTCTACAAACACGTAGTACATCATTTTGATCTATCATTAATAGTTTTTGCAGCGCACGCGATGAAAGGAATTTTTAAAGTAATTTTTGCACAACTTGGGTTACATTATTAAAGTTTTAGTAAGGATCCCTAAATATTTTGGAAATAAAATATAGCCTATAACACTCAGGGATAGTGTAGCTACTAAAAGGTGAAAGAATTTTAAAAATCGGTCCAGTAGCCTATTCGTTACAAACAAACAAACAAACAAACAAACAAATAAACAAATCTTACCTCTTTATAATATTAGTGTGGATAAAGAAATTACATACATACATACATACATGAACCCGGAAAACAAAACACTCCTTTTTTGGTCAGTCGTGTAATAAATGCAAAAGTGAGTTTGTTTGTTTGTTACCTCTTCACGCTTCATCTATTGAACCAATCTTCCTGAATTTGCATACACATAGTTAGAAGTACGGAGAAGGACATAGGGTACCTTTTATGCCGGGAAAAAGCAGTGTTCCCGTGGGACATGCACGCGGGCGAAGTCGCGGGCAAAAGCTAGTAAAATAATAAAACTGTAATTGATCTGTCTGTAATAAGAAAAATAAATATAAGGCCAATAGAATCCAAAATGAGTCTTTTTTAATTTTCTCTGTCTCTCTGTACGTTTGTACGCGCATCACGCAAAAACTACTGGACCAAATTTGATGCGGTTTTCACTGTTTTATTGTTGAAGGTCTAACTTAAACTATAAAACTATATTGACTATATATTGGTAAAACGTTTGTAAAAATAGATATGGAAAAGAAGGAAGACAATACAATGTAATTAGAGGAAAAACAAATCAACAATGTGTTGTGTTGGTTGGTTACATCACGAACAAGATAAGAAGATAGCAATAACAAAACAACAAGTTCTGTAAGTACAGAAAAAAAGAATTTATATTTTTTCAAGGACAAAGAAGTGGTGTGATTGAACATTTTAAAAAGTTAAATGGAAAATGAATGAAAATCTATACTCTCCTATACTAATATAATAAGAGGTGGTGGTTGTGTGGTCAATACGTTTGCCTGTGATCTGAGGTACAATACATATATATAAATACATACACACTCAAATGTCTAAAGAATCTTTATAGAAACTTTTGAGTTGAGATTTGAAGGAGGAAAGCGAAGGAGCCATCTTTATGTTAAGAGGAAGCTTGTTCCAAAGCTTTGCAGCACGCACACAGAAAGACAGAGCATAGATCCGCGAGGTGTACTCAGGAATATGCAACAGAGGATTATTGCGCGAACGCAAGTGCCCATCAACAAGTTGTAGCATTTCAGAATTAACTCCAGCAAGAACATAGCTGCTCTGTAATTCTATGCATATTTATGTATCACAATGTTTTGGCAAATAAATATATCTTTATCTGATTGTGGTTGATTAGTAGAAATTGCCATATGGTGTTAAGTCCACTTGTAGGTACATAATTTTTGTAATTTTGTGCATTAAATTTTTAAATAAATAAAATAAATAATAAGTCTTAAATAGGAAGAATAATATAATAAAGGTGAAGAATTGGATTTGTTCTATCTCTCTGGAACCATCCTGATTTGAAAAATTATTTATGTGTGAATTATTTATCCCGAAATTACCATGTAAGCAAACCTACAGGGCACAGAACTGCAGTTGTTAAATATATTCTCATTGTCATTATCGCGGCCACTAAAAGTTTTTTACTAGACAACTTCACACATAGATTTATATAGACTTGTTGGGAAAGGCCTCTTATTTTTATGTTGTAGGATGAATCAGGATTCATTTACGTAGGTACTGCCGAAGTATATTATGTCTAATCATCATGACATAGTGCAGACTGGGTACCTTTCTTTTTTTTTTTTTGATTTCGCAGGGGGAAATGCATTTAGGCACTGAGTGTGGGACTCCTGGGCCGCTAGACGGCCCAGACTACCCACTAAAACCCCCTGCGTTACCGCGCCTGCCGTTAGGTATTTTGATGCCTGACTACTATAATGTGAAAACTAAAGTGCACTACAAGTAGGTAAGGATATATTCCTAATAAGGTAGGTACTTATTAGGAATATATCTTAATTATTTTTATTATGAACATTAACTATAGCGACTTACTTTTTCACTTTATCCAAGTTTCCATTCTTTAATATGGCCAAAAGCGTAGTAGGCAAGCTGGAGTCTACTTTATTCAAATCCACAACATTGTCTCCGTCTAGATATCCTACTCGTAGACCATCATTTCTATCGGAACCGCCTCCCGGCTGTTTGTATGTAAACTGCACAAGTTTCATGTTTTTGTTCTGTGTTATAGAAAAATATCTATGTATACTCGTCCTTTGAGAGTTTATCACTGAAGCATTTGTAAAACCGCGAGGTTTTAAATACAATAATCCTCGATATAACACTCCACTCATGTTCAAGTACAGCGGTTCAAGGTGATAACAAACGTCACTTTTTATTTTGATCAAATGATAGGAATTACGTAAACAAATAGTTACTAGTGTTGCAGCAATAGTGTTGACTATCGATAGTATTGTCAAATTGTCAATAGTATTCTGACCTTGAAAAATAGTCACACTATCGATAGGCCTGTCGATAGTATTGCCACGTGTCAATACTATCGATACTATTGATGTTTTCTGATCAATCGACTTCACGGCCGATTCTACTAATTACAAACGTAGAATGTCGTATCTCAATTATTGTGTCTCAAGAGCCAAAGAAATTGAACTAAAGCGACAAGATCTCTGTAAGACTTCTATGATTTCTTTGGCTTTTGAGACACAACTGAGGCATACAACATGTAGTATGTTTGTAATTAGCAGAATCAAGGGCCTGGACAGGACTTAAGTTTTGGAGACTAAAACGGGCCGCCCAAGACCGATAGAAATACCGCATGCTGACCTCCAAACTTAAGATGGCACCGCCGTGCCTCAGTTGTGTCTCAAAAGCCATAGAAATTGTAATAAAACATAGAACTCTAGACACAATGAGGGATTTTCCGTGACACAAATTAAAAAAAGAAATAGTTCCAAATGACTTCATAGATGGCGCTTAGTAAAAGCCGAGAGAAAAAATTCCATACAAAAAGCAAAAAAATCCACGGGATTGGCATTAAAAAAAATAAAACTTAGTAAAAAAAAAAACTAAAAAGTATCTATATTGTGATTTGTGCAACTGTCAAACTGTTATGTGATTTTTTTTCTGCCTCTGGATGAAAAGTAAAAGCGCACCATATAGGTTCAGCCATTATTACTACTCGGCTTTCATAAAACGCTATCTGTTGAGACTTTTTTGTACTGATTTTTTTTTTCTTAATTAGCTGTCAGAAAAATCGCTCATTGAGACACGATATCGACGTTTGTAATTAGTGGAATCGGCCCCCAGGACTAAAAATAAAGATATCTTGTACAATACTTTTTTATTCTAATTAGTTATTATTCATTCAATACATTGATTCAAACTACGTAGAGTGTCCCCTTCCCCGTCATTAGTTTATTGAAGTGTTGCCACATCATAATTGAATTGACAAATCAGTATTGCCGCAATTATAATTTTTAGTAAAATGAGGGATTTTCCGTGACACAAATTAAAAAAAGAAATAGTTCCAAATGACTTCATAGATGGCGCTTAGTAAAAGCCGAGAGAAAAAATTCCATACAAAAAGCAAAAAATTCACGGAAATGCACAGAAATAATTTTTTTTTTTAAATATAAGCAGAAGAAACACAAATTTCACATACACTCTGATGATATTTGACAATATTTGCATCCTGTTCATGATAAGGACTGTCACATAACTCTGTCCCTTTCCTTCTTTAGCATTGCAATGTATTGCAACACGAACCACTACACTGAAAGATTTATCATCCAAGCCGGATTTTTCATGCGAAATGATCCTTAACTGTCATATTTGTTGTGTTGTCACAGTTGTCATAAATATTTAAAATTATTTTTTACTGTTTTGTGCTTTTAAACTCAATAGAAATGATAAAATGCAACGTGTACAATATGTGGAAGTGTTTCATAAAAAAATATTCGTGGAATATCGTTCCTTCGGTAATAGACCGAGAGGTCACGGGAATTTTCGTAACGATCAGGGAAACGGATAGACTTGCTTTTATGGGTTGTAGAGTAGTCCCCTAATGTGAATGATGTCGGTCTGCCGGCTCTCAGTGGTAGCTTCTTCGAGCTATAGGGCCTGAAAGGTACTTCATTGTTGCGAAAAAAAAACGATCTGAGAAATGGTTAGTTTTAGTACATATTCAAAGTATGGCATCTCCGCATGTGAAACAAGTTGGTCTGCCGGCTGTCAGTGGTTGCATTTCAGAGCTATGAGGCGCGCAAGTCACTGCATAGTTACAAAAAAAAAACGATAAGAGAAATGGTTAGTTTTAGTACTAATTGGAAGAATGGTGTATCCACAGATGAAACGAGTTGGTCTGCCGGCTGTCAGTGGTTGTATGTCAGAGCTATCATCGTTCACGTAAGTCGCTTATTTGAGGAAAAAGTCTAAAAAAACATTGAAAAGCGGGAAAATAGGCGAATTTTTCTATTTCATGCCAGCCGCTGTCGTATCTGCGTATGTTTGACCCAACCTCAAACTTGCGCCGCGCACCACCGCACTGTGGGGAAAAAAATCGCCTCTAGAGAAAAAAAAAGGTTTTCTTCAGAAAATCGACGTCGATTTTGGTAAAAACTGATTATGTATTTCATTTTTGATCTTAATAAGAAGACTTTTTATTAATACTATTTTTGCTAACATTGCATTCTTTTAATAGGTACTAAAACTGACCATTTCTCTTACCGCTTTTTTTCGTAACTAAGCAGTGACTTTCGCGCCTCATAGCTCTGAAATGCAACCACTGATAGCCGGCAGACCAACTTGTTTCACATGCGGAGATGCCATACTTTGAATATGTACTAAAACTAACCATTCCTCAGATCGTTTTCTATTTTTTGCAACAATGAAGCTCCTTCAAGCCTTAATAGCTCAAAGTGGCAACCACTGATAGCCGGCAGACCAACTTGTTTCACATGAGGAGATGCCATATTTTGAATATGTACTAAAACTAACCATTTCTCTGATATTTTTTTTTCAACAATGAAGCCCCTTCCAGGCCCTAGGTATAGCTCAAAGTGGCAACCACTGAAGGCCGGCAGACCAACTTGTTTCACCTGTGGAGACACCATTCTTTCAATAAGAACTAAAACTGACTTCTTTTACCGTTTTATTTCGTAACTATGCAGTGACTTTCGCGCCTCATAGCTCTGAAATGCAACCACCGACAGCCGGCAGACCAACTTGTTTCACATGCGGAGATACCATACTTTGAATATGTACTAAAACTTACCATTCCTCAGATCGTTTTCTATTTTTTGCAACAATGAAGCTCCTTCTAGCCTTTATAGCTCAAAGTGGCAACCGCTGACAGCCGGCAGACCAACTTGTTTCACATACGGAGATGCCATACTTTGAATATATACTAAAACTAACCATTCTTCGGATCGTTTTCTATTTTTTGCAACAATTAAGCTCCTTCTAGCCTTTATAGCTCAAAGTGGCAACCACTGACAGCCGGCAGACCAACTTTTTTCACATACGGAGATGCCATACTTTGAATATATACTAAAACTAATCCTTTCTCTGATCGTTTTTTTTTTCGCTACAATGAAGCCCCTTTCAGCACCTATAGCTCAAAGTGGCAACCACTGATAGCCGGCAGACCAACTTGTTTCACATACGGAGATGCCATACTTTGAATATGTACTAAAACTAACCATTTCTCTGAGCATTTTTTTTCGCAACAATGATTCCAGGCTCTAGAGCTCGAAGTGGTAACCACTGAAAGCCGGCAGACAGACTCGTTAACCTGTAGTGACACCATTCTTCCAATAGGTACTAAAACTGACCATTTCTCTTACGGTTTTTTTTTTGTAACTATGCAGTAACTTTCGCGCCTCATAGTTCTGTAATGCAACCACTTATAGCCGGCAGACCAATTTGTTTCACATGCGGAGATGCCATACTTTGAACATGTACTAAAACTAACCATTTCTCAGATCGTTTTCTATTTTTTGCAACAATGTAGCTCCTTCCAGGCCCTAGGTATAGCTCAAAGTGGCAACCACTGACAGCCGGCGGACCAACTTGTTTCACATGCGGAGATGCCATATTTTGAATATGTACTAAAACTAACCATTTCTCTGATATATTTTTTTTTGAAACAATGAAGGCCGGCAGACCAACTGGTTTCACCTGTGGAGACAACATTCTTTCAATAGGTACTAAAACTGACCATTTCTTTTACCGTTTTTTTAGTAACTATGCAGTGACTTTCGCGCCTCATAGCTCTGAAATGCAACCACTGACAGCCGGCAGACCAACTTGTTTCACATGCGGAGATACCATATTTTGAATATATACTAAAACTAACCATTTATCTGATAATTTTTTTTCGCAACAATAAAGCCCCTTCCAGGCCCTAGATATAGCTCGAAATGGCAACCACTGAAGGCCGGCAGACCAACTTGTTTCACCTGTGGAGACACCATTCTTTCAATAGGTACTAAAACTGACCATTTCTCTTACAGTTTTTTTTTCGTAACTATGCAGTGACTGTCTCGCCTCATAGCTCTGAAATGCAACCACTGACAGCCAGCAGACCAACTTGTTTCACATGCGGAGATGCCATACTTTGAATATATACTAAAACTAACCATTTCTCTATCGTTTATTTTTTCGCAACAATGAAGCCCCTTCCAGCCCCTATAGCTCAAAGTGGCAACCACTAACAGCCGGCAGATCAATTTGTTTCACATGCGGAGATGCCATACTTTGAATAAGTAAAGGTGAAACGAGTTGGTCTGCCGGCTCTCAGTGGTTGCCACTTCGAGCTTGTTGCGAAAAAAAATGATCAGAGAAATTGTTAGATTTATTACATGTTCAAAGTATGGCATCTCCGCATGTGAAACAAGTTGGTCTGCCGGCTGTTAGTGGTCGCATTTCAGAGCGATGATGCGCGAAAGTCACTGCATAGTTACGAAATAAAACGGTAAAAGAAATGGTCAGTTTTAGTACCTATTGAAAGAATGGTGTCTCCACAGGTGAAACAAGTTGATCTGCCGGCCTTCAGTGTTTGCCACTTCGAGCTATACCTAGGGCCTAGAAAATTGCCTTGAGAAAATGGCCTTCATTGTTGCAAAAAAAAAATATATCAGAGAAATGGTTAGTTTTAGTACATATTCAAACTATGGCATCTCCGCAAGTGAAACAAGTTGGTCTGCCGGCTGTCAGTGGTTGCATTTCAGAGCGATGATGCGCGAAAGTCACTGCATATTTACGAAAAAAAACGGTTAGAGAAATGGTCAGTTTTAGTATCTATTGAAAGAATGGTGTCTCCACAGGTGAAACAAGTTGGTCTGCCGGCCTTCAGTGTTTGCCACTTCGAGCTATACCTAGGGCCTGGAAAATTGCCTTGAGGAAAATGGCCTTTATTGTTGCAAAAAAAAATTATCAGAGAAATGGTTAGGTTAGGTTAGGTATATTCAAAATATGGCATCTCCGCATGTGAAACAAGTTGGTTTGCCGGCTGTCAGTGGTTGCCACTTTGAGCTATAGGGGCTGAAAGGGGCTTCATTGTAGCGAAAAAAAAAACGATCAGAGAAATGGTTAGTTTTAGTATATATTCAAAGTATGGCATCTCCGTATGTGAAAAAAGTTGGTCTGCCGGCTGTCAGTGGTTGCCAATTTGAGCTATAAAGGCTAGAAGGAGCTTCATTGTTGCAAAAAATAGAAAACGATCCGAGGAATGGCTAGTTTTAGTATATATTCAAAGTATGGCATCTCCGTATGTGAAATAAGTTGGTCTGCCGGCTGTCAGCGGTTGCCACTTTGAGCTATAAAGGCTAGAAGAAGCTTCATAGTTGCAAAAAATAGAAAACGATCTGAGGAATGGTTAGTTTTAGTACATATTCAAAGTATGGTATCTCCGCATGTGAAACGATTTGGTCTGCCGGCTGTCAGTGGTTGCATTTCAGAGCTATGAGGCGCAAAAGTCACTGCATAGTTACGAGATAAAACGGTAAAGAAATGGTCAGTTTTAGTTCTTATTGAAAGAATAGTCTCCACAGGTGAAACAAGTTGGTCTGCCGGCCTTCAGTGGTTGCCACTTCGAGCTATACCTAGGGCCTGGAAGGGGCTTCATTGTTGAAAAAAAAATTATCAGAGAAATGGTTAGTTTTAGTACATATTAAAAATATGGCATCTCCTCATGTAAAACAAGTTGGTCTGCCGGCTATCAGTGGTTGCCACTTTGAGCTATTAAGGCTTGAAGGAGCTTCATTGTTGCAAAAAATAGAAAACGATCTGAGAAATGGTTAGTTTTAGTACATATTCAAAGTATGGCATCTCCGCATGTGAAACAAGTTGGTCTGCCGGCTATCAGTGGTTGCATTTCAGAGCTATGAGGCGCGAAAGTCACTGCTTAGTTACGAAAAAAAAAACGGTAAGAGAAATGGTCAGTTTTAGTACCTTTTAAAAGAATGCAATGTTAGCAAAAATAATATTAATAAAAACTCTTCTTATTAAGATCAAAAATGAAATACATAATCAGTTTTTACCAAAATCGACGTCGATTTTCTGAAGAAAACCTTTTTTTTCTCTAGAGGCGATTTTTTTCCCCACAGTGCAGTGGTGCGCGGCGCAAGTTTGAGGTTGGGTCAAACATATGCAGATACGACAGCGGCTGGCATGAACTAGAAAAATTCGCCTATTTTCCCGCTTTTCAATGTTTTTTTAGACTTTTTCCTCAAATAAGCGACTTACGTGAACGATGATAGCTCTGAAATACAACCACTGACAGCCGGCAGACCAACTCGTTTCATCTGTGGATACACCATTCTTCCAATTAGTACTAAAACTAACCATTTCTCTTATCGTTTTTTTTTTTGTAACTATGCAGTGACTTGCGCGCCTCATAGCTCTGAAATGCAACCACTGACAGCCGGCAGACCAACTTGTTTCACATGCGGAGATGCCATACTTTGAATATGTACTAAAACTAACCATTTCTCAGATCGTTTTTTTTTCGCAACAATGAAGCACCTTTCAGGCCCTATAGCTCGAAGAAGCTACCACTGAGAGCCGGCAGACCGACATCATTCACATTAGGGGACTACTCTACAACCCATAAAAGCAAGTCTATCCGTTTCCCTGATCGTTACGAAAATTCCCGTGACCGCTTAGACTATAAGCAATACATGTTTTTTTGACGTGCCCAATGATAATATACAATTTCGTGTTTTTTTTTAAACAATAACCATTATTAGACTTTTGAATGCTATTTATCAGCAATATCATTATTTATTTTATAAAGTAGTGTATTAATTATAACCATTTCATAAGAAATACTATAAGTAATTTAATAATTTCGTAAATAGCATAGATCATTTGACAGATCCAGTTTTGTTTACTATGGCTGGGCCGAATCAAGGCAAATATACAAATTTAGTACATATTTTATAAAAATCTCAGGAATTCTTTCTTGAAGATTAAAATGCACATTTTATAAAAATACTGACAGTGAATTTTATTTCAGGACAAGGAAAATATGCCAGAAAATAATACCTCAAGAAAGATAACTGTTATGGGGACTATTTCTCTTACGTACTACGAGTACCAGGACAGTGAATGGACGCCAGCAACCATCAACATCATTGCAATGTTTCATTGCACGTGATTTTTAATAATTTAAAATAAATGTGATTGATTTAATGACTAGTATTTTTTCCCAAAAGGAATAGAATTTCCCATCGTAAAAAGCTGATGCAGATCCGTCCGCATACCGCGCACGGCTTAAGATTCGGCATCTCAAAATTTTTGGTTTTGCTACACTGTACTGAATATAATTAATTATCTTAGATCCGACCCTGTATTCTGTCGTTGTGTGAATAATAATCTTAGTGTGTGTTTTTGCCATGCAATTTCAAATGACATGTTCAGTCTGCTTACTATTATTATATGTCTGTGCGGAAATGGCATTTAAAAAAAATAAAACTTAGTAAAAAAAACAACTAAAAAGTATCTATATTGTGATTTGTGCAACTGTCAAACTGTTATGTGATTTTTTTTTCTGCCTCTGGTTGACAAGAAAAAGCGCACCATATAGGTTCAGCCATTATTACGACTCGGCTTTCATAAAACGCTCTCTGTTGAGACTTTTTTGTATTGATTTTTTTTTCTTAATTAGCTGTCAGAAAAATCGCTCATTTATAAAAAATAAATAATTTTAAAAAAATTTTATTTCTGTGTTTTTAACTCAACTTCTCAACAAGGATATACAACCTGGATTGGCCATTACAGTCATTTCCTCTCTGGTAATAGTACAAGAACACGCTCATACTCGTTATATAAAACTACTTTGTCGGCCAATGGCCGCCATTCGACTACTTGCAGAGTGCGCGTGATAATCTCCAACAAAAACGCCGAGTTGCAGTGTTTCGGAGTGCAAAAAAGGTCACATACCTCCAATTTTCAAAAGAACAATATAACTGTGATTGTTATTTTGTTTAAATTTTGTTAAATAATACACGAAATTAGCAAAAAACAACAAGGACATCATCAACAACAGTGTTGCCTATAAATCTCATCTTCCTCCCCAATTACTATTAATGGGGTAAATTTTGAAATTTGAGTAATATCATGGTTTACCGTAATGTGGGGCTTTTTGCAATCATGGGGATAATTGGAATTTTATGAAAAAAAAATTTGGTTACGAATATTTTTTTATCTGGCTATAGTAGGAAACGTATTTTATAACTTGGCAGTACAACAATTTCTTATGTCAATGTCAAATAAGTTTTTTATACGTTGCCGGCGCCGAACATTGGGCAGTGACTTATTTTATAAACTCCTGAAATTCGTAGTATTTCGAGGCCTGGAAACTTTCGTCGGGTACACCACATATTGAAAGGTATGTACAAAGTAATCTAAACTGCGTAAAAGTGTACCTATTTCATCCGCTTTCCAGGGCTTCAGTTAGAATGTTCCTATCTCTCACTGTTGGTCTGCTTTTTGGTGGTTTTTGAAATGCGGCTTTTTGGTTTTTGTTTGGGGCTAATTGAAACATAGTTTTAAATAGCCCCCTTTGAAGCTTGTAAAATATTGCTTTGTCTTTTGTTCGTCGTTTCAAATAGCCCCAAAAGCAGATTTTGACTCAATTAAGGGTAAGTTATTTACCAAATGACAATACGAAAAGTGTATTTATTATTTATAAGGTTGTGATCTATTGCTAAAATTTCATCATCATCCCAATTAAATCTCTAGCGGTAAATCTGTAGAACCCAGGGTTCGCTACATATCTTAATTATATACATATAGTATACAGAGCGACTGTCGTGTGACATTTATTTTTTCGATAAAATCGGTTTTGAACTACATTTAGTTTTCACATTATAATTACTTTTCATTTTCGAATGAAATTATTAAAAATTAAATCAGATGTATTTTTAAGTAAATATTTATTATAGAACCCTTTAAAACCTTAAAAGGGGCAATTTCGTTCGTCAGTACGAAGGACTATATCAACGGAACCAATTAAAAAAAAAAGGTCTCCGCATATATTTGCCCCTTTGGCGGAACATTGTTGTATGGAAATCTCAATTTTATTTTCGATTTCCCATCATTGGTTCCATACAAAAAGTTCGTAAACAGACTGAATCACCCCTTTTACGGTCGGACAGGGCTTTTTCTATAGCCCGAATATGTAAAAATACTCCTCAGTGACATAGGCTATGGCTATATTATTTGTAAATGTAGCCATTGATAGTCTATGTCACCCAGGTCATTACGTAGTAGGAATCTAATAAAATCTAATTTATTAAAATCAGTTCAGTAGTTTAGGCACTACGATGAACATACTCTTACAAATATAATTACTATAAAAACTAAAAGGTAATAATTTTCGCAGTCTATGTATGTAACATAGACTGCGAAAATCATTACCTTTTGGTTTTGCCAGTCGGTTAAAAATACAAAGCACTTCGCCTTAAATATTCCAAATATTGCTTGATACTTTACGAATAATACATTTGATATTCTACATGAAATTCCAAATATCCCCAAATTAGTGATGGTATATATTATCGAATAAATAAAAAATGGTGGATTATTTCCTTTTCAGTGTTGCAAGTAGTGAAATTGAGATAGTCTCAAGACAGTATCTTTCCCTTTAACCGTTCCAAATAACGCTTATTGTTTTTTTTAACATGAAGTTGAAAAAAATGAGAAACCACAAAGCAATGAAGTCAGATACCAAATAACCCCATTAAAGCGATATTTGGAAAGGCACATTTAAAACATTATATCTTCTAAATTATTTATAGGTAATAAAAAGTTATTATTGTGATTCCGAGAAAAATAAAAAAACTACCCTAAAAAATATAGTTTATATCTGCAAAGTGTTTTTGTAAACACCAGTTTTATGAAAAAACTGGTCCAATTAACTTTACGGTACTTCTATTTAAAAATACTTTGTTGTTTACTGTACTCAATAATAAATAAATTATACTTACTATAATAAATGCGAAGGTTTGGATGTGAGTTTGTGAACTTGTGAGTTTGTGAGGATGTTTGTTACTCAATCACGCAAAATCTACTGGGCGGATTTCGATAAAATTTGGTACACGGGTAGAAAAATACCGGGAATAGCACATAGAGTACTTTTTATCCCGAAATTCCCACGGGACGAATCCCCGGGGTGTGGCTACTAAAAAATAAATAAATATATATTTACACTACTACAAACGCACAGACAAATCACACGGATTGAGTTAGCTCCAAAGTAAGTTTGAGACTATAATCGGGCCGAAACCTAAACTCCCGTATGACGTATATCACTTTGACAATAATAGTGATGTACTTAAACACGAATCGTTGCGATTATTTGATGTTACGTAAAAAAAACAAATCAAAATAAAATAATTACTTTTATTAATCAGTAGTCTGAACCTGAGTCAGATTCGCTGTCATCGTCACTAACATGGATAATAAATTCATTGTGAATAATATTATCTACTCTGATGTCAGGATTCGATACGGATGCGTGAATTCTTGTCCCTTTTTCTTTCTTTTTTTGTATTACTTTAATGTTAATTTTTTTAAATCTAAAACGCAATAATTTTTATATCTAGCATTTACAAACCTTATTAAATTAATCGATAAATTAAACGATTATCGCGATTTTTTACATTTTCACTATCGATTTATTGTAGCCGGATGCTATGAAACTCTCTAAACGGGCAAGTCGGAAGTTGAAGTACTAAATTTCCGCGCATAGATAAAAATTCATAAAAACATTAAAAAATTCTGAACTTCATGGGCTCGATGATGATACATGTCATATGGGAGTTTAGGTTTTGGCCCTACTATAGTGTTACGGGAAACTAACTCAACGATACAATATTTTATAACAAATAGGTACATATATAGATAAACATATAATATAAAAGATCATTTTCCATCTTAACCCGACAGGGGATCGAACCGGGACCTCCGGTGTGACAGTTCGGCGTGATGACCGTTGTTGGGTCACGGAGGTCGTCAAATTATCAGGAAGTTTATAATACAATAATAATAGTTCTGCTATCGTCGAATTTACTATAAAAACATAATCTTATACTATCCTAATCGATATTTAAGTACTTCTTAATTTTTTGTAAACACCGAAAGAGTAAAATAACGTTATTCTAGTTGTTAATATATTAAAGAATAGGCAATTTTAACTTCAGACTCTAGCAACACTGTTTGACACGTCAGCAAATTTAGTGATGGGACATCACAATAACAACTGTACGTGTTATTGACATTTTTATTAACTCCCTCAAGAGGATCGTACGTACGTATTGGGTATGATATGTATTAATAATCCTCTTTTTTCTGCTAGGTTTTTAAGAATCGATATACCTTCAAATGCATTTACGTAAGTAAATTTTTAAAACTCGTTAATCTAAATAATTAAAGTAAAAACCAACCTCGTAAAATTCTAGAATTTTATCGACTATTCAACATCGATACATTCAAGCACTGGCTATTGTGCGCGCAGCTTTCCCCCCACCGTAAGTGGCAGACTCATGGAAGTAATGAGTACTTTGTACAAAGTACTTCTTACTTCCATGGGCAGACTTTTTTGTATTGAGACCACAGAAGTAAATTTTTTTTTTAATATAATTATATGTCTGTGATTGAGACTTGCGTTCATTTCTATTCCCGATCTTATTATTCTGAGTATACAACTTACATATTAGTATATTGTTCTGAGCATGTTCTCTGAGTATATTGTAGATCACAGACTTTTAATACTTTACTTCTTATATAAAAAAAAAACTGTGGCTTTTTCCGTGATTGAACTCCACATGCACCGTTTAGGCGTTAAAAAGAATGATAAGTAAAATGGTAAAAGCGCATAATAGTAAATATTTCAGTGCTATATAGTATATGAGCTGCCAGGACTATATACAGTCTGTCTATTAAGTCCTGAAATTAAATGATGGCGCCACTGATGTGCATGTAGCAATCCTGTATAGTGTGACCAAAATAATTTTGATACTAGCAGTTCATTCAGGTAAAGCGAGCTAATAAATAAAACACATTATTCAGTCATATTGTTTCCGTTTTATTTACAGTAGGTACCTTGCTTATGAAAAGTTTTACTAAACATTTTTAATTTAACCAGAATAATGTTTTTAATAATGTTTGTTGCAATGGCTCAGGATAGGAAATGTTGGCGTATACAAAAGGAGGCTTATACCCAGCAGTGGGTCATGGAAGGCTGACGATGAATGTTTTATACTTAAAATACTAAGGTTGATCACTTTTACTCATCATTGGAGTCCAAATATTCAACAAGAAACGTTTCGTAGCCGCTTTCATCAGCGGCACTGTCATTACTATAGCTGCTGTCACCACTGCTGCTATCATCGCCTAAGCGAACAATCAATTCGTCTATATCTAGATTTAGGTAACGTCCTCGCTCATAGTACTCTTTTTTGAGCGTCTCAACGTAATGGCAGCAGTTTTTCCATATTCAGATGTGATGCTGTAGAAGGCCTCTCCAACAAGTTGCTTCCTCGACTATGGGCCTAACTGTACTCTTTGGTTTTCCTAAAAAAAAGGAATAAAAATTGTAACAGAATAGAAACAATAACTTATTCACAAGAAACAAATAATTCAAATTCAAAATTGATAGAAAACCCGAATAGACTGAGATGTACCATCATAATGTATCAAAAATTTATGATCATACTATAATATGACCTATTTACAATTTTATTCTAACCTAAAAGTGTACGTTGTAAACAATACCTTTTTTCTTTTAAAAATCGTAAATTCAGTATATTTGTAACTTCAGGTTGATAAAAAACAAACAATAACACGGTTACATACCCATAATAATATGTTGTTCTCCCATAAATATCATCGAAATCTCACAAAATTCGTCCATCCTTGCACTCCGCAAAACATTGCTGGAAAACTTTAAAAATCAATTCCCGCGTGCGACTCCGATTTACTTTATTCATTTTTTAAACTTTTCTGCGTAGTTTTGTCTTAATTTATTGCAGTTTAATCAAAACAATAAAAATACAAACGAAAAACAATTAAATATTGTTGACAGCATTGACAACTAATGTAATTACGTTTGGTGTTGCCAGACACATCATCAATGTTAGTTCCTCGAACTGGGCCCGAATTCTCTAACTCCCAAACGTACGTTATTGTATTTCAGTTGTGTCTCAAATGCCAAATTTACGCCATTTGGTATTCTGCACCTTATTTGACGCCTGAGGACATGATACCGACATACTATTGGCCCATTTCGGTATTCTGCACGTTATCAAAAGTGCCATTGGCACGTCGATTGTTGAAGTATTGGTATTCTCTTTGCTATTTGACAGGAGTTTGTCAGGTAGATCTGTCGGATCTCAATTGCTTTTTGGCCATTGAGCAACAACCAATGATATATTATAATACAGATATGTTACGTTCATAGTAATTTGCGTTTTAGGTCTGTTCCGAGCAATCCAAAACTACACACATCGACAAGTTTTACTGATAAGTAAGACAAGAGATACAAAAGAGCATGCGAATGAAAGAGATAGCAATAGTTTTCAATGATTCCTCGTCAAATGTTTCTTATGCATAGAGTAACATTTTTTGTTGTAGAGAGGACACTTATTTGAAAAGAAAGTACATGGGTAAGAAATAAAACATCTTATAAAAGTAAATCATATATATTGAAATATTTAACAATTCAGTGTCGGAAAAAACTCGGAAACCTAATTGATAAAAAGAAAAACAATAGTAATCCTCAATTATCAGTATAATGTATTATAATAGTATAAAATCGAATTCAGTGAAACTATTTTAATGTTTATTAAATTAGTCCATTACACACATTAGATAGCTATTATAATAACGAACAATAATAAAAAACAACTGAACATTAATTTTAGGCATTGAAGTCACCATCAGTATTCGATTCTGCACTAACTAATCTATGTCCGCAGCGCACGCATCCTTGTCGCTCTCACGTCAAAACTAGAATCTCTCTTTCTTTGTCTGAACATGGCGTCAGTGATTAAATTATTTGGAAAAATAATTGAAATATACTAAACAATCAAACTATTTTTGCATACACACATGTGATAAGAGATCCCTTGTACCTACTTTGTTTACTTTAGAATCATAATTGGTACACTTTCGAAACACACACGATGGAATTTTTAATATATTTTGGTAAGGACACAGGAACTTACGACGCGGTACGCTCGACGAGGCGCTGGGCGCAGACTGGGGCCGAATTCTGCAACTCCCAAACGTACGTTATTGTATTTCAGTTGTGTCTCAAATGCCAAATTTTCGCCATTTGGTATTCTGCACCTTATTTGACGCCTGAGGACATGATACTGACATACTATTGGCCCATTTCGGTATTCTGCAGGTTATCAAAAGTGCCATTGGCACGTCGATTGTTGAAGTATTGGTATTCTCTTTGCTATTTGACAGGAGTTTGTCAGGTAGATCTGTCGGATCTCAATTGCTTTTTGGCCATTGAGCAACGACACCTTTTAAGATCAAATTGTAAAGTAGTATGTATGCAAGTATGGTTTACATTGTTTCATTTAGTGATGAATCCCATAATTTTACCTCTTCATTGGTGGCTCTTATTCATTACAAATGTCGTACCTATATAGCCGACGAGATATTAAAGACATTTCGGCTTAAAATGCTCAAGTTATAGACCTCAACAAAGAGGTAACCCCATTACTAATAAATGATAATTTGTCGAGATAGAAAATTGCCAAATTTAAAGGTTAGTAAGAGTTTCCGAGGTAAATGCACTTGTAACTATTGTGACTGTACGTAATTCAATGAACCGCTGATATTTTTTTATATTAAAGGTTAAGTATATATAGTATGTATAAGATCATACATATAAGAATACTATAATAGTTGAGCCCCGGATATGATGTGGAAACTTTGTAATGAAAAGCACCTTAGGTTGCTATTCCTTATATTTTCTACCCTTGTACCAAATTTTATTGAAATCCGTCTTGTAAATTTTGTGTGACAGTATGTAACATAAATCCAAACTCACAAACATCCAAATATAGGTAGGTACTCTGTGCATTCAATAAGGACCCACATCACAAGATTTTTACCTATATTACTGCGATGCGATTATTAAAATTTTGTTTCAAAAAAATTCAAAATTATTTATTATGTATCTAACAATGACACTAATACAATCATATAATAAAGAGGAAGTGTTTGTATGCATGTGAGTTCGTTTGCAGAGGTATTCTATGAGTGTAATGTGGTACTCAGAACAATAATATACATACTTTAATGCCTAGTATATAAATAGTATTTGGTAATACTATGTAAAAATGTCTTTTCAGCTGTTCCTGTTCTCACATTTCAAGCAATATTGAAAATTAAATGCTGTGTGTGTGCAGTGATACCCCTGTTAACTGTGTAGGTCGAAGCAAAGAACTAAAGACAGTATCATACATACATATTATTGTTTTCCTATGGGAAGGCACCATCAGGCAAGTCTATATTTCTGTACATACAAAATTATAGACTAACCGAGTTGTCAACACAGAGACAAAACTGCTGAAAGTAGAAACTTGAAATTTGGTAGAGGGTGTTTCAAGAGCACAAGCTGTACCCTGGGGCTTTGCTCCTATTAGAATTTAGGGATAAAAAGTACCTACCTTTTGTGCTAAGTATGTCTGGTATTTTTCAACTCGTGTACCAAATTTCATTAAAATTCATCCAGTATATTTATTATGAGTAACAAACATCCAATCTTTGCATCGCATTTATAAATATTATAGTAGAATTAGCAGAGAATAAGTGAGTATTAAAAAAGCGGTAAAATGTATTGTATAATCAGTTTTTAACATCTTTGAAACTGGTTGATGCTTAAATTGTCAAATGATATTTAAATAATAACTGTACTTTATACTTTCAATACTATGCCAACCCCACATAAGTAGGAATTGGTAAATAGGAAGAAGATACTACATCTGTTTCTATCTACAAATATAAAGAAATAAAATTTTCAGATTGTCACAAAATAACAGTATGCTTAGTAATTTGTACCAAACAAGTTCTGTAATTATTATTTGCAGGCTCGATCAACTGGAGTAATGTGCTTTAGAAAAAGGTGTCATCCATAGCTTGTTAAAAGACTATGTAAGTATTCTCATCCATATAAATATAAATAAAAATTGTATTATTGAATTCAACACTGACCGAGTGGTATATAAATGCAGAGACAAAACTGCTGTAAGTAGAAACTTGAACTTGTGTAGAGGTTCTTTATATAGCATATGCTGCACCCTGGGGCTTTACTCCCTTGAGAATATACAGATAAAAAGTACCCTATGCCATTTTCAGTATTTTTCTACTCGTGAACCATATTTCTATGAAATCCATTCAGTAATATTTTGTGATAAGTAACAAACATCCAAAACTTAAACAAATAATTGTTTTTTTTTTATTTACAACTTCCTTAACTAAGTCAACATAGTTACTAGTTCAAAAATATCTCAATTAAGGAACAACTAAAAAAAAATATTTTAAAACAACATGCTTTTCCTTTCTTTGTCTTTACTTTAAAAACCAACAATATAATACCAATATTGTAAAGCTGAAGAGTTTGTTTACACAATAGGCAGACTTAAATAAAAGTTATTCTTTATATAATATAACTAAACATAATTATAACAGCAGTAAAAATTATTTGTCATTCTTGCAGGGACGATCAACTGATGGCGGTTTCCTGCTTGAGAAACGAGCTGACATCCATAACTTGTTGAAAAACTGTGGAGGAAACAGTGTGGTCTGGTTTAGGATATATTTTAAAGACTAATAAACAAAATAATAATAATATTCTTGTATTATTCATTACTACCTTACATAATATCTTTATCTTAACATATTAAAAAATAAAGTCCCCTGCCATGTCTGTTTGTGATAAACTAGAAAAGTATTGAACAGATTTTCATGCAGTTTTCACCAATGAACAGGGCAAGTCATGAGGAAGTAAGTAAGTATATAATTTACTCCAGTGTCCCCGCGTTAAAAAGCAAGCTAATTTAAATAAAGACTCCTGCCGTGTCTGTCTGTTTGCAATTAAGTCAACATTGAAATTATTATCTGTTACTGCACATTGAAAGTCTTAGGTCAACTTACATGCCAGGTATTGTACAATTGAAACATGTCAATATGCTTTATTTATTGAGTTAGGGGTCGCCCTTTTTTTCACTGTGTTAATCAGCCCAGTCTCCTTGTGAAACTCCAGCCAGTCGATGAATACTGTTATATTTTCAAAGCTCCGCACTTAGGTGACTGTAAAAAAATATTATATTTGTTTGAGGACTCATGTTTTAAGTCAAGCATCTTAATCCTATCCTAACTAATATTATAAATGCGAAAGTGAGTTTATTTATGTGTTTGTTACCTCTTCGCAACTTATTTATTGAACAAATCTTTCTGAAATTTCGCATACACTTACCTAGTTAGAAGTACTGAGAAGGGCATAGCGTACCTTTCATCCCGGGAAAAAGCACTGTTCCCGTGGGCGAAAGCTAGTACTTAATAAATAAGATAATTATTGTACTTACAAAGAAAATCTCACCTTAGACGCAAATAAAACTTTAAGAACTCAATCTATAACTGCTTGACTGGATGAGACCCTCCTCGGGTGAAGTCAGACTTATTTGACACGGGAGTTTGACTTATTATTTTCAAGCATATTTTCTTTGTACAAATTAATTTAAATTATAAATAAATTAAAAATTAAAAATAATTTTACAGTAAACAATAGAATGATTATAACCTATAAAACATGACTTTGTCATAGACAGACAGTTTAAATTTTTTTAAAGGCAAAGGCATCAAAGACACACATTAACTAATTTTCAGTTTTTTTCAGATATAAGCGTGAAACATGGCTATATGTCTTTAAATTTATGTCAAAATATCAATGTTAGTTCTAATTGATAATATTTCATACGTTTTTAGCGGAAAAAAGGAGTTTGAATTTTATTATTAAATAATAGTAGTTTTTTCTAGCAGCGACAGAAACACCAAACATTAATCAACAACACCTAGACTGACATCCTATAGACACTTTATTCCCACACTATAGGAACATGAATAACTTGTTGCAGAATACCCTTTATAAGACCTA
This sequence comes from Ephestia elutella, assembly GCA_018467065.1. Taxonomy (NCBI): domain Eukaryota; kingdom Metazoa; phylum Arthropoda; class Insecta; order Lepidoptera; family Pyralidae; genus Ephestia; species Ephestia elutella. Next base: position 6,060,656 of record CM031589.1, read on the forward strand.
TTGATGTCTTATGAGTATTGTGTGGCAGTTGGTCGGTGATTTTAAGTAAAATAGTGGAATTGACACCCAGGACTTTATAGACAAGCTGTAACATCATATTGGCATGGAAGTAATTAGTACTTATTACTTCCATGCATATTGGTTAATTGTCAAGTAAAATCAGTTTTTTTTTTTAGTAAAATACAAATAAAACGAAAAAAGTTTATAATTTTTTTTTCTAAATTATACGAATAATCAAAATTAAATAATTAGGTATTTCCAAATAAAAAAAAAACTTATACTTACTAAATTAAATAAATTAAGAAAAAAAAAACAGTATAAATAAGTCTCACTCAACAGATGGCGTTTTATTGAAAGCCGAGTCGTACTAATGGCTGTACCTATATATTGTGCACTTTTTATTGTCAGCCAGAGGCAGAAAAGAAAAATCACCTAATAGTTTGACTCTTTGACAGTTGCATAAATCACAATACTATACTATACTATGATACTTTTTAGATTCCTTTTTTATTTAAAAAAAAACCAATCCCGTGCATTTTTGTATAGTCTCGCCTTTTACTAAGCGCCATCTATGAAGTCATCTGGAACTATTATTTTTTTTAAATTTGGGTCTCGGAAAATCCCAAGTATTTTTAATAAGGTATCTTTGTATTAGAAGCATACTACAAGAAAAAAAACGTAAACATGATTGTGAAAATAATCAACACTCATGATAATCAATCATCAAAAAGTAATAATAATGTTTTTAGTAATAAAAACAGTATCTTTGGATATTATAATCAGCCTCCCACTCGGTGAACCGACGACCAGGGCGTCAATTCCACTATTTTACTTAAAATCACCGACCAACTGCCACACAATATTCATAAAACATCAATAGGTCTTATAAAGGGTATTCTGCAACAAGTTATTCATGTTCCTATAGTGTGGGAATAAAGTGTCTATAGGATGTCAGGCTAGGTGTTGTTGATTAATCTTTGGTGTTTCCGTCGCTGCTAGAAAAAACTACTATTATTTAATAATAAAATTCAAACTCCTTTTTTCCGCTAAAAACGTATGAAATATTATCAATTAGAACTAACATTGATATTTTGACATAAATTTAAAGACATATAGCCATGTTTCACGCTTATATCTGAAAAAAACTGAAAATTAGTTAATGTGTGTCTTTGATGCCTTTGCCTTTAAAAAAATTTAAACTTTCTGTCTATGACATGACAAAGTCAAGTTTTATAGGTTATATATAATCGTTCTATTGTTTACTGTAAAATTATTTTTAATTTATTTATAATTTAAATTAATTTGTACAAAGAAAATATGCTTGAAAATAATAAGTCAAACTCCCGTGTCAAATAAGTCTGACTTCACCCGAGGAGGGTCTCATCCAGTCAAGCAGTTATCGATTGAGTTTTATTTGCGTCTAAGGTGAGATCTGAGATTTTCTTTGTAAGTACAATAATTATCTTATTTATTAAGTACTAGCTTTCGCCCACGGGAACAGTGCTTTTTCCCGGGATGAAAGGTACGCTATGCCCTTCTCAGTACTTCTAACTAGGTAAGTGTATGCGAAATTTCAGAAAGATTTGTTCAATAAATAAGTTGCGAAGAGGTAACAAACACATAAATAAACTCACTTTCGCATTTATAATATTAGTTAGGATAGGATTAAGATGCTTGACTTAAAACATGAGTCCTCAAACAAATATAATATTTTTTGCAGTCACCTAAGTGCGGAGCTTTGAAAATATAACAGTATTCATCGACTGGCTGTTGTTTCACAAGGAGACTGGGCTCTGATTAACACAGTGAAAAAAAGGGCGACCCCTTACTCAATAAATAAAGCATATTGACATGTTTCAATTGTACAATACCTGGCATTTAAGTTGACCTAAGACTTTCAATGTACAGTAACAGATAATAATTTCAATGTTGACTTAATTGCAAACAGACAGACATGGCAGGAGTCTTTATTTAAATTAGCTTGCTTTTTAACGCGGGGACACTAGAGTAAATTATATACTTACTTACTTCCTCATGACTCGCCCTGTTCATTGGTGAAAACTGCATGAAAATCTGTTCAATACTTTTCTAGTTTATCACAAACAGACATGGCAGGGGACTTTATTTTTTAATATGTTAAGATAAAGATATTATGTAAGGTAGTAATGAATAATACAAGAATATTATTATTATTTTGTTTATTAGTCTTTAAAATATATCCTAAACCAGACCACACTGTTTCCTCCACAGTTTTTCAACAAGTTATGGATGTCAGCTCGTTTCTCAAGCAGGAAACCGCCATCAGTTGATCGTCCCTGCAAGAATGACAAATAATTTTTACTGCTGTTATAATTATGTTTAGTTATATTAAATAAAGAATAACTTTTATTTAAGTCTGCCTATTGTGTAAACAAACTCTTCAGCTTTACAATATTGGTACTATATTGTTGGTTTTTTAAAGTAAAGACAAAGAAAGGAAAAGCATGTTGTTGATTTAAAATATTTTTTTTTAGTTGTTCCTTAATTGAGATATTTTTGAACTAGTAACTATGTTGACTTAGTTAAGGAAGTTGTAAATAAAAAAAACCTTTTTCTTCCCCTTAGGAGTAATTTCCTAAATATACTTATCCTACTTACTACTAATATTACTTACTAGTAATATTTTGTGATAGGTAACAAACATCCAAAACTTAAACAAATAATTGTTTAAGTTTTGGATGTTTGTTACTTATCACAAAATATTACTGAATGGATTTCATAGAAATATGGTTCACGAGTAGAAAAATACTGAAAATGGCATAGGGTACTTTTTATCTGTATATTCTCAAGGGAGTAAAGCCCCAGGGTGCAGCATATGCTATATAAAGAAACTCTTCACAAGTTCAAGTTTCTACTTACAGCAATTTTGTCTCTGCATTTATATACCACTCAGTCAGTCAGTGTTGAATTCAATAATACAATTTTTATTTATATTTATATGGATGAGAATACTTACATAGTCTTTTAACAAGCTATGGATGACACCTTTTTCTAAAGCACATTACTCCAGTTGATCGAGCCTGCAAATAATAATTACAGAACTAGTTTGGTACAAATTACTAAGCATACTGTTATTTTGTGACAATCTGAAAATTTTATTTCTTTATATTATTTGTAGATAGAAACAGATGTAGTATCTTCTTCCTATTTACCAATTCCTACTTATGTGGGGTTGGCATAGTATTGAAAGTATAAAGTATAGTTATTATTTAAATATCATTTGACAATTTAAGCATCAACCAGTTTCAAAGATGTTAAAAACTGATTATACAATACATTTTACCGCTTTTTTAATACTCACTTATTCTCTGCTAATTCTACTATAATATTTATAAATGTGATGCGAAAGATTGGATGTTTGTTACTCATAATAAATATACTGGATAAATTTTAATGAAATTTGGTACATGAGTTGAAAAATACCAGACATACTTAGCACAAAAGGTAGGTACTTTTTATCCCTAAATTCTAATAGGAGCAAAGCCCCTAGGGTACAGCTTGTGCTCTTGAAACACCCTCTACCAAATTTCAAGTTTCTACTTTCAGCAGTTTTGTCTCTGTGTTGACAACTCGGTTAGTCTATAATTTTGTATGTACAGAAATATAGACTTGCCTGATGGTGCCTTCCCATAGGAAAACAATAATATGTATGTATGATACTGTCTTTAGTTCTTTGCTTCGACCTACACAGGTAACAGGGGTATCACTGCACACACACAGCATTTAATTTTCAATATTGCTTGAAATGTGAGAACAGGAACAGCTGAAAAGACATTTTTACATAGTATTACCAAATACTATTTATACACTAGGCATTAAAGTATGTATATTATTGTTCTAAGTACCACATTACACTCATATATAGGTTATATACCTAATCATAGAGCGGGGTCTACTGGCATAAGTATTCAGCTTATGTAGACCCTAACATAAATTAAATTACAAAGAGCTAGCATCCCGCCCCAGTTTCGGGAGGTAGCCTATGTCACTTAGGTATAATGTAGCTTTCTAATAATGAAAGACCTTTTGAAATCGGTTCAGTAATTCTGAAGAATACCTCTGCAAACGAACTCACATGCATACAAACACTTCCTCTTTATTATATGATTGTATTAATGTCATTGTTAGATACATAATAAATAATTTTGAATTTTTTTGAAACAAAATTTTAATAATCGCATCGCAGTAATATAGGTAAAAATCTTGTGATGTGAAACCTTTTAAATTGAATGCACAGAGTACCTACCTACATTTGGATGTTTGTGAGTTTGGATTTATGTTACATACTGTCACACAAAATCTACAAGACGGATTTCAATAAAATTTGGTACAAGGGTAGAAAATATAAGGAATAGCAACATATGGTGCTTTTCATTACAAAGTTTCCACATCATTTCCGGGGCTCAACTATTATAGTATTCTTATATGTATGATCTTATACATACTATATATACTACCTTTAATATAAAAAATATCAGCGGTTCATTGAATTACGTGCAGTCACAATAGTTACAAGTGCATTTACCTCGGAAATCTCTTACTAACCTTTAAATTTGTCAATTTTCCATCTCGACAAAGTATCCCTTATTAGTAATGGGGTTACCTCTTTGTTGAGGTCTATAACTTGAGCATTTTAAGCCGAAATGTCTTTAATATCTCGTCGGCTATATAGGTACGACATTTGTAATGAATAAGAGCCACCAATGAAGAGGTAAAATTATAGGATTCATCACTAAATGAAACAATGTAAACCATACTACTTTACAATTTGATCTTAAAAGGTGTTGTTGCTCAATGGCCAAAAAGCAATTGAGATCCGACAGATCTACCTGACAAACTCCTGTCAAATAGCAAAGAGAATACCAATACTTCAACAATCGATGTGCCAATGGCACGTTTGATAACGTGCAGAATACCGAAATGGGCCAATAGTATGTCGGTATCATGTCCTCAGGCGTCAAATAAGGTGCAGAATACCAAATGGCGTAAATTTGGCATTTGAGACACAACTGAAATACGAACACACAACGTTTGTTAGTTACAGAATTGAGCTCCTGGAGCTCAATTCTGTAACTAACAAACGTGCTTTATCGTATTTCAGTTGTGTCTCAAATGCCAAATTTACGCCATTTGGTATTCTGCACCTTATTTGACGCCTGAGGACATGATACCGACATACTATTGGCCCATTTCGGTATTCTGCACGTTATCAAACGTGCCATTGGCACATCGATTGTTGAAGTATTGGTATTCTCTTTGCTATTTGACAGGAGTTTGTCAGGTAGATATGTCGGATCTCAATTGCTTTTTGGCCATTGAGCAACAACACCTTTTAAGATCAAATTGTAAAGTAGTATGGTTTACATTGTTTCATTTAGTGATGAATCCTATAATTTTACCTCTTCATTGGTGGCTCTTATTCATTACAAATGTCGTACCTATATAGCCGACGAGATATTAAAGACATTTCGGCTTAAAATGCTCAAGTTATAGACCTCAACAAAGAGGTAACCCCATTACTAATAAGGGATACTTTGTCGAGATGGAAAATTGACAAAAAAGGTTAGTAAGAGATTTCCGAGGTAAATGCACTTGTAACTATTGTGACTGCACGTAATTCAATGAACCGCTGATATTTTTTATATTAAAGGTTAAGTATATATAGTATGTATAAGATCATACATATAAGAATACTATAATAGTTGAGCCCCGGAAATGATGTGGAAACTTTGTAATGAAAAGCACCTTATGTTGCTATTCCTTATATTTTCTACCCTTGTACCAAATTTTATTGAAATCTGTCTTGTAGATTTTGTGTGACAGTATGTAACATAAATCCAAACTCACAAACATCCAAATGTAGGTAGGTACTCTGTGCATTCAATTTAAAAGGACCCACATCACAAGATTTTTACCTATATTACTGCGATGCGATTATTAAAATTTTGTTTCAAAAAAATTCAAAATTATTTATTATGTATCTAACAATGACATTAATACAATCATATAATAAAGAGGAAGTGTTTGTATGCATGTGAGTTCGTTTGCAGAGGTATTCTTCAGAATTACTGAACCGATTTCAAAAGGTCTTTCATTATTAGAAAGCTACATTATACCTAAGTGACATAGGCTACCTCCCGAAACTGGGGCGGGATGCTAGCTCTTTGTAATTTAATTTATGTTAGGGTCTACATAAGCTGAATACTTATGCCAGTAGACCCTGCTCTATGATTAGGTATATAACCTATATATGAGTGTAATGTGGTACTTAGAACAATAATATACATACTTTAATGCCTAGTGTATAAATAGTATTTGGTAATACTATGTAAAAATGTCTTTTCAGCTGTTCCTGTTCTCACATTTCAAGCAATATTGAAAATTAAATGCTGTGTGTGTGCAGTGATACCCCTGTTACCTGTGTAGGTCGAAGCAAAGAACTAAAGACAGTATCATACATACATATTATTGTTTTCCTATGGGAAGGCACCATCAGGCAAGTCTATATTTCTGTACATACAAAATTATAGACTAACCGAGTTGTCAACACAGAGACAAAACTGCTGAAAGTAGAAACTTGAAATTTGGTAGAGGGTGTTTCAAGAGCACAAGCTGTACCCTAGGGGCTTTGCTCCTATTAGAATTTAGGGATAAAAAGTACCTACCTTTTGTGCTAAGTATGTCTGGTATTTTTCAACTCGTGTACCAAATTTCATTAAAATTCATCCAGTATATTTATTATGAGTAACAAACATCCAATCTTTCGCATCACATTTATAAATATTATAGTAGAATTAGCAGAGAATAAGTGAGTATTAAAAAAGCGGTAAAATGTATTGTATAATCAGTTTTTAACATCTTTGAAACTGGTTGATGCTTAAATTGTCAAATGATATTTAAATAATAACTATACTTTATACTTTCAATACTATGCCAACCCCACATAAGTAGGAATTGGTAAATAGGAAGAAGATACTACATCTGTTTCTATCTACAAATAATATAAAAAAAAAAAAAAAATTTCAGATTGTCACAAAATAACAGTATGCTTAGTAATTTGTACCAAACTAGTTCTGTAATTATTATTTGCAGGCTCGATCAACTGGAGTAATGTGCTTTAGAAAAAGGTGTCATCCATAGCTTGTTAAAAGACTATGTAAGTATTCTCATCCATATAAAAATAAATAAAAATTGTATTATTGAATTCAACACTGACTGAGTGGTATATAAATGCAGAGACAAAATTGCTGTAAGTAGAAACTTGAACTTGTGAAGAGGTTCTTTATATAGCATATGCTGCACCCTGGGGCTTTACTCCCTTGAGAATATACAGATAAAAAGTACCCTATGCCATTTTCAGTATTTTTCTACTCGTGAACCATATTTCTATGAAATCCATTCAGTAATATTTTGTGATAAGTAACAAACATCCAAAACTTAAACAATTATTTGTTTAAGTTTTGGATGTTTGTTACCTATCACAAAATATTACTAGTAAGTAATATTAGTAGTAAGTAGGATAAGTATATTTAGGAAATTACACTCCTAAGGGGAAGAAAAAGGTTTTTTTATTTACAACTTCCTTAACTAAGTCAACATAGTTACTAGTTCAAAAATATCTCAATTAAGGAACAACTAAAAAAAATATTTTAAATCAACAACATGCTTTTCCTTTCTTTGTCTTTACTTTAAAAAACCAACAATATAGTACCAATATTGTAAAGCTGAAGAGTTTGTTTACACAATAGGCAGACTTAAATAAAAGTTATTCTTTATATAATATAACTAAACATAATTATAACAGCAGTAAAAATTATTTGTCATTCTTGCAGGGACGATCAACTGATGGCGGTTTCCTGCTTGAGAAACGAGCTGACATCCATAACTTGTTGAAAAACTGTGGAGGAAACAGTGTGGTCTGGTTTAGGATATATTTTAAAGACTAATAAACAAAATAATAATAATATTCTTGTATTATTCATTACTACCTTACATAATATCTTTATCTTAACATATTAAAAAATAAAGTCCCCTGCCATGTCTGTTTGTGATAAACTAGAAAAGTATTGAACAGATTTTCATGCAGTTTTCACCAATGAACAGGGCGAGTCATGAGGAAGTAAGTAAGTATATAATTTACTCTAGTGTCCCCGCGTTAAAAAGCAAGCTAATTTAAATAAAGACTCCTGCCATGTCTGTCTATTTGCAATTAAGTCAACATTGAAATTATCATCTTTATTATCTGTTACTGCACATTGAAAGTCTTAGGTCAACTTACATGCCAGGTATTGTACAATTGAAACATGTCAATATGCTTTATTTATTGAGTTAGGGGTCGCCCTTTTTCACTGTGTTAATCAGAGCCCAGTCTCCTTGTGAAACAACAGCCAGTCGATGAATACTGTTATATTTTCAAAGCTCCGCACTTAGGTGACTGCAAAAAAATATTATATTTGTTTGAGGACTCATGTTTTAAGTCAAGCATCTTAATCCTATCCTAACTAATATTATAAATGCGAAAGTGAGTTTATTTATGTGTTTGTTACCTCTTCGCAACTTATTTATTGAACAAATCTTTCTGAAATTTCGCATACACTTACCTAGTTAGAAGTACTGAGAAAGGCATAGCGTACCTTTCATCCCGGGAAAAAGCACTGTTCCCGTGGGCGAAAGCTAGTACTTAATAAATAAGATAATTATTGTACTTACAAAGAAAATCTCACCTTAGACGCAAATAAAACTCAATCGATAACTGCTTGACTGGATGAGACCCTCCTCGGGTGAAGTCAGACTTATTTGACACGGGAGTTTGACTTATTATTTTCAAGCATATTTTCTTTGTACAAATTAATTTAAATTATAAATAAATTAAAAATAATTTTACAGTAAACAATAGAACGATTATAACCTATAAAACTTGACTTTGTCATGTCATAGACAGAAAGTTTAAATTTTTTTAAAGGCAAAGGCATCAAAGACACACATTAACTAATTTTCAGTTTTTTTCAGATATAAGCGTGAAACATGGCTATATGTCTTTAAATTTATGTCAAAATATCAATGTTAGTTCTAATTGATAATAATTCATACGTTTTTAGCGGAAAAAAGGAGTTTGAATTTTATTATTAAATAATAGTAGTTTTTTCTAGCAGCGACGGAAACACCAAAGATTAATCAACAACACCTAGACTGACATCCTATAGACACTTTATTCCCACACTATAGGAACATGAATAACTTGTTGCAGAATACCCTTTATAAGACCTATTGATGTTTTATGAGTATTGTGTGGCAGTTGGTCGGTGATTTTAAGTAAAATAGTGGAATTGACGCCCTGGTGAAGGTCGCGGGTTGCGCATGGATGCGGGCAGCGCAGGACCGGTCGTTCGTTGTGGAAATCCTTGGGGAGGCCTTTGTCCAGCAGTGGACGTCTTTCGGCTGAGAGAGAGAGAGAGAGACAGTATCTTTGAGTTAGTTTAGTATCCCTTAAAACAAGTATTAAAATGATTTGATAGTAGTTATATAATTTTTTTTACTATGTCATTTTGGCCATTGAAAATATTTTTATTTTATCATGAATGTTATTTGATTTTGGAAATATATATTTTTTAAAAAGTGTTCACGTTTTACTTATACTTTACTAGTAAGGGAATCACAATCACCAATATGATGTTAATATGGTCTTTGCAGCTCATGCACTGAAATCTTTACCATTCTTAGCTTTTACCATTGTGCGCTTTCACCATTTTGCTCTTTTACCATTTTTCAAGCGGTTATCAATCTGCGCTTTTAACATTATGCACCTAAACGCAAAAAAAAAATACTGATTTCTCGTGACCAGTGGGCTGATATTTATCTCGCTCGCCCAACGTGGCAATGCTGCCAGCCTTCTGGGCACGTTACCTCACGGCTGGCATTTTTATAGCATGTTACCTCAAGGCTGGTAAATATATTTAGTTTTATTTTTTTTAGTGAGTTAAATTAATTTTTAGCCTTAAATTAACATCATGCACCGAAACACAAAAAAATAATTCAGATTTCTCGTGACCAGTGGGCTGATATTTATCTCGCTCGCCCAACGTGGCAATGCTGCCAGCCTTCTGGGCACGTTACCTCAGGGCTGGCATTTTTATAGCACGTTACCTCAGGGCTGATAAATATATTTAATTTGAGTTTTATTTTTAACTTTATATCTTAAGATATCTTACCATTTTTTATTTATATGTGAATAAATGAACATCCATGAACTACAAAAAGAGAATTATTTCTGAATTAAAAAAAAAGACTGACCACTGGAGCATTCTCAGATTAAAGACCCAACTGCATCAATCAAATTTTTCACATTCAAGATTCTGGCTTTGGATACTGGTTGTAATAAAAACAAATATTGTTGTTTTGCAAAAAACCAATAACGTAAGTAATGAAAATAAAATAGATCTTAATTTAGTCTTTAATTTTAATTATACAACTACAGACATCAATTACCTTAAATAGCATTAAATTTGCACCTATTTATAAAGGCAAAGTATGTATTTATTGATTTGTCTACATAATTATAAGATCATTATTTTTAATTAAACAACTTTTATCTACATAAATTATATTTAACTTCTGAATAATATTACAGCAATCAATCCCTAACAATTGGCTTTTTCCTTGTCATATAGAACTCTTCACGAGTATGGTAAGGAGTATATGGATCATCAACATAATATTTTGGACGCTTCCAGAACTTTGTAACCATTTTATCCAATAATGTAGTTTGTGTTGCATTGCATAATACATGACTTCTTAAACGCATTCTTTTGGCAGCTGATTTCCTCCATAATCTCTTCTGTCTACCTGCTTTGGTCCTTAGCCATCCACCCCAGTGCAATCTGAAGAAACGTTTAACTACCGCCTTCACAGTTTTCCTCTTACCTTTCTTAAGACTGAATTTTGTAACAGTCCTCAAAGGTACTTTAGTTATATTGTCAGCAACAATTAATATTTGTTTATTAAGTACTAGAGATCCCTTGATGATACCGTTGTTGCATAATGGAGATGGTACTGTAACTTTGTTGCAAGTACTGAAACTCTTGAAGTCATTGCTAAAAATCCTGGCTGCATTATAATACGAAGTAGAAAGAGGTCGTATATTACGAAAAGCTGAAAAAGAAAAAATAACCTCAAAACAAGTCGTCACATACAAAAATAAACACAATAGTAAAAGGGTTATATTAATTCAGCTATTGCGGATTGGTGTAAAACTGTATCACTAAATAAAACTCTACGGATAAAATATAAAATTTACCAAAAATAGCCGTTCGTAACATTTTATTCATATATTTTCATTTCACCACAAGATTTTATAAATTTTAATAGTGTTGTATTGGACAAGACAGTGTGTGAGTTAGTGACAATCAATCAAAGTAAAGTGACGTTCTTATTCTTTATCGTATAGAATAGTATTAAGATATCTTACCATTTTTTATTTATATGTGAATAAATGAACATCCATGAACTACAAAAAGAGAATTATTTCTGAATTAAAAAAAAAGACTGACCACTGGAGCATTCTCAGATTAAAGACCCAACTGCATCAATCAAATTTTTCACATTCAAGATTCTGGCTTTGGATTCTGGTTGTAATAAAAACAAATATTGTTGTTTTGCAAAAAAACCAATAACGTAAGTAATGAAAATAAAATAGATCTTAATTTAGTCTTTAATTTTAATTATACAACTACAGGCATCAATTACCTTAAATTTGCACCTATTTATAAAGGCAAAGTATGTGGGTCTGACAAACGTTTTTTACTTTATATGCCAAAAAAATCTACAAAAAATTACGAGAAAAACGGTGTTTTTACTTTTTTCATATCTTAAAAAATGGCTGATATATTTACGATCAAAGTTCGTATTTCCGACTGTAGGTTTTTAAAAACGCGGGCGGGCGCTCACTAGCCGGTGACGTCATAACTTTGCTCACTCGCCAGACACGCTCCCGTTCGCGCGCCGCTGTGTAGTAAAAATTAAAATTATTAAGTTCTTTGTGGTAAAATGGGAAAAAGAAACTGTATTGTGCCTTTATGTTCCAATTCAACAGTTAAAACACCAGATAAACTCTTTTTTTATGTGCCGGAGGACCCGAAAATGAGGAAAAAGTGGATGACAGCCATAAAAAGAGTCGATTCAATAGGGCCTAAAACTAAAGCGCAATGTTGTTTAAGTAGTAAGTATTTGTTAATAATAAGTTTATCCTTTACTTTCGATCGTTTAAATGGGTATACACTAGTCTATACCTATGTTAATAGCCCTGACGAAACTTTATTATTAATAGGTACGTAATAAATAAAGATACAAGTGATTGCATACTGAAAGGCTCCGTAATTTTGATGATTATGAATCATTAGACTATATATATACTATTATTTATAAATTATTAAATATATTTATTATTAAATAGAAACATTAATAAATACGACCCTAGCCGTGTGGTGTCCGGCAGAGAAGAATAGGATCATTCCAAGTGTGCTCTCACGGATGTCGAACAAGGCGACTAAGAGAATACAAGCTTAACATGTGTGTTGACCGATTTATAAAAATATACTTAGAAAACTAATATATAGGTATGTACGTAAATACCTACTAGTACTTCTATTCTGTATATGGGTAAATAGTGGCATTTTATTTAAGTTTATACCTACTAGGTAATAAACACAAAATAATCATCAACAACCTCGAAATGTTGATTGGAGTACCTACCTAGGTAGGTACTGTATTTTTACCGGTCCCATAATAAAAACAGCAAATGAAACTCTCATAGGTAGGTAGGTACTTTCAGTTAGGTTTGAACAAATACCTACCCAAGAATAGGTGTTATAACATACATACCTTTTTAACTTTATTCCTCGAATTTCGGCAGCCGTAAAATCCTGATTATTTATGAAATATTGTGCCACCATCAAACTATCCACTCTTGGCAGATTGTCTGATTGACCTTTAAGAAAACCTTCTTCCATTCTGCACACTTAGTAGGGTCATCGAACCATACGAAGCCGCCTGCTTGCCGACTGTGAGCGATCGCGGCGCGGTGAACAAAGGTGTGACGTCATCGCGTTAGCGCCGCTTAATTTCGGAAATTAAAAAAGGGCCTAAACTTCTCGTAGTTATAACTTCGGAAATACTGGATGTATTGAAGTGAAATAAAAACTATTGTAATGTACATGATCTACGCTCCAATTTTAGGTATATTTCATAGTAATATTTTGACCCTTTTGTGTTCTCCGATCATTATTTTTAATTAAACAACTTTTATCTACATAAATTATATTTAACTTCTGAATAATATTACAGCAATCAATCCCTAACAATTGGCTTTTTCCTTGTCATATAGAACTCTTCACGAGTATGGTAAGGAGTATATGGATCATCAACATAATATTTTGGACGCTTCCAGAACTTTGTAACCATTTTATCCAATAATGTAGTTTGTGTTGCATTGCATAATACATGACTTCTTAAACGCATTCTTTTGGCAGCTGATTTCCTCCATAATCTCTTCTGTCTACCTGCTTTGGTCCTTAGCCATCCACCCCAGTGCAATCTGAAGAAACGTTTAACTACCGCCTTCACAGTTTTCCTCTTACCTTTCTTAAGACTGAATTTTGTAACAGTCCTCAAAGGTACTTTAGTTATATTGTCAGCAACAATTAATATTTGTTTATTAAGTACTAGAGATCCCTTGATGATACCGTTGTTGCATAATGGAGATGGTACTGTAACTTTGTTGCAAGTACTGAAACTCTTGAAGTCATTGCTAAAAATCCTGGCTGCATTATAATACGAAGTAGAAAGAGGTCGTATATTACGAAAAGCTGAAAAAGAAAAAATAACCTCAAAACAAGTCGTCACATACAAAAATAAACACAATAGTAAAAGGGTTATATTAATTCAGCTATTGCGGATTGGTGTAAAACTGTATCACTAAATGAAACTCTACGGATAAAATATAAAATTTACCAAAAATAGCCGTTCGTAACATTTTATTCATATATTTTCATTTCACCACAAGATTTTATAAATTTTAATAGTGTTGTATTGGACAAGACAGTGTGTGAGTTAGTGACAATCAATCAAAGTAAAGTGACGTTCTTATTCTTTATCGTATAGAATAGTATACTTTCATTTTTCAATGAGAAACCCTGTGATATTTGATAGTAAAAAAATCTAATAATAGTTCTAAATAAATGATGAACTACATATTATAAATTGTACAGTTTCGTAATTGCTAACGTTTAGATTGAAATTTTACGAGAATCGAAACCGAGAATCGAGACGGAGTCTTCAACTTCCGAAGCCGAAGCACTATTTGACAGTTGCTCTATTGTCTATCAACATGTCCTTCTCTTCAGTCTCTGATTTTTGACAGCCCAAGTAGGAAGAGATTCAGTGCCGAAAATGTATAAATTTACGAACAGTTTAAATTACGCTAACTTGGTTTTGGTATGTATTTACTTTTATGGCCAAGCTTTCTCAAAATTTGTTTATCAAATTGTGTTTTCCTTAGTTAAAGCTCTTCTCAGATTCATCACAAGTCTCTTTCAGTGTATGTTTTGGTGATTTTATAAACATTATTTCCCTTTTGATCAGATTTCAATGTTAGAGATTAAAGAATAAACATTTCTTTTTAGTTTTCTTATCATTATATTGTACATAAACCGTGTATTATTGTCCCTTACATAACAATCTTCAGACGTCATTTTCCCAAATAACCTAGAAATGTTTTGACCAACCTTCAACACCAAATATTGACAAATCTGTTCACCACATAAATATACCATTCAGCTAAACAAGTTTATCTTTAGCGTATATAAATGTATATACGCTATTGCTGTATATTATTTTGGATATAATTTGGGGGAAACAGTACAATATTTCTCCTGAATGCTGAAGTATATAAAGTACATCTTACACAAGGAAACTCCCTTGTGTAAGATGTACTTTATATACTTTATTACATTGTGAGTGATAGAATTGTTTAAGATTTTACTAGACACATTTTTTTAATTTATTTTTTTATTAAATTATTATTATTATTTTAGGAAAGGAAAGCCATTGCTCAGCAGTGTGTCCTATTACCAGTCTGAAAAAATGGTTGTTATGGTTTATAGGGGTCTTTATAGGGCTAATAGTAACCAAAACCATTTTTTTTAAATTCGTGTCTGTAGTCCATCACACAAACACTACTGCACGAATTTTAATGCGGTTTTTACAGATGTGTGGTTGAAAGTCATTGATTCATCACTTAGAACCTGAGATATTAACAATAGTAAATTATGCTCAGACGAAGTTCGCAGACACAGGCTAGTCTTCTAATAAATATTGTTATGTTAGGTGAGAAAGCAGCTTGGAGATGGCTCGTGTGCCGCCTTAGTAGTGATGCGGGCGCCTCGGCGCAATTCAAGCAACGAAAAATGTCAACATGAGTTACCTATAGCTCCAAAGTCTAGAAAGCTCTTATGGGGCACGGTTGGCGCCGCAATTCTCACTGGAGCTGGTGTTGTTTATGCCAAGTACGTATCTTGCATCATCTTTTTCAAGTTATAGCATTTAAAAGCTAACACTTGTGTCTGATTTTTTCCAATCGCTTACAGGTATCTGACATGCTTTTACTAAATTTTACTGTAAAAATATCTATCATATTTGGATTCTAAAGAAACATTTGCAATGAGAAAATGTGTTTCCGCAATTTGTTTCAGGACTACCCCAGAAGCAAGGAACTGGCTTGAGACAAACGTCCCATGGGCTAACAAATTTGTGGCCCTGGTCTACCAGGAAGACACAACATATTGGAAATTCACCGTAGATCAATTCACCAACGTCCTTATGACTATCAGACGTTTTATGTTTGGAAAGGTGAGTGTGTCTTTGATTTTTCGTTTTTAAATTTGTTATTGCTATTTAAACTGTGAAATATATTAGAAATAAAACTTTTCGGTGTAATGTAATGTAATGTTAAATACAATCACAGTTAACGTCAAGATAATTCTGTTTTATGGGATTACTTTCTAACTAGTTCTTATTTTGTTTTCAGGAGGGTGTTACCCCCATGGAATTCGAAACAAGACCAGAGCAGGATTTGGACAAGTTTGCAGAGAAGTTTTTCAAGAAGAAAGACTATGAATGTATGTTAGCATGATTTTAATGAATAGCATATATTTTAATTTAACTAGGTATTTTGTTGCTAATTTTATAAATGTAAATATTTAGTAGTAGTAGTACAAATAGGATAAATTTATTCCGAATTCTAATTACTGCACCATAGTTAACCTTCTACTGTACTTATCATTATGATGAGTTTACCTTGTAGGATAACATTGTGTCTAAACTATACTTAAATGCATACATTAATCTTTCAATCACAGCGTTTTAGGTAACAATTGATTAACAATACGTGCACTACCTCATGCAATCTCATAGTTGAAGGATTAATCCACTTTGATTACATTTTTACACAAACAATTATTATTTACTATATGGGGACGCCAGCGCGAGCACCAGACGGTCAGTCCACCTATGCTGGGACAATTTCACCCGATTCCCCGAATACACAAACAATGCTTTGCTTTAATAAAACCTAATCAATTAGACAGTGCGTCAATTAATTCAAATTTAAAACTTGCCATGGAGTTTCAGTTTGGGTAACTTGGGGCTGCTCACCACCACAGCAGAGAGAGGAGATATTTCTAACAACTAATAGAATTTCGTTACCTATTTAAAACTTGATTGGTGGTTTAAATTAAACATTTTTTAAACCTTCTAGATTCTGATTCTTTGACCGGGCCAAGTTACCTAAAATGAAACTATATGGTGACGTAATCAACTTAATCATTCATACTGCACTACTAACCATATCATGTGTGTTTTTAACAGTGCCACCTCCACCATTTAAGCCGTTGTATGTTGAAGAGACAGTGTATGAACCGACTACAGTTGAAACAGAAGGTTAGTCTATTATAGTAGGTCTGTTGGTGACAGAACATTGTTCATTGTATGTCATAGGCAATTGCAAAAAATTATATTTCTTTAATTATATTTTACTAGCGACCCGCCCCGGCTTCGCACGGGATATAAACCTTCCTCTTGAATCACTCTATCTATTAAAAAAAACCGCATCAAAATCCGTTGCGTAGTTTCAAAGATTTAAGCATACAAAGGGACATAGGGACAGAGAAAGCGACTTTGTTTTATACTATGTAGTGATAGTGATAGTGATTTTATAGTTTTAAGCTGACTAACATGTATTTATATGGTGGTTGGTTGGAATATGGTTGTCAGAAGCTGTTTGTTTTATATGAGAAAGATAGCTGAGTTATCTAGGAAAATTATGATATTTCTAAAGGCTTAGCCACAAGCCCGTAGAAAAAAGGACATGTTTTTCAAACATGAGTTTGCATACCAATCTGACTCATGTAACTATGTTAGTTTTCATCGACCGCCACTTGCTTCTGGTGAAGGAAAAACATTGTGAGGAAACCTGCACTCTGGTTGATGATTATCAGCTAGTGTGTGAAATGGAGAAGGCAATGGCAAACCACTCCATCCAAAAGAGTCGTTGTGTGTGTTTCATTCCATATGATGACCACATCCCTCAGTCATGATGAAATACGACTAAAGAGAGAAAAAGTTAAAGTTTATTGCATTTATACATCCAATAAGAATTCGTATCTTTCTTTCTTGGTACCTACGCTCATGTATGTAATTGGTATATCTTATACCTACCTAAAATAGCCGCCAGGAAGGCTTAGAAAATAAGATAATGAGTACTTATATTATACGGTCTCGTGGCAGGTTCTTTAGCTACGTAATTATGGGATAAAACATACCCTATGTGCTATTCAAGTGTAACATCATTTTTTGATTTAGCAATCCGTTTGCGAATATATAAGTCATAAATTTGCTCAGTGTACTGTCAAGTGTCCCTCTACCAAGTTAATGGTATGGCAAATAAAGGAAAATTATTTATTTATAAAATCATTATCAAAAATCATTTATATATAAAATTTTCATCGATCCAAGTAAAAAAAAAAAATACTTATTTCTCTCTCAGCTAACTATTAGGTACTTATATTAATTTACATTTGAACAGTTTTCATAGGAACAATTTCAAAATAGTAAGAAATTCATCTATACATATAATAAAACAGTAAAAATATTTTGTCTGTACATTTAGTATTTTTGACTAAAATGGATAGAGGGACACCTAAAAAGAACAATAGAAAGCAAAAAAAATTTTTTGGAATTTCTTGTCTGTCTGTCTGTCTGTCTGTCTGTCTGTCTGTCTGTATGTATGTACGCGTTTCACGTAAAAACTACTGGACGGATTTGAATGAAACTTTTTTTGTTGTATAGCTATTAAGCCTGGGCAACATATAGGCTATAATTCATTTTGAAAACTGGAACACCTGATGAAGAACCATAACAGAACAGCTAAACCATAAGAAATATGGAAATGGTGCCTTAACAAAAGTCGTTCAACCTGATGAGCATTTTCTGCTGACGTATAAAATATGAAGATCTGTAACATCTGATGAAGAACTGCAAGAGACCAGCTACACTATAACATATATGGAAATGGCGCCTTAACAAAAATCGTTCAACCTGATGAGCATTTTCTTCTGACGTATAAAAATTGAAGATCTGGAACATATGATGAATAACTCCAAGAGACCAGCTACACTATAACATATATGGAAATGGCGCTTTAGCAAAACTTGATTAATCTGATGAGCATTTTCTGTAGACGTATAAAAATTGAAGATTCGAAACATCTGAAACTGTTTGGAGCACAAAAATACTTTTCATCTAAGCGAAACTCACGCGGGCGAAGCCGCGGGCGACAGCTAGTTATCCATAAAATTGGGACTTAATTGAGTGTAGGTACAGTGGGCCACTTGGAAACATATACCACTTTTTATAGTGGATCGTATTTCAGGTGGTATAGTTTTCTATGTGGCCCAATGTACACGCCCGCATATTGGGTAAAAGGTATCTTCAGAATCTCATAATGTGCATGGGCAGACTCGCAATTGACCGATTTAAATTATTTACAGCTACTATAGTGACGACGGACAAGTGTGAGCCGGAAAAGCCACCAGTGATCAAGATCACCAAAGACATGATAGAAATCGAGCAAGAAATGCATGAGAACACCAAAATTGCTATAGACTACTACAAAAAGGCCACTAAATTCTGTGAAAACTACAATAGGGCACTATTCCAGGTAATTTTCAGTGACACATTTTTTCAAAACAAAGCAAAATAATTTTAAAATCTATTATAAATGCGAAAATATGTGTGTTACGCTTTCAAAGCTAAAACGCTGGACCGATTTTGATGAAATTTTGTATGGATATAGTTGAAGACACGGGTTCAAACATAGGCTACTTTTTTCAAAAATCATCCTCCAAGGCGCTGAAATGGGGGGTAAAAGTTTGTATGAAAAAAAAAAAACTTTTTGGCCGCACCACATTATATTTGCCACATATGATATGTACACTTATCACATTGCGTAAGGACCGATGTGTTTGCATATATTGCTCGTTGCTGTATATATTGAACCTGTCGTATTTAAAGTTTCGTTTCCACTAGGCAACAATTGACAGGAACCGTTGACAGGACCACACTCGCCAGTCACTTACGTAAACGACTTACGGTAAATTTTCAAGTGTAAATCCTTGTAAGTGGCTTACTGTAATTTCTTACTAATTTCGTAAATTGGAAAATTACAAGTCAATACAATACAATAACACAAGTTTTTTATAACTTAGCACAGGACTCCAGCACTTATACTATATCAATATCAATGACTAGCAGCGCCCCGGGGCTTCGCTCCGGTGGGAATTTCGGGATAAAAAGTACCCTATGTGCTATTCCCGATATTTGTCTACCCGTATACCAAACATCAAAATCCGTCCAATAGGTTTTGCGTGATTGAGTAACAAACATCCTCACAAACTCACATCCAAACTTTCGCATTTATAATATTAGTAGGATAGTAGGATTTGATTGTGCTACCAACGTGGTTTGTTACAGCTCGTGGAGTCGACGTTGGAGGATTTGGACAAAAAGTTCATAGGAGTACTGTCGGGCGCTCAGACTGAGAGGAACGCGGCCGCTGAGAAGGCCAGGGAAGCCTCCACCAAGGCCAAGTGTGCATTGGGTAAGGCAGTAGTACATATCTATCATTTCTTCTTTGCCATTTGGTCAAGAAGTTTATAGGAATACTGTTTGGCGCTCAGACTGAGAGGAACGCGGCCGCTGAGAAGGCCAGGGAAGCCTCCACCAAGGCCAAGTGTGCATTGGGTAAGGCAGTAGTACATATCTATCATTTCTTCTTTGCCATTTGGTCAAGAAGTTTATAGGAATACTGTTTGGCGCTCAGACTGAGAGGAACGCGGCCGCTGAGAAGGCCAGGGAAGCCTCCACCAAGGCCAAGTGTGCATTGGGTAAGGCAGTAGTACATATCTATCATTTCTTCTTTGCCATTTGGTCAAGAAGTTTATAGGAATACTGTTTGGCGCTCAGACTGAGAGGAACGCGGCCGCTGAGAAGGCCAGGGAAGCCTCCACCAAGGCCAAGTGTGCATTGGGTAAGGCAGTAGTACATATCTATCATTTCTTCTTTGCCATTTGGTCAAGAAGTTTATAGGAATACTGTTTGGCGCTCAGACTGAGAGGAACGCGGCCGCTGAGAAGGCCAGGGAAGCCTCCACCAAGGCCAAGTGTGCATTGGGTAAGGCAGTAGTACATATCTATCATTTCTTCTTTGCCATTTGGTCAAGAAGTTTATAGGAATACTGTTTGGCGCTCAGACTGAGAGGAACGCGGCCGCTGAGAAGGCCAGGGAAGCCTCCACCAAGGCCAAGTGTGCATTGGGTAAGGCAGTAGTACATATCTATCATTTCTTCTTTGCCATTTGGTCAAGAAGTTTATAGGAATACTGTTTGGCGCTCAGACTGAGAGGAACGCGGCCGCTGAGAAGGCCAGGGAAGCCTCCACCAAGGCCAAGTGTGCATTGGGTAAGGCAGTAGTACATATCTATCATTTCTTCTTTGCCATTTGGTCAAGAAGTTTATAGGAATACTGTTTGGCGCTCAGACTGAGAGGAACGCGGCCGCTGAGAAGGCCAGGGAAGCCTCCACCAAGGCCAAGTGTGCATTGGGTAAGGCAGTAGTACATATCTATCATTTCTTCTTTGCCATTTGGTCAAGAAGTTTATAGGAATACTGTTTGGCGCTCAGACTGAGAGGAACGCGGCCGCTGAGAAGGCCAGGGAAGCCTCCACCAAGGCCAAGTGTGCATTGGGTAAGGCAGTAGTACATATCTATCATTTCTTCTTTGCCATTTGGTCAAGAAGTTTATAGGAATACTGTTTGGCGCTCAGACTGAGAGGAACGCGGCCGCTGAGAAGGCCAGGGAAGCCTCCACCAAGGCCAAGTGTGCATTGGGTAAGGCAGTAGTACATATCTATCATTTCTTCTTTGCCATTTGGTCAAGAAGTTTATAGGAATACTGTTTGGCGCTCAGACTGAGAGGAACGCGGCCGCTGAGAAGGCCAGGGAAGCCTCCACCAAGGCCAAGTGTGCATTGGGTAAGGCAGTAGTACATATCTATCATTTCTTCTTTGCCATTTGGTCAAGAAGTTTATAGGAATACTGTTTGGCGCTCAGACTGAGAGGAACGCGGCCGCTGAGAAGGCCAGGGAAGCCTCCACCAAGGCCAAGTGTGCATTGGGTAAGGCAGTAGTACATATCTATCATTTCTTCTTTGCCATTTGGTCAAGAAGTTTATAGGAATACTGTTTGGCGCTCAGACTGAGAGGAACGCGGCCGCTGAGAAGGCCAGGGAAGCCTCCACCAAGGCCAAGTGTGCATTGGGTAAGGCAGTAGTACATATCTATCATTTCTTCTTTGCCATTTGGTCAAGAAGTTTATAGGAATACTGTTTGGCGCTCAGACTGAGAGGAACGCGGCCGCTGAGAAGGCCAGGGAAGCCTCCACCAAGGCCAAGTGTGCATTGGGTAAGGCAGTAGTACATATCTATCATTTCTTCTTTGCCATTTGGTCAAGAAGTTTATAGGAATACTGTTTGGCGCTCAGACTGAGAGGAACGCGGCCGCTGAGAAGGCCAGGGAAGCCTCCACCAAGGCCAAGTGTGCATTGGGTAAGGTAGTAGTACATATCTATCATTTCTTCTTTACCATTTGGACAAGAAGTTCATAAGAATAATGACGGGCGTTCAGACTGAGAGGAAGCCTCCACCAAGGCTAATTATCATATCCTTTTTAAAAAAAATTTTTTGTAACTAACCAAACTGACAATTAAAATCTCGGGCAAGATTGTGGTCAAGAGCAAAACGATCTCGTAATTTTTTTTTACCATTATTTTATTGCAAAAATTACAAAAAAATATGTATAAATGGTAGACTTAACGCTATATTTATTTATTTAGGTATACACCACAGATTACAATCAACAAAAATTTACACAATTCATATTTTATTTAAGTTTTGAGCCAGATTGCGACACCAAAACGTGTACACACAACATGACATGCATTCGTAAACAGTTCCAAACAATTTTAAAAGTAGGTAGTAAAACAGCTACAGAAGTAAATTTTTAACATGCTACATACCTACATATATAAGGTGGACACAAATTAACTACAAATATTTTCAGGGCTAATTACTGATATTATTTAGAAAGTATATCAGTGGTTTTTTCAATTTTCTACACGCTAGTTTTCGAGAAAAATTAACGTTTATGTTTTTTGAAAACCGTAACATTATAACATACTGTACACAGCTTTGCGTAAAATGACAATTAAAATGACACACACAAACAAAAGCCGCCCCGCCCACCGGTCGGTCTCTGTCGTTTACGTATAATAAATCGCTTGACATCTCTGTCTATCACGCACTTTTCATAAATAAAGAGAAATACAGCAAATTAATTTCATTCAACTATTAATTGGTGGGAGGAGCTTAAAGAGGAATGAAGTCTACACATTTAACTACAGTATGATACTAAATGTCATCATTTAATAATATTTTTTTTGTTAGAAAAAACAAAAAAAAAACTAGCGTATCGATTTTTAAAATTGTATCTCCAATACGTTTATTTAGCCCCCTGGAGCCAGCCCTGAAAATATTTGTAGTTAATTTGAGTCCACCTTATATACTAAACTCAACTTATATAAAGAAAATATATAAGTGGGCCGAAGCAAAGAAAATATGTCCAGGTTGGGATATAGCTCGGAAACCGCCTGTTTGTGGGGTGCTTCTCCCCAAACTATGACACATTTAATGTCTTGCCCAGCGTACCCAAATAAACAAATTAACAACAAACAGCTGTCCAAACAATTTTAAAAGTAGGTGGTAAAACAATAATAAGTAGGTAATCCAATTGTTTGGACCTGTACGCTTAAAGACCTGTATGACGCAACAGATAATGCTGTATCTGTGGCGTCATATTGGTCACCACCAATTTGACCCTCCGAGTCGACACGCTAAGAAGAAAAAGAAAATATATATCAAAGATGGAGGATACATTTAATGGGGGACCGGACAAGGCATGAGAATTGTTAAAAATATGTAATTTGATGATAGAATACATATAATTAAACACATTTTGCGGCTTTTCAGCACGAGTTTATTCTCCAGAGCTAATTTATTAGAGTTTAAACTTTTAGGGAAAACGCGTGTCGTCATAAGATTGTACGTTTAGTTAGGGGCGTTTTGGTATCGTCCAAACATCGCTTAAAAAAGTGAATTTGTTTTGCTATATCTTGGGAAATACTTTGCTTATGGATGTGATTATTTTACGGATGATTCTATTATTGTGAGATCTGTAAAATAGAATGAGAATTGGATAACATAAAAAAAAAACAAAAAAAAAATAAAAAAATTCAAAGAAGCTTCAAAAAAAAAGGTGTCCGGTATCATCATATTACATATCCAATAGGGATGATGACTGGTTAAAAGATATGATTCTATTTAAATATTTAAACATAATAATCGAATGTCACTTTAATTGATCAATTTTATTAATAACATGGTTTACTATTTTTTACTTCTAATTAAAGTATATTGGGAATGCTTTTTGACTAAATTAAAAGTGACGTCACCGTTGAGTACCATCATACAAGTCCCATATAAATTATTGTTTTTGACATTTAGAAAAAAGTATCTAATTTGACTTGTTGTCATCTACCCTATTTTCTAGACACTCTGGACCGTATGATCAGGGCTGGCGTGCAAGCGCCGCCGGAGTCCATAGCGCAGACCAAGCGCTACATTAGGCAGTTCCGGGACGACCTCAGCCAAGCTGAGAACGAGTACAAGGCTGAAGTGGAGAAGGCTGTGCTCAGCGACAAGTACTGGAACAAGGTGGGTTTTATAGTTTTTTAATTTATCGCGAACAGACGCGGGGACTTGATAACGATAGGAATAATGACGGGGAAGATAGCCTATGCCCAAAAAAAAAAGGAAAAAAATTTATGATAGATGTCCACCAGTGGAATCCTAGGCTTTAATTTTCAGCATATCTCTTTCGGCATGAAATAATATATGGTTTACTAGCTTTTGCCCGCGGCTGCGCTCGCGTTAATCCTTTCTTAGCGGATGCCTACGTCATAACATCTTCCTGCATGCCAAATTTCAGCCCGATCCGTCCAGTGGTTTGGGCTGTGCGTTGATAGATTACTATGTCAGTCAGTCACCTTTGAGTTATACAGGGTGTTTGGTAGTTCGCTACAAAGCCTTACAGCGAAGCTAGTATAGACCATTTAGTGTCATTTAAGAGAAAATTTTCTTAAGCAAAGTGTTACCGATTGTTTTTTAGGAATTTTTATAATTTTTTGACGAAAAGCCCAAAATTTTACACTTAATTGCTAGCAGTGGCGAAATTAATGCAAAACATAATTTTTTTAATTTCTATTTAATTAGAGCAATGCATGAACATTCTAAAAAAACATGTTTTGTGCATCTGTGACATCAGAATTTTATTTATAAATTATTGTAAAGTTACCAAAAAAAAGTTTATAATTAGGGAATCCATTCTTACAGAGATTATAAAAAAATAACGGTAGGAGCTTTTTTTAAAAAAAAAACTTTGTAAACATCCTTGGTAATTGGGCTTTCTTAAGAGGTATTACTTACGTGGATACCTTGCAAAGTTTTGAATTTAGGACCAAAAAACCAAAGTAAGGGAGAAAATTTAATATTTTTAGCTGAAAACTTAAACTTAATTTTTTGTTAAAAAATTACTTTTTACATAGGGAACGAGTGCCACATCTAAGAATTACTCTACACGTGCAATAGAAAGCCATGATGTGTATACAAAGTGCTACTTAAAAGTCATTTTTAAGTAAATTACTCCAGACTTTTAGGGCATTTCTATGTACAAGGGCAACATTTTCAAATCAAGAATACATAGACCTTTCGATATTTTTGACATGTCCAGGCTTTTTTCACAATTGGCATTTCCCGACTTTTTTGGTCAGCCGCGTAATGAGCGATTTTTCTGACAGCTAAATTAAGAAAAAGAAAATCAGTATAAAAAAGTCGCAACAGATGGCGTTTTATTGAAAGCCGAGTCGTAATATGGCTGTACCTATATTATGCGCTTATTATTGTCAGCCAGAGGCAGAAAAAAAATCACATAACAGTTTGACAGCACAAATCACAATATTGATAAGTTTCAGATGTTTTTTTATTAGGTTTCTTTTAATGCCAATACCGTTCATTTTTGCTTTTTTAATCTCGCCTTTTACTAAGCGCCACCTATGAATTCATCTGGAACAATTTTTTTTAATTTGGGTCTCGGAAAATCCCTTATTAAAATCCGGTCGGCAGGTGGAGGCGGCTCGCACGATGTTCAAGCAGGAGTTGCAGGCTCTGTTCCCGAGCATCGACCTCGCCGCCCGCAAGTTGGAACTCAAAGGCGATACGGACTTGCTCCTCACTTATATGCTCAAAAGGGTATTTATTTATTTATTTAAACTTTATTGTCTCTGTGATGAGTGTAGATGAAGCAAGAGGGATCTGTAAGGATCGTAGCAGGAAATCGCTAGTCTCTGCCTACCCTCACGGGAAAAAGGCGTGATGTATGTATGTATTATTGTCTCTCTCTCTCTCTTTAGTCGTATTTCCTCATGACTGAGGGTCGTGGTCATTATATGGAATGAAACACACACAACGACTCTCTTGGCAATTTTAATGGAGTGGTTTGCCATTGCCTTCTCCATTTCACACACTAGCTGATAATCATCAACCAGAGTGCAGGTTTCCTCAGGAAGCAAGTGGTGGTCGATGAAAACTAACATGAGTCAGATTGGTATACAAACTCATGTAGCCCGGGCAGGATTCGAACCTGGGATTTTGTATCCACAGGCAGGCGCCCTACCACTCAGCCACCACCGCTTCAAACTTTATTGTACACACATACAAAAGTACAGTACAAAAGGTGGACTTAATGCTAAAAGCATTGTCTGACAGTCAAACCTTAGGGTTGAGCAAAGAGTTCGTGTGGGTGTAAATAAATTTTATTATACAAATTAATTATTGGTAAATTAAACAGATACATATAAAGATGCTACGTAAATAAAATAAATTAATAAACATATAATTCAAATAAACACAAGAATATCCGTACCTATAAATATGTATACTTACATAAATTACAAATAAAGATGAAGCAATCAAACAAGGGTCAGTTTTGCCGCTGATTCAGCATATGTTTGTAGACAGTCACTTTAAAATAATCTTTACTAGGAGCCCTTCTGATGGAGTCGGGTAGCGCATTCCAGAGTCACAGCTTTAACGGTAAAAGAATTAGCAAAGAAGTTATTTCTATGAGGGGGGGGGGGGGTAGCTAGGATGAGAGAGTATTCTAAAGGCCCATTTAGACGGTGCAAGTTTCTTACCTGTTGCATACAATCAAAGGTTTGACGCAGAACGTCACTTTCGCAAAATGTCATCGTGAAAAATTTGGTCACTTAAGCACAATGTCACTTTCGCAAAAAAGTCACTTTCGCACAATGTCACTTTCTCAAAAATGTCATATTAGCATAATGTCACTTTCGCAGAATGTCATTTAAGTGTTGATTTCGCAGCAAATTATGTGAGATATCCCTAATACTAACACTACGAAATCGGGTAAGTATTTAAAAATATTTAAAATTCATCAACATCTTAATAGTAGTTAAACTTATATAATATTACTAGCTTTTGCCCGCGGCTTCGCCCGCGTGAATTTCCCACGGGAACAGTGCTTTTTCCCGGGATAAAAAGTAGCCTATGTGCTATTCCAGGTCATTATCTACCTCTGTACCAAATTTCATCGAAATCCGTCCAGTAGATTTTGCGTGATTGAGTAACAAACATCCTCACAAACTCACAAATTCACAAACTCACAAACTCACATCCAAACTTTCGCATTTATAATATTAGTATGGATTATAACTTACTACATACTTTCTATTATTTAAATAATAATGTCATGATATATTTTTGCGACTTTCATATAAAATACATAATATAATAATGTATTTTATATGAAAGTCGCAAAAAAATAACATATTACAATTCGTAAGTTATGCAAATATTGTTGTGTATTTCATGTGGATTGAAAAATAATAATATTATTGTGATATTTTTTTTAGTACTTTGAGTTTTAGTACGTTTGAATGACATTCTGCGAAAATGTCATTTTTGCGAAAGTGACATTATGCTAAAGTGACATTTTTGAGAAAGTGACATTGTGCGAAAGTGACATTTTTGCGAAAGTGACATTGTGCTATTTTTCACGATGACATTTTGCGAAAGTGACATTCTGCGTCAAAACCCAATTAAATTCGAGATACACATTGGTTCCTAGTTCGATGGTGGGTTGCTGACCTAGGGGATCGATCGGACAATACAGCATATTGTTATAAGTCTAATGTTATTTTGAAAATAATTTTTTATTCATTATTAAATTGAAGCACGTAAATACTTGCATGGTCTAAACAACAGTTGCTTGCAGTCATAGTCAATTGTTGTACTGCAATTATTGCTATTGTATGTAAAGTCCGTTTTTTATAATTGTCCTATTATGTAAACAATCTTACCATGTCTTTATGATTTTACAACATTATAAATTAAAATAGACTTTTTAGGAAATTACTTTCGTGGTTATTAAATGTTTACGTTACGGTTTGAACTAATATTTGATTTATTTTCAACAAAATTCAACAAAAAGTATTTTGAAGATTGTTTACTTAAAAGGAAAATAATAAAAAATTGAGTTTACAAGAAATTTGCACCGTCTAAATGGGCCTTAATTATCTCTCTCTTTAGTCACATATCTCAGGTTCTAAGCAGCGTATCTAGATGAAACTTACGCCAGATTTTAAGTTAGACCTTCTATAATACAACAGTGAAAACCACATCAAAGTTTGTCCAGTAGTTTTTGCGTGATGCTCATACAAATATACAGACAGAAAGAAAGAAAATATTCTACAAGAAATGGTTATGGCTTCTATTAGTTTAGTAGATAGAGCGTGAAGAGGTAACTAACAAACAAATTAACTTTCGGATTTACTTTATTTAAAGTAGTTGGGTGGGATTATGATGTAAATTCTCAAAGCTATAACTACTGCCGCTGAGAAAAAACCGGCCAAGTGCGAGTCAAGCTCGCGCACCGTGGGTTCCGTACACACAAAGCATCTGACATAGCTTTAACTAAAAGACCAACTAGTTTCAAAAACAAACTTAACTTTGCAGTTCGATTCATTCTGCATTCATACTGCATCGAGCGGAAAAAATAAGTTTGTAACTCTATTTTTTAGACTTCCAACAACACATTTATTTCTGTACAATTTTACCGAGTATTCGATGTTACAAACTTATTTTTGCGCTCGATGCAGTATGAATCCTAGGGATCGAACTACAAAGTTAAGTCTGTGTTTGAAACTAGTTGGTCTTTTAGTTAGAGCTATAATATGAGATGCCTTACGTGTACGGAACCCTCGGTGCGCGAGCTTGACTCGCATTTGGCCGGTTTTTTTTATGAGTTAGGTAATATTAGGTAGGTACACAATCGATTCATATTACCAGTTGAATTCGTAATTGGTTTTCAGATCCAATTTCTCCAAAACGAGTTGGCGGAGTTGTCAACTGTGCGAGAGCTGAAAATCAACAGAGCGATCGAATGTAAGAAAATAAATATATTTATAGTCGGGCCGAAACCTAAATTCCCGTATGACAGGTGTCATCAGGGTCAAGACCATGAAGATCCGAATTTTTTATTTTTAAATCTATGCGAAGAAATGTATGTATACTCCATTTATTCTTACCAGTCCTATCATGTAAACAATCTTACCATGTCTTTTTATGATTTTACAACAATATAAATTAAAATAGCCTTTTTAGGAAATTACTTTCGTGGTTAATAAATGTTTTACTTTAGAATGTTTAGGTTTGAACTAATATTTGATTTATTTTCAACAAAATACAACAAAAAGTACTGTGAAGATTGTTTACATGATAGGACTGGTAAGAATAAATGGATTTTAGTACTTAACTTCCGGTTTGCCAGTTTAGAGAGTTCCATTGCATCCGACTACATTAAATCGATAGTGACAATATAAAAAATCGCGATACATCGTTTAATTTTTCGATTTATTATTAGTATACAAAGGGACAAAAATTCACGCAATCGTATCGAATCGTGACATCAAAATAGTTAATATTATTCACTATAAATTTATTATCCATGTTGGTGTCTATGACAGCTACTTTGATGGTTCAGACTTCTGATTAATAAAAATAATTATTTTATTTGGATTTGTTATTTTTACGTAAATTCAAATAATCGTATCGACTCGTGTCACTATTATTGTCAAACTGACATACGTCATACGGGAGTTTAGGTTTCGGCCATACTATAGAAAAATAATTCCATAGAGTTGACATCTGCTTATATGGGACAGGCTCATTGTAAAGCCTGACCAGAATTATAAAAACCCTGAATTAGAGGCAGCACTTATACGTTTTATATTGCAACATTATGAAAGAAGTAGCGGATCTATAGGGTGGGAGCAAGGGGGCACGTGCAACCCCCACCCCCCCTTCCTCCACATCCCCACCTGCTATTTTGTGTATATATTATGTACTGTGGAGGCAGGTTCCATAACAGTACATATCAAATTAAAATTCGAGTTGGTAAAATAACAGGATTTAGTAGTAACAGTTTCTTACAAGTTTATTTCCAAAAAAAATAATCCGCCACCATTAGTGATGTTCCGTTCTCGAAACAAAGAACAAGCTGAAACTTCCTTAAAAATTTCTCGAAAATATTCTCGAGGACGGAAAACGGTGCCCGTAGAAATAAAAATACTGGATCCGCCCTTGATCGAAAGTCAAACTTTGACAGGAGAAATGACAGATAGGTTTTTAAATTAATTGCCAGTGTAAGAAATTAGTTCTATTGCTTTTCCGCAACATGGCGAGGGTTTTTATATCCCTGGTCGGGCTATAATAGGTACTACTACATTGAAAAGACACAATAACAATGGCTTCTTCTCTCAGCCGAAAGACGTCCACTGTTGGACAAAGGCCTCCCCCGAGGATTTCATCCATGGAGGGTTTTGCCGTAATCGCCACGCTTGGCAGGCGGGTTGGCGATCGCAGTGTGATGGCATAGTACGCGGAAAGATGTGCTGCCCATCCTCCGGTGTTTTAAATCCCTTAGTCGCCTCTTACGACACCCACGGGAAGAGATGGGTTGGTGCTATTCTAGGGCCACACCACAGGCCGTATATCTTTGTCTTTCTTACTGGTAATCGTATATAGCTGTCACGTTCTATCTTGTTATTTTTATTTGCGTGTCTAGTGAATTCTTTGTTTAAGCAAATAAACCAGTGAGGGGTCCAAAATACCCACATTGACGAATCGGAAAATGATACATTTCGCATTTCCTGGATATTTAAACACAACTCTTATTCGTGATGTTATAAGGTTTATAATCGCTAGTCTCTGCCTACCCCCACGGCAAAAAGGCGTGATAATATGTATGTATGTATAAGGTTCATTTTTAAATATTTAGGTAATGGGACATGGATCATATTCCGATTCGTCAGTGCCGTTTTAGACCTCATGGATGGAGTTCGTCTCACCGTTGCGCTACACAAACTCTCTCAAAACTTTTTAGGGTTCCGTACCTCAAAAGGCAAAAACGAACCCTTATAATATCACTTTGTCGACCGTCTATCTGTCATTTTTTTTCTCTCTGAACCGCTTAATGATATCAAGTTGAAATTCATATCAAATACATCCACGGTCATATATCCGCGGTCTCTTTGAGCAATAAATCACAATTATACGTCAACCCGAACATGACATATTACTGTAAATGTTGCGTATTTTCGCATATTTTGAGATTTCAGACGGGAACCAAAACCTATTGGGTACTTCCCGTTGACCTAAAATTATGTTTGGCAAAAAGCAAGGTCTAACAGTACTTGTACAGGAATAAGTCTAATTTTTTTTAAATATGTTGTTGGAAGTAAAAAAAGTGTTACAAACTTATTTATGCGCTCCATGCAGTATGAATCCTACGGATCAAACTGCAAAGTTAAGTTTATTTTTTAATCTATTTTGTCTTTTGGTTAGGGCTATAATGTGAGATGCTTTGCGTGTACGGAACCCTCGGTGCGTGAGTTTGACTCGCACTAGGCCGGTTTTTTCCTAATTTTCCCCCTTTTTGATTTCTTTACAACAACCTGTGGAAAATCCGACGTACAATGGAACAAATAAAAACTTTGTTCAGGGTGTTTATTGTGTAATTTAATAGAAGCGAGTGCACAAATAGGCGCGATCTGGGAATATCAAATATTGTTTTTTGATATTATCCCGTATGGCACTGAGAATATAAGATATGTTTTTGTCTACCTTTACCGCCAAATTAAATTATTAATTTAATCAGTCTATTTACGGACCGTCTAGCCAAGTAGCGAGTACCCATACATTCATTTATACTTCGAAGACCATCTATTCCGTAAATGTCTTTACTGAGAATATAAGTAAGGTCTGGGGCGATAAGGAACTGTACCTAATTGACCCAAAAATATAATTTGATCACCATTTTGACTTGAAAATAAGACGAAGCAAGATAGCAACATTTTATATATGAATTTAATTTTGATTCCGAATGCCCAAATCGTAATTTTTTTATAGGTCGCGAGGACAAAGCTATCATAGAAGCGAAAGCCGAAGACACTATTAAGAGGGAGAGGCTGGTGAAAGAGACAGAGTACCAGAAGAAGGTATGACTAATTATAACTTTTGCCTGCGGCTTCGCCTGCGTGAATTTCGCACGGGAACAGTGCTTTTTTCCGGGATGACAGTACCCTATGTCCTTCTAACTACTTCGAACTATGTGTATGTGAAAATTTAGTAAGATTGGTTTAGTAGCTAAGCGTGAAGAGGTAACAAACAAACACACAAACAAACTCACTTTCACAGTTATTCGTTAGGACTGCGGAGTATATTATTTTAGCCCACTAGAAGACTAGGTAACAAATAAACAAACAAACAAACTCACTTTCGCATCAATAATATTATAAACGATCTACGATTACATTATGTTTTCTAGCTAGAAGTCTACAAATATCCATTATATCAGACTATACTTTATCTGACAGAAGTCATTGGAGGACACTTTTTCCTTTTAAATAAATAATAAATTTTTTTTTTTTTCGCCAGGCCCTTGAGATCCAAGCCGAGGCCAATAGAAAGCTGAAGGAAGAACTTAAGAAGCAAGTGGAAATACAACAAGAGGTGTTGCAAGATAAACTTAACAGGAAAGAGAAGGAGGTAAGATACGACATACATACATACATACATACATACATAGAATCACGTCTTTATCCCTTACGGGGTAGACAGAGCCAAGAGTCGTGCGACTCGAAGGCCACGCTTAGCTGCATAGTGGGCTCTCTGATGGAATGGAGATTCAGGTATAGTGACAGGTTGCTAGCCCATCGCCTATGAGTGGAGGAATCCCCAGTTTAAAGCCCTTTCCCTCGATTGACTTTTACTACCTGCGCGGGAAGAGAAGCAGTTGGCACATTCTATGTTTTTTCTTCGCTTCCAGACCAGCATGGAAGCAAGGTATGTTATATATAATAAGCTCCCGTAGGAATATACCTAATGTGCCGTGTACCAAATATCTTAATCCATTTAAAGTCCATTTATTCATAATTGTCCTATTATGTAAACAATCTTACAATGTCTTCTTATGATTTTACAACATTATAAATTAAAATAGACTTTTTAGGAAATTACTTTCGTGGTTAATAAATGTTTTACTTTAGAATGTTTAGGTTTGAACTAATATTTGATTTATTTTCAACAAAATTCATCAAAAAGTGCTGTGAAGATTGTTTACATAATAGGACAAGTATGAATAAATGGACTTTAGTACATTTTAAGACTTCTCTCTCAGCCGAAAGAAATCCACTGCTGGACAAAGGCCACATAGTACATTTTATGACTTACCTTTATCTTTTTCTTACTCACCTTTCCCACACACATACAAAATCTCGCATTTTTAATATTAGGATAAAAAGTAGGTACCCTGTTTACTATTCCCGGTATTTTTCACCCGGGCACCAAATTTCATCACAATCAATGCAGTGCTTTTGCGTGACTTACACTTATTTTTTTGTTACCATATTCTCATACTCATCCAATCTTGCATTATTTTATAATATTATTGAGATAGTGGGATTTTTTGGGGATATCTCAATAACTGCTGAACCGATTATGTTGCGCAACGAAGTTAAAAATTCTATGGATAGTTGATACACGTATTCTTAATATCATCAAAATTAATTCAACGGTTCGAGAGTTATCGCGGAACAAACATTCATACATACATACAAACAATGTGTTTTCGCCCCAACTTGAATTATATCCCTCGCTCGCTCGGTCAATAAATTCTTCCATTACTGAGTGACTGACAGACAAGGTACAGCCAAACTACTGGGCGCAGGAAGATAGAATTTGGCATGTAGGTATCTTAGGGAGTATAGGAGAGCACTAAAAGAAGATTTCCCGCAATTACCACGGGAACAAATTCCCCGGCCCATGCTAGTATAGTATAAGAGCTATTTGTTTTTCAGATAATGAACAAATTCAGCCGCGGCGTGTCGGAACAAGTTGAGAAGGAACGCGTCGTTTTCAAGAAGGAACTGGCGGCTATGGCCGGGAAACTGAAGGCCATCGAACAGACTCTTAAACGTAAGCACAGATTATACATAATATTGACAAATCACCCTTCATTTTGCTGCAAGGAGAAATAACTTTAAGTACATGTGACGAGAGTTGAGAATACTTCGTCTGCCGAAGCGAGGCTTTTCGTCGATTTTGACTAATCTTAGGTTAAAAAGGGAGATATTAGGAGCACCCATAACCGGAGAGCATGTATGAAGAGAGTGATGAGAGTAGAGGAAGCAAGAGAGATTTGTAAATATCGTAGCAAGTGGAAATCGCGTGTCTCTGCCTACCCCCACGGGAAAAAGGCGTGATAATATATACATATTATCACCACGGGAAAAAGGCGTGATAATGTATACATATTATCACGCCTTTTTCGACTAGCAATTTCCACTCGCTACGATCTTTACAGACCAGCATGCAGATATAACTCACACATACATACGTATGTATGAGTTATATGATATGTGTACGTGTGTGTTTGTTGCAGAGCGCGCCGCGGCGGAGGCGGAGGCGCGGCGCTCGCAGTCGCTGTGGGCGGCGGGCGAGGCGCTGCTGGCCGCCACGCGCCGCGCGCAGCCCGAGACCAAGCTGGACAAGGAGCTCACGGCGCTCGAGCACGCCGGTACCTGCTTCATGTTGCCTATTGCAGAGCGGAGGCGGCGGGCGAGGCGCTGCTGGCCGCCACGCGCCGCGCGCAGCCCGAGACCAAGCTGGACAAGGAGCTCACGGCGCTCGAGCACGCCGGTACCTGCTTCATGTTGCCTATTGCAGAGCGGAGGCGGCGGCGAGGCGCTGCTGGCCGCCACGCGCCGCGCGCAGCCCGAGACCAAGCTGGACAAGGAGCTCACGGCGCTCGAGCACGCCGGTACCTGCTTCATGTTGCCTATTGCAGAGCGGAGGCGGCGGGCGAGGCGCTGCTGGCCGCCACGCGCCGCGCGCAGCCCGAGACCAAGCTGGACAAGGAGCTCACGGCGCTCGAGCACGCCGGTACCTGCTTCATGTTGCCTATTGCAGAGCGGAGGCGGCGGCGAGGCGCTGCTGGCCGCCACGCGCCGCGCGCAGCCCGAGACCAAGCTGGACAAGGAGCTCACGGCGCTCGAGCACGCCGGTACCTGCTTCATGTTGCCTATTGCAGAGCGGAGGCGGCGGCGAGGCGCTGCTGGCCGCCACGCGCCGCGCGCAGCCCGAGACCAAGCTGGACAAGGAGCTCACGGCGCTCGAGCACGCCGGTACCTGCTTCATGTTGCCTATTGCAGAGCGGAGGCGGCGGCGAGGCGCTGCTGGCCGCCACGCGCCGCGCGCAGCCCGAGACCAAGCTGGACAAGGAGCTCACGGCGCTCGAGCACGCCGGTACCTGCTTCATGTTGCCTATTGCAGAGCGGAGGCGGCGGGCGAGGCGCTGCTGGCCGCCACGCGCCGCGCGCAGCCCGAGACCAAGCTGGACAAGGAGCTCACGGCGCTCGAGCACGCCGGTACCTGCTTCATGTTGCCTATTGCAGAGCGGAGGCGGCGGGCGAGGCGCTGCTGGCCGCCACGCGCCGCGCGCAGCCCGAGACCAAGCTGGACAAGGAGCTCACGGCGCTCGAGCACGCCGGTACCTGCTTCATGTTGCCTATTGCAGAGCGGAGGCGGCGGCGAGGCGCTGCTGGCCGCCACGCGCCGCGCGCAGCCCGAGACCAAGCTGGACAAGGAGCTCACGGCGCTCGAGCACGCCGGTACCTGCTTCATGTTGCCTATTGCAGAGCGGAGGCGGCGGCGAGGCGCTGCTGGCCGCCACGCGCCGCGCGCAGCCCGAGACCAAGCTGGACAAGGAGCTCACGGCGCTCGAGCACGCCGGTACCTGCTTCATGTTGCCTATTGCAGAGCGGAGGCGGCGGCGAGGCGCTGCTGGCCGCCACGCGCCGCGCGCAGCCCGAGACCAAGCTGGACAAGGAGCTCACGGCGCTCGAGCACGCCGGTACCTGCTTCATGTTGCCTATTGCAGAGCGGAGGCGGCGGCGAGGCGCTGCTGGCCGCCACGCGCCGCGCGCAGCCCGAGACCAAGCTGGACAAGGAGCTCACGGCGCTCGAGCACGCCGGTACCTGCTTCATGTTGCCTATTGCAGAGCGGAGGCGGCGGGCGAGGCGCTGCTGGCCGCCACGCGCCGCGCGCAGCCCGAGACCAAGCTGGACAAGGAGCTCACGGCGCTCGAGCACGCCGGTACCTGCTTCATGTTGCCTATTGCAGAGCGGAGGCGGCGGCGAGGCGCTGCTGGCCGCCACGCGCCGCGCGCAGCCCGAGACCAAGCTGGACAAGGAGCTCACGGCGCTCGAGCACGCCGGTACCTGCTTCATGTTGCCTATTGCAGAGCGGAGGCGGCGGCGAGGCGCTGCTGGCCGCCACGCGCCGCGCGCAGCCCGAGACCAAGCTGGACAAGGAGCTCACGGCGCTCGAGCACGCCGGTACCTGCTTCATGTTGCCTATTGCAGAGCGGAGGCGGCGGCGAGGCGCTGCTGGCCGCCACGCGCCGCGCGCAGCCCGAGACCAAGCTGGACAAGGAGCTCACGGCGCTCGAGCACGCCGGTACCTGCTTCATGTTGCCTATTGCAGAGCGGAGGCGGCGGCGAGGCGCTGCTGGCCGCCACGCGCCGCGCGCAGCCCGAGACCAAGCTGGACAAGGAGCTCACGGCGCTCGAGCACGCCGGTACCTGCTTCATGTTGCCTATTGCAGAGCGGAGGCGGCGGCGAGGCGCTGCTGGCCGCCACGCGCCGCGCGCAGCCCGAGACCAAGCTGGACAAGGAGCTCACGGCGCTCGAGCACGCCGGTACCTGCTTCATGTTGCCTATTGCAGAGCGGAGGCGGCGGCGAGGCGCTGCTGGCCGCCACGCGCCGCGCGCAGCCCGAGACCAAGCTGGACAAGGAGCTCACGGCGCTCGAGCACGCCGGTACCTGCTTCATGTTGCCTATTGCAGAGCGGAGGCGGCGGCGAGGCGCTGCTGGCCGCCACGCGCCGCGCGCAGCCCGAGACCAAGCTGGACAAGGAGCTCACGGCGCTCGAGCACGCCGGTACCTGCTTCATGTTGCCTATTGCAGAGCGGAGGCGGCGGCGAGGCGCTGCTGGCCGCCACGCGCCGCGCGCAGCCCGAGACCAAGCTGGACAAGGAGCTCACGGCGCTCGAGCACGCCGGTACCTGCTTCATGTTGCCTATTGCAGAGCGGAGGCGGCGGGCGAGGCGCTGCTGGCCGCCACGCGCCGCGCGCAGCCCGAGACCAAGCTGGACAAGGAGCTCACGGCGCTCGAGCACGCCGGTACCTGCTTCATGTTGCCTATTGCAGAGCGGAGGCGGCGGCGAGGCGCTGCTGGCCGCCACGCGCCGCGCGCAGCCCGAGACCAAGCTGGACAAGGAGCTCACGGCGCTCGAGCACGCCGGTACCTGCTTCATGTTGCCTATTGCAGAGCGGAGGCGGCGGGCGAGGCGCTGCTGGCCGCCACGCGCCGCGCGCAGCCCGAGACCAAGCTGGACAAGGAGCTCACGGCGCTCGAGCACGCCGGTACCTGCTTCATGTTGCCTATTGCAGAGCGGAGGCGGCGGGCGAGGCGCTGCTGGCCGCCACGCGCCGCGCGCAGCCCGAGACCAAGCTGGACAAGGAGCTCACGGCGCTCGAGCACGCCGGTACCTGCTTCATGTTGCCTATTGCAGAGCGGAGGCGGCGGCGAGGCGCTGCTGGCCGCCACGCGCCGCGCGCAGCCCGAGACCAAGCTGGACAAGGAGCTCACGGCGCTCGAGCACGCCGGTACCTGCTTCATGTTGCCTATTGCAGAGCGGAGGCGGCGGCGAGGCGCTGCTGGCCGCCACGCGCCGCGCGCAGCCCGAGACCAAGCTGGACAAGGAGCTCACGGCGCTCGAGCACGCCGGTACCTGCTTCATGTTGCCTATTGCAGAGCGGAGGCGGCGGGCGAGGCGCTGCTGGCCGCCACGCGCCGCGCGCAGCCCGAGACCAAGCTGGACAAGGAGCTCACGGCGCTCGAGCACGCCGGTACCTGCTTCATGTTGCCTATTGCAGAGCGGAGGCGGCGGCGAGGCGCTGCTGGCCGCCACGCGCCGCGCGCAGCCCGAGACCAAGCTGGACAAGGAGCTCACGGCGCTCGAGCACGCCGGTACCTGCTTCATGTTGCCTATTGCAGAGCGGAGGCGGCGGCGAGGCGCTGCTGGCCGCCACGCGCCGCGCGCAGCCCGAGACCAAGCTGGACAAGGAGCTCACGGCGCTCGAGCACGCCGGTACCTGCTTCATGTTGCCTATTGCAGAGCGGAGGCGGCGGCGAGGCGCTGCTGGCCGCCACGCGCCGCGCGCAGCCCGAGACCAAGCTGGACAAGGAGCTCACGGCGCTCGAGCACGCCGGTACCTGCTTCATGTTGCCTATTGCAGAGCGGAGGCGGCGGCGAGGCGCTGCTGGCCGCCACGCGCCGCGCGCAGCCCGAGACCAAGCTGGACAAGGAGCTCACGGCGCTCGAGCACGCCGGTACCTGCTTCATGTTGCCTATTGCAGAGCGGAGGCGGCGGCGAGGCGCTGCTGGCCGCCACGCGCCGCGCGCAGCCCGAGACCAAGCTGGACAAGGAGCTCACGGCGCTCGAGCACGCCGGTACCTGCTTCATGTTGCCTATTGCAGAGCGGAGGCGGCGGCGGCGAGGCGCTGCTGGCCGCCACGCGCCGCGCGCAGCCCGAGACCAAGCTGGACAAGGAGCTCACGGCGCTCGAGCACGCCGGTACCTGCTTCATGTTGCCTATTGCAGAGCGGAGGCGGCGGCGAGGCGCTGCTGGCCGCCACGCGCCGCGCGCAGCCGAGACCAAGCTGGACAAGGAGCTCACGGCGCTCGAGCACGCCGGTACCTGCTTCATGTTGCCTATTGCAGAGCGGAGGCGGCGGCGAGGCGCTGCTGGCCGCCACGCGCCGCGCGCAGCCCGAGACCAAGCTGGACAAGGAGCTCACGGCGCTCGAGCACGCCGGTACCTGCTTCATGTTGCCTATTGCAGAGCGGAGGCGGCGGCGAGGCGCTGCTGGCCGCCACGCGCCGCGCGCAGCCCGAGACCAAGCTGGACAAGGAGCTCACGGCGCTCGAGCACGCCGGTACCTGCTTCATGTTGCCTATTGCAGAGCGGAGGCGGCGGCGAGGCGCTGCTGGCCGCCACGCGCCGCGCGCAGCCCGAGACCAAGCTGGACAAGGAGCTCACGGCGCTCGAGCACGCCGGTACCTGCTTCATGTTGCCTATTGCAGAGCGGAGGCGGCGGCGAGGCGCTGCTGGCCGCCACGCGCCGCGCGCAGCCCGAGACCAAGCTGGACAAGGAGCTCACGGCGCTCGAGCACGCCGGTACCTGCTTCATGTTGCCTATTGCAGAGCGGAGGCGGCGGCGAGGCGCTGCTGGCCGCCACGCGCCGCGCGCAGCCCGAGACCAAGCTGGACAAGGAGCTCACGGCGCTCGAGCACGCCGGTACCTGCTTCATGTTGCCTATTGCAGAGCGGAGGCGGCGGCGGGGCGCTGCTGGGCGCGCGCGCGCGCCGCGCGGCCCGAGCACTGGACAAGGAGCTCACGGCGCTCGAGCAGCGGAGCTGGACAAGGAGCTCACGGCGCTCGAGCACGCCGGTACCTGCTTCATGTTGCCTATTGCAGAGCGGAGGCGGCGGCGAGGCGCTGCTGGCCGCCACGCGCCGCGCGCAGCCCGAGACCAAGCTGGACAAGGAGCTCACGGCGCTCGAGCACGCCGGTACCTGCTTCATGTTGCCTATTGCAGAGCGGAGGCGGCGGCGAGGCGCTGCTGGCCGCCACGCGCCGCGCGCAGCCCGAGACCAAGCTGGACAAGGAGCTCACGGCGCTCGAGCACGCCGGTACCTGCTTCATGTTGCCTATTGCAGAGCGGAGGCGGCGGCGAGGCGCTGCTGGCCGCCACGCGCCGCGCGCAGCCCGAGACCAAGCTGGACAAGGAGCTCACGGCGCTCGAGCACGCCGGTACCTGCTTCATGTTGCCTATTGCAGAGCGGAGGCGGCGGCGAGGCGCTGCTGGCCGCCACGCGCCGCGCGCAGCCCGAGACCAAGCTGGACAAGGAGCTCACGGCGCTCGAGCACGCCGGTACCTGCTTCATGTTGCCTATTGCAGAGCGGAGGCGGCGGCGAGGCGCTGCTGGCCGCCACGCGCCGCGCGCAGCCCGAGACCAAGCTGGACAAGGAGCTCACGGCGCTCGAGCACGCCGGTACCTGCTTCATGTTGCCTATTGCAGAGCGGAGGCGGCGGCGAGGCGCTGCTGGCCGCCACGCGCCGCGCGCAGCCGAGACCAAGCTGGACAAGGAGCTCACGGCGCTCGAGCACGCCGGTACCTGCTTCATGTTGCCTATTGCAGAGCGGAGGCGGCGGCGAGGCGCTGCTGGCCGCCACGCGCCGCGCGCAGCCCGAGACCAAGCTGGACAAGGAGCTCACGGCGCTCGAGCACGCCGGTACCTGCTTCATGTTGCCTATTGCAGAGCGGAGGCGGCGGCGAGGCGCTGCTGGCCGCCACGCGCCGCGCGCAGCCCGAGACCAAGCTGGACAAGGAGCTCACGGCGCTCGAGCACGCCGGTACCTGCTTCATGTTGCCTATTGCAGAGCGGAGGCGGCGGCGAGGCGCTGCTGGCCGCCAGCGCCGCGCGCAGCCGAGACCAAGCTGGACAAGGAGCTCACGGCGCTCGAGCACGCCGGTACCTGCTTCATGTTGCCTATTGCAGAGCGGAGGCGGCGGCGGCGAGGCGCTGCTGGCCGCCACGCGCCGCGCGCAGCCCGAGACCAAGCTGGACAAGGAGCTCACGGCGCTCGAGCACGCCGGTACCTGCTTCATGTTGCCTATTGCAGAGCGGAGGCGGCGGCGAGGCGCTGCTGGCCGCCACGCGCCGCGCGCAGCCCGAGACCAAGCTGGACAAGGAGCTCACGGCGCTCGAGCACGCCGGTACCTGCTTCATGTTGCCTATTGCAGAGCGGAGGCGGCGGCGAGGCGCTGCTGGCCGCCACGCGCCGCGCGCAGCCCGAGACCAAGCTGGACAAGGAGCTCACGGCGCTCGAGCACGCCGGTACCTGCTTCATGTTGCCTATTGCAGAGCGGAGGCGGCGGCGAGGCGCTGCTGGCCGCCACGCGCCGCGCGCAGCCGAGACCAAGCTGGACAAGGAGCTCACGGCGCTCGAGCACGCCGGTACCTGCTTCATGTTGCCTATTGCAGAGCGGAGGCGGCGGGCGAGGCGCTGCTGGCCGCCACGCCGCGCGCAGCCCGAGACGCAGCCCGAGACCAAGCTGGACAAGGAGCTCACGGCGCTCGAGCACGCCGGTACCTGCTTCATGTTGCCTATTGCAGAGCGGAGGCGGCGGCGAGGCGCTGCTGGCCGCCACGCGCCGCGCGCAGCCCGAGACCAAGCTGGACAAGGAGCTCACGGCGCTCGAGCACGCCGGTACCTGCTTCATGTTGCCTATTGCAGAGCGGAGGCGGCGGCGAGGCGCTGCTGGCCGCCACGCGCCGCGCGCAGCCCGAGACCAAGCTGGACAAGGAGCTCACGGCGCTCGAGCACGCCGGTACCTGCTTCATGTTGCCTATTGCAGAGCGGAGGCGGCGGCGAGGCGCTGCTGGCCGCCACGCGCCGCGCGCAGCCCGAGACCAAGCTGGACAAGGAGCTCACGGCGCTCGAGCACGCCGGTACCTGCTTCATGTTGCCTATTGCAGAGCGGAGGCGGCGGCGAGGCGCTGCTGGCCGCCACGCGCCGCGCGCAGCCCGAGACCAAGCTGGACAAGGAGCTCACGGCGCTCGAGCACGCCGGTACCTGCTTCATGTTGCCTATTGCAGAGCGGAGGCGGCGGCGAGGCGCTGCTGGCCGCCACGCGCCGCGCGCAGCCCGAGACCAAGCTGGACAAGGAGCTCACGGCGCTCGAGCACGCCGGTACCTGCTTCATGTTGCCTATTGCAGAGCGGAGGCGGCGGCGAGGCGCTGCTGGCCGCCACGCGCCGCGCGCAGCCCGAGACCAAGCTGGACAAGGAGCTCACGGCGCTCGAGCACGCCGGTACCTGCTTCATGTTGCCTATTGCAGAGCGGAGGCGGCGGGCGAGGCGCTGCTGGCCGCCACGCGCCGCGCGCAGCCGAGACCAAGCTGGACAAGGAGCTCACGGCGCTCGAGCACGCCGGTACCTGCTTCATGTTGCCTATTGCAGAGCGGAGGCGGCGGCGAGGCGCTGCTGGCCGCCACGCGCCGCGCGCAGCCCGAGACCAAGCTGGACAAGGAGCTCACGGCGCTCGAGCACGCCGGTACCTGCTTCATGTTGCCTATTGCAGAGCGGAGGCGGCGGCGAGGCGCTGCTGGCCGCCACGCGCCGCGCGCAGCCCGAGACCAAGCTGGACAAGGAGCTCACGGCGCTCGAGCACGCCGGTACCTGCTTCATGTTGCCTATTGCAGAGCGGAGGCGGCGGCGAGGCGCTGCTGGCCGCCACGCGCCGCGCGCAGCCCGAGACCAAGCTGGACAAGGAGCTCACGGCGCTCGAGCACGCCGGTACCTGCTTCATGTTGCCTATTGCAGAGCGGAGGCGGCGGCGAGGCGCTGCTGGCCGCCACGCGCCGCGCGCAGCCCGAGACCAAGCTGGACAAGGAGCTCACGGCGCTCGAGCACGCCGGTACCTGCTTCATGTTGCCTATTGCAGAGCGGAGGCGGCGGCGAGGCGCTGCTGGCCGCCACGCGCCGCGCGCAGCCCGAGACCAAGCTGGACAAGGAGCTCACGGCGCTCGAGCACGCCGGTACCTGCTTCATGTTGCCTATTGCAGAGCGGAGGCGGCGGCGAGGCGCTGCTGCGCGCCGCAGAGACCAAGCTGGACAAGGAGCTCACGGCGCTCGAGCACGCCGGTACCTGCTTCATGTTGCCTATTGCAGAGCGGAGGCGGCGGGCGAGGCGCTGCTGGCCGCCACGCGCCGCGCGCAGCCGAGACCAAGCTGGACAAGGAGCTCACGGCGCTCGAGCACGCCGGTACCTGCTTCATGTTGCCTATGCTGCGAGCGCGGCGGCGCGAGCTGGCCGCTCACGACGCCGGCGCGCTCGGAGGCGGCCAGGCGCTCGAGACCAAGCTGGACAAGGAGCTCACGGCGCTCGAGCACGCCGGTACCTGCTTCATGTTGCCTATTGCAGAGCGGAGGCGGCGGGCGAGGCGCTGCTGGCCGCCACGCGCCGCGCGCAGCCCGAGACCAAGCTGGACAAGGAGCTCACGGCGCTCGAGCACGCCGGTACCTGCTTCATGTTGCCTATTGCAGAGCGGAGGCGGCGGCGAGGCGCTGCTGGCCGCCACGCGCCGCGCGCAGCCCGAGACCAAGCTGGACAAGGAGCTCACGGCGCTCGAGCACGCCGGTACCTGCTTCATGTTGCCTATTGCAGAGCGGAGGCGGCGGCGAGGCGCTGCTGGCCGCCACGCGCCGCGCGCAGCCCGAGACCAAGCTGGACAAGGAGCTCACGGCGCTCGAGCACGCCGGTACCTGCTTCATGTTGCCTATTGCAGAGCGGAGGCGGCGGCGAGGCGCTGCTGGCCGCCACGCGCCGCGCGCAGCCCGAGACCAAGCTGGACAAGGAGCTCACGGCGCTCGAGCACAGCTGGACAAGCTGGACAGCTCACGGCGCTCGAGCACGCCGGTACCTGCTTCATGTTGCCTATTGCAGAGCGGAGGCGGCGGCGAGGCGCTGCTGGCCGCCACGCGCCGCGCGCAGCCCGAGACCAAGCTGGACAAGGAGCTCACGGCGCTCGAGCACGCCGGTACCTGCTTCATGTTGCCTATTGCAGAGCGGAGGCGGCGGCGAGGCGCTGCTGGCCGCCACGCGCCGCGCGCAGCCGCAGCTGAGACCAAGCTGGACAAGGGCTCGAGCACGGCGCTCGGTACCTGCTTCATGTTGCCTATTGCAGAGCGGAGGCGGCGGCGAGGCGCTGCTGGCCGCCACGCGCCGCGCGCAGCCCGAGACCAAGCTGGACAAGGAGCTCACGGC
Source organism: Ephestia elutella (assembly GCA_018467065.1). NCBI lineage: Eukaryota > Metazoa > Arthropoda > Insecta > Lepidoptera > Pyralidae > Ephestia > Ephestia elutella. The sequence goes on from CM031589.1 coordinate 6,105,013, forward strand.
GCTCGAGCACGCCGGTACCTGCTTCATGTTGCCTATTGCAGAGCGGAGGCGGCGGCGAGGCGCTGCTGGCCGCCACGCGCCGCGCGCAGCCCGAGACCAAGCTGGACAAGGAGCTCACGGCGCTCGAGCACGCCGGTACCTGCTTCATGTTGCCTATTGCAGAGCGGAGGCGGCGGCGAGGCGCTGCTGGCCGCCACGCGCCGCGCGCAGCCGAGACCAAGCTGGACAAGGAGCTCACGGCGCTCGAGCACGCCGGTACCTGCTTCATGTTGCCTGTGCAGAGCGGAGGCGGCGGCGAGGCGCTGCTGGCCGCCACGCGCCGCGCGCAGCCGAGACCAAGCTGGACAAGGAGCTCACGGCGCTCGAGCACGCCGGTACCTGCTTCATGTTGCCTATTGCAGAGCGGAGGCGGCGGCGAGCGCTGCTGGCCGCCACGCGCCGCGCGCAGCCCGAGACCAAGCTGGACAAGGAGCTCACGGCGCTCGAGCACGCCGGTACCTGCTTCATGTTGCCTATTGCAGAGCGGAGGCGGCGGCGAGGCGCTGCTGGCCGCCACGCCGCGCGCAGCCGAGACCAAGCTGGACAAGGAGCTCACGGCGCTCGAGCACGCCGGTACCTGCTTCATGTTGCCTATTGCAGAGCGGAGGCGGCGGCGACGCTGCTGGCCGCCACGCGCCGCGCGCAGCCGAGACCAAGCTGGACAAGGAGCTCACGGCGCTCGAGCACGCCGGTACCTGCTTCATGTTGCCTATTTGCAGAGCGGAGGCGGCGGCGAGGCGCTGCTGGCCGCCACGCGCCGCGCGCAGCCGAGACCAAGCTGGACAAGGAGCTCACGGCGCTCGAGCACGCCGGTACCTGCTTCATGTTGCCTATTGCAGAGCGGAGGCGGCGGCGAGGCGCTGCTGGCCGCCACGCGCCGCGCGCAGCCGAGACCAAGCTGGACAAGGGCTCACGGCGCTCGAGCACGCCGGTACCTGCTTCATGTTGCCTATTGCAGAGCGGAGGCGGCGGCGAGCGCTGCTGGCCGCCACGCGCCGCGCGCAGCCGAGACCAAGCTGGACAAGGAGCTCACGGCGCTCGAGCACGCCGGTACCTGCTTCATGTTGCCTATTGCAGAGCGGAGGCGGCGGCGAGGCGCTGCTGCCACGCGCCGCGCGCAGCCGAGACCAAGCTGGACAAGGAGCTCACGGCGCTCAGGCGCTTAAGCTATGGCAGCTGCGTTGCCTATTGCAGAGCGGAGGCGGCGGCGAGGCGCTGCTGGCCGCCACGCGCCGCGCGCAGCCCGAGACCAAGCTGGACAAGGAGCTCACGGCGCTCGAGCACGCCGGTACCTGCTTCATGTTGCCTATTGCAGAGCGGAGGCGGCGGCGAGGCGCTGCTGGCCGCCACGCGCCGCGCGCAGCCCGAGACCAAGCTGGACAAGGAGCTCACGGCGCTCGAGCACGCCGGTACCTGCTTCATGTTGCCTATTGCAGAGCGGAGGCGGCGGCGAGGCGCTGCTGGCCGCCACGCGCCGCGCGCAGCCCGAGACCAAGCTGGACAAGGAGCTCACGGCGCTCGAGCACGCCGGTACCTGCTTCATGTTGCCTATTGCAGAGCGGAGGCGGCGGCGAGGCGCTGCTGGCCGCCACGCGCCGCGCGCAGCCCGAGACCAAGCTGGACAAGGAGCTCACGGCGCTCGAGCACGCCGGTACCTGCTTCATGTTGCCTATTGCAGAGCGGAGGCGGCGGCGAGGCGCTGCTGGCCGGCTGCGCCGCCACGCGCCAGAGCGCGCAGCTGAGACCAAGCTGGACAAGGAGCTCACGGCGCTCGAGCACGCCGGTACCTGCTTCATGTTGCCTGTTGCAGAGCGGAGGCGGCGATTCACAATCAACACACCCGGAAACTTTGAAATAGATACACATATAATTGACACATACATTTGACGACCTTCGTGGCCTAACGGTTATCACGCCAGACTGCCACACCGGAGGTCCCGGGTTCGATCCCCGGTCAGGTCAAGATGGAAAATGATCTTTTTCAGATTGGCCTGGGTCTTGGATGTTTATCTATATATGTATTTGTCATAAAATATAGTATCGTTGAGTTAGTATCCCATAACACAAGTCCCGAACTTACTTTGGGGCTAACTCAATCTGTGTGATTTGTCCGTATATTTTTTTTTTTTTATATAGCTAAAATTTAAAAAAAAATTGTCCGCCCTTGGATCCGAATAACCAAAATATATGCCACTTTTGTAATCAGCATCCCCATAAACCTAGAAAACGATACCGAACGGAAAGAACCTGGATTAATGAAATTTAGCAACAAGCATTATCTTATGGTGGGAGAAATAATCCGAACGCCATTGATGTGTCCCTTGAAATAATTTAATTAATTAAAAACTTAATTTGTTTATTTGGCAGGTAAAGGCAAAAAGGTCCGACTAACCAAAATAAATGCCACTTTTGTAATTAGCACTCCCAAAAACATATAAAACGATACCGAACAGAAAGAACCTGGATTAATTAAATGTAGCATTAAGCATTACCTTATGGTGGGAGAAATAATCCGAACGCCATTGAAACAATTAATTTAATTAAAAAACTAAATTTGTTTATTTGGCAGGTAAAGGCGACAAATTAGTGGAGACAGTGTTGAAGGGTATTCCCAAAGAAGTGCGCGAGCAGGGCATCGCCACGGAGAAGTCGCTCAAGGACAGGTTTCTCATTGTAAGTCTAGATTATTATTACTACCATGGACCCATGACTTTGTTCCCTTGGGAATTTCGGAAGATCCTTTCTTAGTGCTCTCCTACACTCCATGCCAAATTTCAGCTTCCTACGCCCAGTAGTTTTGGCTGTGCGTTGTCTGACAGTCACTCAGTCAGTAACGGAAGAATTATTAGTCTCTTTTTTTTTTATTTATTGGTTCGCAAACTGGTTGCTACAAGGTACACAATAAACAAAGATATAATTTCAAACAGTTATAACAACCTACTACGAGCGAACACGACATGCACATAATATGTAGCTCGCAGAATACAATTAATCTTAATAAGTTAATAAAAATGTTAGTCTCCCTATATTAAAAGTATACATGGACGACATCATTATTTTATCTTAAACTCCCAGTAACCTGCCGATGGAACGAGGCCCCCTCCAGCCGGCAAGCAAATCCTAACTTCCTAACTAATATTATAAATGCGAAAGTGAGTTTGTTTGTTTATTTATTTGTTTGTTTGTTACCTCTTCACGCTTTATCTGCTTTATTTATTTCTTTATTAAGAAAACTAGGACATTTCAAGTAAAAACAAAGTAACAACAATATTAGCAACAGTAAGCCACTTAAAAGTTTTCACAGCTAGAACTTTATTGGCTGTCTATAGTCGAAGAACTAAATTAATTACAGAGGCAAAACAAAGTAATTTCCTAAAAAGAAAAAAAAATAAAGATGTTCTCAAAAAAAAAAAAAAGAATAGTATGAATTCAAAAATAGTGATTAAAGTCGAAGATGCAATCATTGTTCGGTAATAATAGTAATATCTTCCTGAACTTTCGCATACATATAACGGAATATACCGGAGTTGCAAAAGTAAAGTTGCCCTGCACCGCACAAATTTATACTAGTTTTATTGTTGGAAATAAAAATCTTAGACAACAAAAAAAAAATATATATATGAAAGATGGGTTTGCTCTTGACCACAATCTTGCCCGAGGACAGAGATGAGGTCTACGATGTAACGAGCTTAACCAAAAGCAGCCTATTCACTCTGGTTTTGAATAGAGTCAGGTTGTATGTGCTCGGGAACACAGACGCAGGGAGTTCCATTGCTTTGCTGTGCGCATTAAGAATGATGACCAAAGTGCATGCGTGGATAATTGTTGAAAAACTGATTATACAGATTATACAAAACTAAATCGTATAAGAGTAAGACAATGAAGTACTTTTTGGAAAAAAGGTCTGCATTTTCCATAATCTTCAAAAACGTTATGCCGTTAGAGCGAGACAGTTGCAAAGTACAAAATGGCTCTTAAGGCATTTTGTTTTGAATTTTTTTTCAGTTGGAGAAAACAGCTATAAAAGTAGCTCTGGTCGGTCGCGACGGTGCCGCGTTACCAATCTACTTCCTGTCGTGGCTGCAGTCTAAGCTTCTCTTCTCGAAGGTAACATTCCTGTTATTACAGCGCCATCTATATGTATTATTTAGATTAACTTGATCACATTCAATTAGATATTTGCACAAGAGCTAATTATAATCGGGCCGAAACCTAAACTCCCGTATGACAGGTGTCATCAGGGTCGAGCCCATGAAGTTCCGAATTTTTTAAATTTTAAATCTATGCGCGGAAATGTAGTACTTGAACTTCCTGCTTGCCCGTTTAGGGAGTTCCATTGCATCCGTCTACAATAAATCAGGGCTTGGGAACGGTTCGAAAAATATCAGCTCATTAAAATCCTCAACCAGGTTTTTCGCGAACACTCGCTAGGAGCGGAATGGATACGCGAGCGTTATGTTCGCCGGGATTAACCAGGTTAATTTCAAACGATTTGGGGGCGGGGCTTCCGGTCTTCGTTCAAGATTATTATTTTATAAAGCAAGAAAGATACAGGCGGGCGCGCAGGTAAAGGGTGTCGGTAGGCGGAGCCAATATGATCCGAACGAAATTAACCTGGTTTCGCGAACTGAAACACTTATTATTGGCTCTTTGATCAGAACCCAAATAATATCGATTCCGCTCGAGAGGAATCGAAATGTTATTGCTCTTTTCAAAATGTATGGCGTTTCTAATGAGCTGGTTAAATATTTTAACCTGGTATCCGAGCCTTGCAATAAATCGATAGTGAAAATGTTAAAAATCGTGATACATCGTTTAATTTATCGATTTATTTAACAAGGTTTGTAAATGCTGGATATAAAAATTATTGCGTTTTAAGATTAAAAATATTTAACATTAAAGTAATACAAAAAAAGAAAGAAAAAGGAACAAGAATTCAAGCAATCGTATCGAATCGTGACATCAAGTACCTAGATAACATTATTCACAATGAATTTATTATCCATGTTAGTGACTATGACAGCGACTCAGACTCAGGTTCAGACTTCTGATTAATAAAAATAATTATTTTATTTCCATTTGTTTTTTTACGAAACATAAAATAATCGCAGCGATTCGTTTTTAGGTACATCACTATTATTGTCAAAGTGACATACGACATACGGGAGTTTAGGTTTCGGCCCGATTATACTTCTCAATTGATGCCATAGATGGCGTTAATCTATACAATTTTTTTTATATAAGGAAAGAACTATTTGATTCGTCCTCTTTCACACGGCTATACAATCCGTGCCACATGTCTGTGCCCAATAAATTCAGTCTTCATGAATTAATTTGCGAAAATCTATTAGCGATAGTCCGGTAGTTTTTGCATAAAATTGTAAGGAAAATATCCAGCATGTATGCATCAATTAATATTTTATAAAAGCGAATGTGAGTTTGTTTGTTACATCTTCACGCTTTATCTACTGAACAAATATTCCTGAAACTTCGCATACACATAGAAGTACTGAGAAGGACATACAACAGTGCTTTTTCCCGGGAAAAAGCAATATTCCCGTAAAATTCACGTGGGCGAAGCCGCGGGCATAAGCTAGTAATCAATAAATAGTAATAAAGCTATTGCGTCATGTGTGAATCGTGCACTTTTGGATAACCCTTCGCATTTATTTTACCTTTTATTTATGTATCAGTTTGCAGAAATTCCTCAAGATGAGTTGGAAAACCTCCCCATAGACTTCTCTAAATTGGATACCCACGATATCATCTTAAGGGCGAAGTAAGTTTTTTTTTTTTTTATTTAGTAACATTTAATAGTAGATTTTACAACAAGTGCACAAAACGAATCATTTTTATCCGAGACTGATAGTAATGTCGAGGATAAAAATCGTTTTGTGGACGAGTTATAAACTCTGCTTTTCACTTCGATTGCGAGGAAATAAATCAAATTGAAGAAATTAATAAACGCACGAAAAAACAAGAGCTGTTTCCCGCCGCTTTATTTTTTTAAATCTTACGACATTGATAGGCTTGGGCTGCAGACCTATACCAGCCTACTATTAAATTAATTTTGTAATACGAGGGACCTTTGAAAAGTTCGTAGCCTGACAAAGAAAGAATCGTTGGTATTTTATGTAACTACCTTCATTAGATAGCTTATTTAATCAGTATATAAAGTGTAATGTTTCATAGCGATACGGCTAAAAACATTTTATTTATAAATTTTTGTTTGAAGTGATCTGACGGTAATTTCAAATGTGGGTAAAGATTAACACAAAGCTGTGAACAAGTAACTTCATGAAAAGGGGTTTACTCTAAAAGATATATATTAATATATATTGGGTACATCAGGGGAGTCTGCCCATTCACATTCAAGCATCAAAAAGTGTATAGCTATATACTAACGGAGCTGGCAAAATATTGAAGATGACCCTAGAAGCGGAAGGCCGTTTTCATCAACCACTCAAGAAAACATAGAAAAAATACTGAATACTAATACTGATACTAAGTAATCAAAAATGGCTCTAAATATGATAGCTGAGATTATAAGCCTACTTATGATTGAATACAAAATATCAAATTTTGAAAAACTGGGATTTCATAAAGTTTCTACTCCATGGGTCACGAGACCGATTTGAGTTGAAGAGAAGCTTGTTCGATTCACAATTTCACGCCACTGTTTGGGATTATTTGTAGCAGTCACTTAAATTTTTTGGCTCGATTTGTTACAATTAATGAAAGCTGGGTTCATCACCATATACTAGAACCAAAATAACAGTCGATTTAATGAAATACGTCTGGGTCACCTACTCTAAAGTAGGCTTAAGGTAATTTTTGGACCAATAAAGTTATGGCTTCAGTTTTCTGGGACGTCAAAGGAATAATGTTTATTGATTATTTACCAAAAGGTGAAACAACAAATAACAGTTATTACTGCAAACTTTTATGGCGTTTGGTGAAAGAAATAAAAGCAAAGCGACCTGGTAGGTATACTGCGAAAAAAAGATTGTTTCATCAAGACATTGGCGGGGTTCACACTTTCGCAGAAACGATGGCCGAAATTCACAATTGTGGCTTTAAATTGTTGTCCCATTCTCCTGATATATCATTGTCGGACCTTTATCTGTTTCCTAATTCAAATTTTTTTTATTGTGGCTCAAAGTTTTTGACCAAAGAGAAGGTGATAGCTGTCGAAGATGAGAATTTTCAAGGGCTCGAGGAATCATTTTTTTTTTAATTCAAAATCTAGTTACAAGACGGTTTGAGGAACTTTATTGAATTAGGTGGTGACTACGTCGAAAACTAAAAATAATTCTGACCCTAATTTCTTACGGTTTCTTGGTCAGGCTACGAACTTTTCAAATGTCCCTCGTAATATTCTATATTCGCTACCCATACTGCTGCCATTGTTGGAAATTGCGAACCCGCTGGGAACTCGGGGCCTTTCTTTTCTGTGTGCTTCCATATCTGAAGGGTTTAGGCAGTTTAACCCCCCGCTTGCCTAAGGCGTCTGGAGGTGAGAAGTAGTCCTAATTGCCTAGGACTTTGGGCGCTACCGTTGGTCAATATAACTTAGACTCTTCCGCTACCGACCCATAAGGACCATCCTTCCCTGATGTTCCTCAAGCCAAAAAGCCGTTGTACGCCTCAGTGGCTCCTTCTTTGCTCTCGTCAGTTAGTTGACCCTATTTCCCACTGGGATTTTCACCACAGTCTTCCATAAGGTTACTCAACGTAACAGGGCTCACCGCGGGAAGGTGAGAGTGGAGTTAGGGTGCAGAGGCTTAGAGAACTTTGCTTGAAAAAGTTCTTATATTACGCATGACACCCCCTTAAGCCCCTAAATTAAATTTTAATATCTTTTATGTTTCAAAAAACACATAAGGCAAAAAAATTTAAAGTAAATATTAAAAAATAACAAATTCTATCTATGAACTTTTATCGTGTTTGGCTGTATGGCTCATTTTCTTTGCCTTAATATAGATACATTTATGAGTAGATTAGATACGTTAATGCCCTTGTGCACAAAATTCGATTTTGTGCAGCCTATATCCTGCACAAATAAGCACTTTCAGAGCATGAGAAGTGAAAAATGAGAATATGGCAAAGAAAATGAGCCATACAGCCAAACACGATAAAAAGTTCATAGATAGAATTTGTTATTTTATAATATTTACTTTAATTTATTTGCCTTATGTGTTTTTTAAGACATAAACAATATTAAAATTAAGTATTTAATAAATTTAAGAAAATTATTATTACAAAATTAATTTAATAGTAGGCTGCATAGGTCTGCAGCCCAAGCCTAATATCAATGTAAAAAGTAAAAAGAAATAAAACGACGGGAAACAGCTCTTATTTTTTCGTGCGTTTACTGTTTTATTTCCTCGCAATCGAAGTGAAAAGCAGAGTTTATAACTCGTCCACAAAACGATTTTTATCCTCGACATTGCCTCGACGTTTTGTGCACTTGTTGTAAAATCTACTATTTGTATCTAAAATAGCGGACAATATTTTTTTTGTTTAGCAACATGGGTTTCGTTTTCTAGGTTTTCGGGGGTGTTGATTCATCCACTATCACAAACTAGTGGGAAATAATCGGAAACCTATAAGTTTTCGGTTCCTGGGGGTTCTTTTATACTTCATTTCGTTATTTAAATCTAATAAACATTATAAATGCGAAAGTTTTAATGTGAGATTCGTGAGGAAGTTTGTTACTCAATCACGCAAAATCTAATGGACGGATTTCGATGAAATTTGGCACACGGATAGAAAAATACCGGGAATAACAAATAAGGTACTATTTCATCCCGAAATTCCCACGGGAGCGAAGCCCTGGGGCGCAGCTAGTACCATTATAAATGTATTTTTTACCCATTCATCATTCCCATTTTCGACCTTACGGCATTGTCTTACGGGTGGGCAGGTACTACATGGACCACGGTAACCTGTCGGCGGCGCTGCGCTACATGAACCTGCTGCAGGGCGCGCCGCGGCTGGCGGCGCAGGCCTGGGTGTGCGCGGCCAAGCGGCACCTCGAGATCCGGCAGGCGGCCGAGGCTGTGATGGCACACGCGTCCGTCTCCGGCCTGCTGCATCTCTAGTGAGTCCATTACTGTGCGCGGCCAAGCGGCACCTCGAGATCCGGCAGGCGGCCGAGGCTGTGATGGCACACGCGTCCGTCTCCGGCCTGCTGCATCTCTAGTGAGTCCATTACTGTGCGCGGCCAAGCGGCACCTCGAGATCCGGCAGGCGGCCGAGGCTGTGATGGCACACGCGTCCGTCTCCGGCCTGCTGCATCTCTAGTGAGTCCATTACTGTGCGCGGCCAAGCGGCACCTCGAGATCCGGCAGGCGGCCGAGGCTGTGATGGCACACGCGTCCGTCTCCGGCCTGCTGCATCTCTAGTGAGTCCATTACTGTGCGCGGCCAAGCGGCACCTCGAGATCCGGCAGGCGGCCGAGGCTGTGATGGCACACGCGTCCGTCTCCGGCCTGCTGCATCTCTAGTGAGTCCATTACTGTGCGCGGCCAAGCGGCACCTCGAGATCCGGCAGGCGGCCGAGGCTGTGATGGCACACGCGTCCGTCTCCGGCCTGCTGCATCTCTAGTGAGTCCATTACTGTGCGCGGCCAAGCGGCACCTCGAGATCCGGCAGGCGGCCGAGGCTGTGATGGCACACGCGTCCGTCTCCGGCCTGCTGCATCTCTAGTGAGTCCATTACTGTGCGCGGCCAAGCGGCACCTCGAGATCCGGCAGGCGGCCGAGGCTGTGATGGCACACGCGTCCGTCTCCGGCCTGCTGCATCTCTAGTGAGTCCATTACTGTGCGCGGCCAAGCGGCACCTCGAGATCCGGCAGGCGGCCGAGGCTGTGATGGCACACGCGTCCGTCTCCGGCCTGCTGCATCTCTAGTGAGTCCATTACTGTGCGCGGCCAAGCGGCACCTCGAGATCCGGCAGGCGGCCGAGGCTGTGATGGCACACGCGTCCGTCTCCGGCCTGCTGCATCTCTAGTGAGTCCATTACTGTGCGCGGCCAAGCGGCACCTCGAGATCCGGCAGGCGGCCGAGGCTGTGATGGCACACGCGTCCGTCTCCGGCCTGCTGCATCTCTAGTGAGTCCATTACTGTGCGCGGCCAAGCGGCACCTCGAGATCCGGCAGGCGGCCGAGGCTGTGATGGCACACGCGTCCGTCTCCGGCCTGCTGCATCTCTAGTGAGTCCATTACTGTGCGCGGCCAAGCGGCACCTCGAGATCCGGCAGGCGGCCGAGGCTGTGATGGCACACGCGTCCGTCTCCGGCCTGCTGCATCTCTAGTGAGTCCATTACTGTGCGCGGCCAAGCGGCACCTCGAGATCCGGCAGGCGGCCGAGGCTGTGATGGCACACGCGTCCGTCTCCGGCCTGCTGCATCTCTAGTGAGTCCATTACTGTGCGCGGCCAAGCGGCACCTCGAGATCCGGCAGGCGGCCGAGGCTGTGATGGCACACGCGTCCGTCTCCGGCCTGCTGCATCTCTAGTGAGTCCATTACTGTGCGCGGCCAAGCGGCACCTCGAGATCCGGCAGGCGGCCGAGGCTGTGATGGCACACGCGTCCGTCTCCGGCCTGCTGCATCTCTAGTGAGTCCATTACTGTGCGCGGCCAAGCGGCACCTCGAGATCCGGCAGGCGGCCGAGGCTGTGATGGCACACGCGTCCGTCTCCGGCCTGCTGCATCTCTAGTGAGTCCATTACTGTGCGCGGCCAAGCGGCACCTCGAGATCCGGCAGGCGGCCGAGGCTGTGATGGCACACGCGTCCGTCTCCGGCCTGCTGCATCTCTAGTGAGTCCATTACTGTGCGCGGCCAAGCGGCACCTCGAGATCCGGCAGGCGGCCGAGGCTGTGATGGCACACGCGTCCGTCTCCGGCCTGCTGCATCTCTAGTGAGTCCATTACTGTGCGCGGCCAAGCGGCACCTCGAGATCCGGCAGGCGGCCGAGGCTGTGATGGCACACGCGTCCGTCTCCGGCCTGCTGCATCTCTAGTGAGTCCATTACTGTGCGCGGCCAAGCGGCACCTCGAGATCCGGCAGGCGGCCGAGGCTGTGATGGCACACGCGTCCGTCTCCGGCCTGCTGCATCTCTAGTGAGTCCATTACTGTGCGCGGCCAAGCGGCACCTCGAGATCCGGCAGGCGGCCGAGGCTGTGATGGCACACGCGTCCGTCTCCGGCCTGCTGCATCTCTAGTGAGTCCATTACTGTGCGCGGCCAAGCGGCACCTCGAGATCCGGCAGGCGGCCGAGGCTGTGATGGCACACGCGTCCGTCTCCGGCCTGCTGCATCTCTAGTGAGTCCATTACTGTGCGCGGCCAAGCGGCACCTCGAGATCCGGCAGGCGGCCGAGGCTGTGATGGCACACGCGTCCGTCTCCGGCCTGCTGCATCTCTAGTGAGTCCATTACTGTGCGCGGCCAAGCGGCACCTCGAGATCCGGCAGGCGGCCGAGGCTGTGATGGCACACGCGTCCGTCTCCGGCCTGCTGCATCTCTAGTGAGTCCATTACTGTGCGCGGCCAAGCGGCACCTCGAGATCCGGCAGGCGGCCGAGGCTGTGATGGCACACGCGTCCGTCTCCGGCCTGCTGCATCTCTAGTGAGTCCATTACTGTGCGCGGCCAAGCGGCACCTCGAGATCCGGCAGGCGGCCGAGGCTGTGATGGCACACGCGTCCGTCTCCGGCCTGCTGCATCTCTAGTGAGTCCATTACTGTGCGCGGCCAAGCGGCACCTCGAGATCCGGCAGGCGGCCGAGGCTGTGATGGCACACGCGTCCGTCTCCGGCCTGCTGCATCTCTAGTGAGTCCATTACTGTGCGCGGCCAAGCGGCACCTCGAGATCCGGCAGGCGGCCGAGGCTGTGATGGCACACGCGTCCGTCTCCGGCCTGCTGCATCTCTAGTGAGTCCATTACTGTGCGCGGCCAAGCGGCACCTCGAGATCCGGCAGGCGGCCGAGGCTGTGATGGCACACGCGTCCGTCTCCGGCCTGCTGCATCTCTAGTGAGTCCATTACTGTGCGCGGCCAAGCGGCACCCCGAGATCGAAAGTACCGGTTCTTTTCGGTACTTTATATGATTATATCTAAGTCCCCGATCCCGAGAGTTTATATTCTCATCGTTTGATAAGAGTAAGAATTGTTTTTATCAAAAATAATTATACTTATTGTTTCAGGTCTTGATCCTTTGGAAAAATCGCGGTTATTCAAGTATTGTCGAGGTACATATGTCGCGTTGTTACGCCTAACAGTATGATCGATGCTCTTTATTTACTTGTAAAACATTAAATTATCGATTTCATTGCAAAAATGAAAAAAAAAATCGCATAGGTATCTATTGAAAATGATTTTAGTCAAACAAAAAAGATTCAAAAATCTATTAAAGACGGTATGTTATAATTTCTATATCAAAAATTACCAAGGTGACATTTTTGAAAACATGAATTGTAGAAGTTGATTGACTATTTGATTTAGTACATTTTTCTTTACGAGATATTGAATCAACGTGGTTGTTTTTAGACAATTATTTTAATAAAGAGCCTCTATTATATTATAATTTTCTTGATATGTTTCAACGATGCCCAGTGCGAGTGAGACACATGATCTACTATTGTAGCAACTCGCTGGTTCGAATGCTTATAGCAATGTAAATTCGCACTAAGGGCAGTAGATTCAAAGTTGTTTTTCCCTTAACAGAGTTGAGTTAAACTCATGATAAGTTAGTGAAATTTGATTTTTATTCTGATTGTAATACAGTTCAAATTAGTGATATCGGAAAAAAAAAATGATCGACTTAGGGATTCATTCGCAAAAGAGATTTTCTAAAGTTTTTAGTAGATGCACATGCTATTTTTCAACAGTAGGTACATAAAAAAACGTTTTTAGAAGATTTAGTTTGAATGAATCCTTTTTTACTACGTACAGCTGTAGATAAATCTTTACGACACTATTGTGCAAATATGAATTGATCGTAACAATACATGAAGTCTAATTTCTATTGTTAGTTGAAAGTGAATTGAGTAAAATTTTAATTTTGAGGTTATGTTTTTGATAAGTTTGTTGTTTATACTGAATATTACGTTTTTTGTTACCATACTTTCATTGTTCAGGTTTAAAATAAAATTAAAATAGATCAGAAAATAGAACAGACGTTGGTTAAGAAAAAAATAGAATTAACGAAAATGTATAAAAAAAGAGATAGCTGCAACTAGTAACAAGATAATTTAGCAATTTTTTTACAGTAATATGTTCGCATTTATTCCATCTGGTCAGAAATTATAGTGCCAGCGACACTATACCACGGTTCTTGATTTTAGCAATTATGTAAATAAAATGTATGTAATTTAAATTAAAAAGATGATTTTTATTTCAATTACTTTGTTTTATTCCTTCGATTGTGCAATAATGTTGAAGTCCTATTTTTGGACTGAAATTAATACCATATACTTCACCCCAAAAATTGGAAGAATTGGAAAAAAAGTGGAAGTGATACAGAATATATTCAAAGTCATTAAATTCGGGTTATTCCCAAAGTAATCCAAAAAATGTTCCCAAACAACTCCATGAAAAAAATAATATTTTAAATTAGGTTTCATTCTACTCCGCGGTAATATAAAAATGTTCTCAATTACTCCACGCGATTTTAATATCAAAACGCATTAATTAGAATAAAAAGTGTAGCTGACGTATAGTACAGTCAACAGCACATCAACCTACTCAAATTCATTGCAAATTCGACTCTGCGGCCGCGGCATAAGAGATCATGCAGGGTAACTTGAGGTGCGGTCGACTGTACAGTCAGGCTCAAAAGCTTTGCAACAATATTTTTATATATTAAGAAAATTTTAAATAAAAGACTTACAATTCAATAATCAACATTTGTATATCAACATTAAATTTATATTCAAAAATAAACATCAAAAACATTTTAATAAATTATCTTTTTTTTACATATTTTCCACCAAAGAGATTCATGATTATTATATACCTATATGTAGGAATTCGTCTTGAAAGAAACTCAAGTAATAACTTATAAAATTATATTTTTGCAAAAACTTAAAATATTTACATAAAAAGAAACATCAAATTTCCATCTTAGCAGCTAGGTTGCGACTCACATTCGTTCGTACCGCTAACATGCACACATTTTCAATTCAAACTTGCTTTCAACTTTTTTCTCTTTAATTTAGAACTTATTCAGAACTTTAATCAGAACTATATTGTTTGAACGATTTTGTGACTGACTGTACATAGTGAAATATTTTATAATTATTTAGATGGAGTAGTTTGAGAATTGATATCAAATAATCTGCGGAGTACATTGAGAATAAATCAAAATACCTATGGAGTAGATTGGGAACAAAATAATAAGTATTTTTTAATAATAATAATTTCTTGGAGTAACTTGGGAACTCATGTATGAGATTCTTATCTTTTTAGAACAAAAGAATGGAGTACTTTGGGAACAACCCTTAAATTCACCTAGAATACATGGCCAGAGTTGCCATATTCAAGAGTACTTTCACCAGTAGAAATTTTGCCATTGATTTTGAATTCACCTGTACCTTATATAAAATTTGACGGATATCAACGCAGCGTCGAAACTAAGGTCGAAACCGCTAGAATTTTGCATAAAGTACTTGACAGTTTATTAATTTAAGTATTTTAGTCTATGGCTCTCTCTCATTTCGGAGGCCAAGATCATGGAAGTAATAAGTACCAAAGTACTTATTACTTCCATGGCCAAGATCCACTTTGGGGTCACCGAGCCAGCGGAGTAATTGTACAAATTTGACAATTTATTACTTACTAACTTTTGCCTGCGACTTATTGGACTTAATAAGAGACTTAATTGTACAGTTCACCAGACAGTAATAGTATTTTAAGTTAAAAAGTTAAGTAAAGTTCAGCGCTTAGAGCTAGCAAATTTTTTTTTTATTTTATTGATTTTTTTTTCCTATGTCTATGGTTCAGCGTGACTTTTTTCTAGTTTCCATGTTTTCGCGGTGGGTTGCCTGGGACATGGGTGGGACACACACAGACATATAATTTAAAAATAAAATTTACTTCTGTGGGAACACACACAGACATATAAAGCAATTTTTTTTTTAATTTTATTGATTTTTTTTTCCTATGTCTATGGTTCAGCGTGACTTTTTTCTAGTTTCCATGTTTTCGCGGTGGGTTGCCTGGGACATGGGTGGGACACACACAGACATATAATTAAAAAAAAAATTTACTTCTGTGGGGACACACACAGACATATAATACTTATATTTAAAAAAAAAAATTACTTCTGTGGGGACACAGAAATAATTTTTTTTAGTAAGTATTTTATGTCTGTGGGTTGGGGGTCGGAAACGAGCCGTTGGATGATAACACCATGGAAGTAATAAGTACTTTGTACAACGTACTTATTACTTCCATGGATAACACAGAAATATATATTTTTTAAGTGGATGATAATGAACCATGGAAGTAATAAGTACCTTTGAAAGTACTTACTATTTACTTCCATGTAATGAACACAGACTTTTTTTTGTTGATTCCCTCGTTTTCAATGAGGAGGCAAAGAGTACTAGCCCATGCAACCAAGTCTTTTGTAAAATATATTTTTATATATAAAAGTTGCTAATATCCACTGAAGAAAAAGAAGAAGGCATAAGCCAAGTCTGTATTGTACATGAAACAATTGAAGCCTAATAGGCCTAGTCTTTAGTAATAAAACATATTAATAATTTTTTTATCAGAAAAAATAATTCAAAAGATTTTTCTTTCATCTTTATGATAAGTTTATGATGCTGGTGATCTTTTGTCAAGGAGTCATGTCACATGTCATTATCTGACAAAGAATAATTCAAAAATAAACCGCAACAAGCATGCAAAACAAGTTTGTAAACAGTGAATTTGGAGAAATATGTTCAGGATAACAAATATCGCACTAAACGCCAGAGTTCTACTAGTAAGTACAGCACTTATTATTTATATTTTTATTATTATTTATTGCTCAAACTATAACTTAGTCAGTTTTATATCCCCTATCCTATGCTTCCGTTGGTGCGCCCTTAAACACAATACAACCAAGTTTTTATTGAGAAAATAATTAGTTTAACAAGCTAATTATTAAAAAATAAAGAAAACGACTGACAACTCACATAGCCTATGTCATTCGGAGGAATGCAAGAAATCTAAAAATACCTCTCACATCAAAATCTGTTCAGCCATTCAGGACTTATGGTGGAATAAAGAAACTTACATACTTACATACATGAACCCTGAAAACATAATACTCCCTTTTTGGTCAGTCGTGTAAAAAGTATGCAATTGAGTGAATCATGCTTCTCACTTGTATAAGTACTGACTGAGCGAGAAGGAACGAATAAGTTGCACATCAATGTTACATTTTTTTTTTACGGACAAATCACACAGATTGAGTTAGCCCCAAAGTAAGTTCGAGACTTGTGTACATGTGTTACATACTGAACACCAGGACTTGTGTTACATATTGAACACCAGGCTTCGGATTGGTGTACACTTATTTATGTAGGTATATGAACCTCAGGTACTTGTACTATTATGTATTCTGTGCCTCAGGCACAGAATACATAATGGTACACCTCAGGGTTCATGTAAATAAATGTACGCAATATCAATACCTATTTATCTAAATATGGACAAATCAGTGACGTTGGATAACGTGCTATATAATTTATGATTTTTTTTTACCATTTTCCACTTACCTAGGTGGGGTCGTCATAAGTTCTTTACAAACCGCGAGCGAATCTGCGCGTCCCGCTCACTCCTTAGATCCAGCTCATAGTCTCTCTCGCTCTTTTCGCGTCGCTCCCGCGAAATTCGCACGAGCATTCTTTTAATTTTGTTTTGTCGCTTGCCATTTCACTGGTTTAGGTACCTAATCCTAAAATATTATAAATGCGAAAGTGAGCTTGTTTGTTTTTTTTGTTTGTTACCTTTTCATGCCTTATCTACTGAAACAATCTTTCTGTAATTTCACATAAGGAACATGGGTAATTTTAATCCCGGGAAAACACTGTTCCCGTGGGATATTCACGCGGGGGAAGCCGCGGGCTAAAGCTAGTTTACATAAACGTAGACTTAGTTGCAATCTATGTGTATGCATGCATACTGGAACTCCACAGCACCGTTGCCACCCAATCGAGACGCAAGTGGCGAGCGTGTCCCGCCTGCCCCCCCTCTGCAAGAAGTACAGCCCCACGGAGCGCGCGACCTGCCCCCCGCCGCCACCGCCGCCCCCTCCCCCGCCCAAGGATGAGCGCCTATTATGGGGCACCCTCGCGTTGCTCGTCCTCGCTGGCGGCTTCGCTGTTTATGCTAAGTAAGTTTTCTTTAAGTAAATTTAATGTATGTACTAATAATAATGTGGTAAGACAAGACTAGGTACCTACCTACCAATCCGCATTGGGCCCGCGTGGTGCCATTCTCCAACAGTGGGGACATCAAATGGCTATTGATAATGACTAAACTACTTAGGTAGGTATATGTTTTATTGCTAACTATTTTCAAAAAGTGCCTTGAAAATGTGGAATAGGCGATCGGAGCATTAGTTATAGTATAGTTCCTTTTAATTGTTTACTTGAGGATATAGGTAGGTATCTGCCACATTTAGGATAAGACATGTTATCCCTATTTCCTGTAAGTGAGCATAGCTAGGCTGCATTTTGCTCTTTAAAATCCCCCTCAATTTGTCTTCAAATCCAGCTTCCGACTGTTTTATGTCGTAACATAGGTTACGACATCAAACAGTCAGAAGCTGTCACGATAGTTGATCTCAGCTTATTAAAAAAGATTGCAATAAATTTTTGTCTAATTCTAAAAATATACATAGACCATTATACAATAGACGCGTTATTTGCCGCCATTTCTCATAGGCTCCATTTTAAGTGAGCGTGAGAGCGTCTTTTCTAGTTTCTAGATTGGTATAAGTATACCTAGTTCTATATTGTAATAGATGTCATTTCTAGTTCGGGAACAACCAGCAGGAAGCGAGGCCGAAGGCCGAGCTTCCTGCGGTTGGGCCTATATATATAAAGCTACAATACCACTCACTGACATAATTAGTTTGTTCTACGGAACGCACAACTGGGAAAAAGTAATGATGGGGAAGTGTGGAGGGGGGTGAGGAGGCACCGGGAAAAATACGAAAGTGGAACTTGGAGCAGTTCCGGACTGATATGGGGTACTGCCCGCGGAAACCATAATAGATAAGTGAGAGGTGCTCGAACAAATGTCATAGAGGACCCTGGGCAACGACCACAGCCGGTGGTAGTCTATGGTTTTTTTTACTTTTTTTTTTTCTCCATACTAAATTTTGTTTTTTCATACAAACTTCATTGGGGATTTTTGGGGGGAAAACGGACTCGTAGACTTTTATCGTCATAGACAATTTTTTATGTTGAGACCGTGGGACCCCCAAACTGACAGGTTTTTTTTTTTTCGACGAGTTTTGTATGGGCCAGCCAAGTCACCAGACGGGGAGCCGAGGCCGAAGGCCGAGGCTCCGCGGCAAGCGAGGCCGGAGGCCGAGCTGCGGTTAAATCGAGGGCTGGGGGGGCAGGAGCGAGGCCGGAGGCCGTAGCTTGCGCCCGCGAGGCCGCAGGGCGAGCTGCGTCCAGGCGAGGCCGAAGGCCGAGCTCCGTCTTGTGAGCAAAGTACTGGGCGAGGCCGCAGGCCGAGCCCCTCCTCCCTTCCTTTTTTTTATAAAATAAGGGATGTGAGGCCGTAGGCCGAACTGTGTGGCGAGGCCGCAGGCCGAGCCCTTCCCCCTTACCATTTTTTTATAAAAATGAGGATGTGAGGCCGTAGGCCGAGCTGAGTGGCGAGGCCGCAGGCCGAGCCCTTCTCCCCTTCCCATTTTTTTATAAAAATGAGGATGTGAGGCCGTAGGCCGAGCTGAGTGGCGAGGCCGCAGGCCGAGCCCTTCTCCCCTTCCCATTTTTTTATAAAAATGAGGATGTGAGGCCGTAGGCCGAGCTGAGTGGCGAGGCCGCAGGCCGAGCCCTTCCCCCCTTCCCATTTTTTCTATAAAAATTAGGATATGAGGCCGAAGGCCGAACAAAATAGCGAGGCCGTAGGCCGAGCCCTTCCTCCCCTTCCTTTTTTAAAATAAAATAAGGCATGTGAGGCCGCCGGCCGAGCCCTTTCCCAATTCCCATTTTTTTATAAAAATGTGAATGTGAGGCCGTAGGCCGAGCCCTTCTTCCCCTTCATTTTTAAAAAATAAAATAAGGGATGTGAGGCCGCAGGCCGAGCTGAGCGGCGAGGCCGCAGGCCGAGCCTTTCACCCCTTCCCTTTTTTTATTAAAATGGGGGTGTGAGGCCGAAGGCCGAACTAAATGGCAAGGCCGTAGGCCAAGCTCTTCGCCCTCTTCCTTTTTTTGAAATAAATTAAGGGATGAGAGGCCATAGGCCGAGCTAAGCGGCGAGGCCGCAGGCCGAGCTCATCACCCCTGCCCATTTTTTTTAAATTAAAATGGGAGTGGGAGGTCGAAGGCCGAACTAAATGGCGAGGCCGTAGGCCGAGCCCTTCCTCCCCTTCCTTTTTTAAAAATAAAATAAGGGATGTGAGGCCGCAGGCCGAGCTCCGTCTCGGGCACAAAGAGCGGGGCGAGGCCGAAGGCCGAGCCATCCGTCTATCCGTCTAGCCGTCCGTCTCATTGCATCTCGAACCCCCAGTAACCAGCCGTGGGGCCGAGGCCGAAGGCCGAGGCGCCTTGGCCTGCGAGGCCAAAGGCCGAGCTGCGTATATGAATCCGAGAGGCGAGACGAGGCCGGAGGCCGAGCCCCTCCTCCAGCCGGGACAAGCGAGGCCGAAGGCCGAGCTGCGTTTTCATAGCAAAGAGCATAAGCCATAATAACCTTTCGGCTCTTCACCTAATCCCAACCGACAACTTTTTTATGTAGATGACTTTTTTACAATTTCCCAAAAAAATTTCGTGCAATCGCAACTGCATTGTTTTAATGCCCCTGCACAACACGCGAGGTGCTTGCACCTCGCGCAGCCACGCAAAACTAGTTCTATTATATTATTCAGATTTGTGCGATAATATCTTCTCGTTTTATACAGGGAATCCCCAGAAGTGCGCGACTGGTTGTCAATGAACGCACCATGGTTTGACGACTTTATCGCGATCATGTACCAGGAGAACATGACTTTCAAGGAGTTTGCGTTGAAGTGCATTAAGGATATCAGGAAGTTCGGCAAGCAGGAAGAGGATAACAGGCCGAAGGAGTGCAATCTGGATGGGAGACCTATTCGTTAGTATTCCATCGTTTAAATCTTTATAACATTTCATAAAATATCTTTTTATTTTAACTTGCACTCCTAGCCTAAACAAAACATTTACACTTATTTTCTTCTTTTCAGCACTCGAAACGAAACCATCAGGTAAAAATGTACAAAGAACTAAACAAGTATTTCACTAGTCGAAAGGCAATTTTTATTAGAGTTATTTTGTATATTTTTTTATTAGAGTCTTCTGGTTATAAATAACTTGTCTGCTTTCTTGATGAAAAACACGCAATATAGAGGTAACCAGCCACAACGGTCATTAAAATCAGATTAATCATCGTCTTAGCTCATTTCTGCCCACAACTGACCTGATCAAGTTAGACCATCTCTATCTAATCAAACTACACGTCAAACCCAGGTCCTGAAGATGGTGAGATTTGCGAAATAATCCCTGCCCCCGGCAGTGTCGACATCTGTGAAATTGAGAGATGTTACACGGAGTTCTGCGAAGTCGTCGTCAATAACTTCATTACCGCGCGAGACGCATGCGCTTACTACAATAAGGTAATCATCGTTATCCCTAGACGAGACTGTCATGCTTGTACATAGTTAGAAATACTGAGTCTGCCAACAACCAGGTCATGGCCTTTAAAATCGTGTGAGATTTTGCTGCAAATTAAATGAAAACATTGCAGGAGGTAGAAGAAGCTATGGATAACTTCACATTGGATGCAATGAATGCTCTTCACGACACGAAAGATGAGCGGATTGAACTCGTACAGGAATCTCTCGATAATGTCAACGCAGCAAAAACAA
Organism: Ephestia elutella; assembly: GCA_018467065.1. Lineage (NCBI taxonomy): Eukaryota > Metazoa > Arthropoda > Insecta > Lepidoptera > Pyralidae > Ephestia > Ephestia elutella. The sequence goes on from CM031589.1 coordinate 6,126,164, forward strand.
AATTAGGTGAGTTTAAAGTTTAATGTAAAAAGCCCCTTTGGCACGACAGGCGACCTCTACTGGCATTTCTTCTCAGCAGTGGGTATTCGGAAGTGCTAGTAGTTTGTAGTTTGGAGATTTATAATAACACAATTCTGTAATTAATTGTGACGAAAAAGTGCATGCACTTAAAAGTCTATTTTCGATTAACAAATTTTGCGATAAGTTTTTGATTTTGATCCGAGATAGTAGAAAATTAGAGTTACTGGGTACTGTATGCAACTATGCACACATTTACGAGTACCTTTATTCTAAAAGCTTGCGATAGAGTCATGATAGGGACTGAAAGAGGTATTTAGCCTTTCAAAGAGTAAAAATGCAAAATCACTAAAGTACAAGTGGAAAAAGAGTAGCGCAACTGCACTCTTCAAAGACTTTTGTTTGTAATAAAAATTGTTGATGCTTATAAACTCTGTGCACTGTCGCATGGTAGCAGCGCCGTGTATAGCTGGCTTTACGTATAGCCATTGCGTTTGCCTCCTGGCAACATTGCGCAGACGGCTTCCGGCCGTCGACATTCAGTCGTCCTTTGAACGCGAGCGCACGAGGCCGTGTCGCATGAAATATTGCGGTGCTATAGCCACCATCTTGTGTTGTTGCATTTTGAAGCCGCGCGGCGTGGCGTTAATTTTGGTTGTAATAACTGATTTGCGCTTGTGATTATATTTCCCTTTTGTTAAATAACTATTGAACG